>JAPKLW010000793.1:80310-113618 GCA_026898455.1 Plectranthus barbatus
CGGACTGTTCGCGGGTCTTTCGGAGGAGGCTAGGGTTTGCGATCGGGCGCCGCCAGTGGGCTAGGGTTTCCCTTCCTCGAACTCCTCGATATCGACCCTTATGATTCCTCGATGGCGAGGCTCTTTTCTAGTCGGTGGCGAGGCCTCGACTTGGGCGAATTCTTAGTGTCTTGTTGACGTTGGTGGGCTACCTTTACGAATTGGACTTGTTTGCGCGGGCCGACTCGTCTATCGGGCCTGGGCTCGTGGGCCCGACCCAACAATATATATATATATAAAGATAGAGTTGTGATAAAGTGCTAAAATTAAAGTTTGTGCTAAATAGAAATGAATCTCAATCATTGGATTGATAACATCAAAGGTTGAGATTAAATCATCAAACATTGAAAAATTAAGCATAATTTTCGTTCGTTGCTTAATTGTTTTATAAATCGTACTTAATGCATTAAACACGATTTACAAAGCAATTAAGCATGAAATCTGGGATAAAAATTTAATCTCAACCATTGATATTTTTAGTTGAATGGTATAGATTCATTTCTATTTAGTACAAACTTACTTTTAATATGAGATGCACTCCCTATATATATTTATTTATTTATAAATAATATACTAAAAGAAAAATGAGATTCACTATTCCAAACCCCGTATACCGCATCTTTCTTGGTCAACATATCTTTTTAAGATATATTCAGTCAGTTCTAATTTGGGAATCTGATTCTTACAGGCATCTGCCAACAAAGCTGAGTTCTGGAAAGAATGTTCGACCACCAGGAAAAAGGTTGTGAGGTGCGTCCTCACTTCGACCTGAAGACTAAGTCAGCTTGCAAGAAGTTTCCAGACAAGTGATGATAGCAGATTGAAGGACGGAGTGCCAACGGGCTATCCATAGATCGCAGGAAGCTTGTAATCTGATACTTAGTGAATTTTCGGATTATATTCGGAAGAGTGAAAGTAGGATTTTAAGTCCGAACCACTATAATATCATGAGTCTTTTACTTGCTTTCTTTTAAGAATCAGCATACTTAGTTTTCATAAATGTACTTTGAAACCTTCAATATTGAGTCAAGTATTAAAATGTATAACTCTGGAACATACTTAATCATTTTCTGAACTTAACTTACTTTGATAAACCCGAAATTGAGCTTCAGTGAGTTTCGGAGTACAAATACATATCATACTTACTTCCGCTACAATATACATTACTCTGATTTCAGGACCAACACATAGAATAGAAATATATATATTAAAAATATAATTATCATTTCTTCGTTTAAAAGTATGAATTTAAATATTTATAACTTTTTTACTAAAACTTGTTATATTTATTAAATTGAATTACGGGTAATTTCTCTAAGATTATTAACAATGGTGATCAACAATAAAAGGTCGCACATATATCAAGAATTTATAGAATTAAAAACAATAAAAAAAATTGAGAATCTGATGGCCATGGATGGCCTTCCGCCTACTGACAGCCGTCCTAATTTTACTGCTATGATGACACGTGAAAGTTCTTTTTTATTTTTTAGTATAATTTTCATAATATATAATTTAAATAATTGTAAAAAGCATGTTTAAGTTCATAAAAGAATTTTATAAATAGAGGTTAAATGAATTACATTTTCACAATTAAATCAATTTTTTTTAGTGAATATTTAATTTATTTTTCAAATTTTTTGTATAGTATTTGAATTTCGTTATTTTATTAATTATCATAATTCTTATTTATCAAGGTGAATTTTAAATTAGTGCATAATTATTTATTTATTTAATTACGAGTTTATAATATATATTTTTATATTATTAGAAGAGAGAGAAACTAATATTTTAATTCGAAAGTTAGGTTGGATTGAGGTCACTGATGGGGATGCAAACAATATTAAGTTATAGGTTGTATAGTGGATATAAAAAAAATTAATATTATATTATATGATTGGGTCACAACTGGTCACTGATGGGGATAGTCTAAGACCATTGGATAATCATTTTAAATTGGTTAAATTGAATTATTTGTAATACTTCATTAAATTGAATTATGTATAATCTTCAAATATTGTTAATAACATTATTTAACAATAATTTTATTTTAAAATATAACAATTCTTGAAATAATATATTTTGGAGGATATGAATGTCATAAAAATAATTTATATTATAATATGCTAGTAAATAATATTGATATCATTATATAAAATTCGCTCATCGCGCGGGTATAAATCTAGTACTACAGTCTTTGTCAAATTAGACGTTCCAACTAAATTGATAATTTTTGCGCACTCAAGAATAAAATATTGATTTCACTTACACTCATAGTCTTTAATTCTGCACTTAACAATAAAATATTAATTCCACTTACACTCACAGTTAAAATGGGCTTATTCTACTGATAAAGACGAATTATTTAGACATATACACACACCACAATGTATCTCCATCTCTCCTCTCAAATTTTCCTACCTATTTCTTCTCCCCCTCTCTCACTATTTCTCATCACGCATCACATTCATATTTCAAAGCTTGAGTTTTATCCAAAACATACCTTGCTTGGCATCTAATTTCAGGGCATATTTTACTATATCTTTAAATGAAATGAAGTTAAACAGTGAGTTACTGCCTAAGATGTCAATAAACAGGCTGGATGAAACAAAAGTGGGTTGAACTATTTATAAAGTGTGTGATAACAGTATACTTTCTATGTATCTTCAGTTAATTTTATAAGAGCTGATGCACCTTCTTTCAACTCCAGCGCTTTCCAAACTGTGTATATCCATATTTACAGCCACGCTGAACTTCCCATTCGCATTTGCGGCAGCTTACTTGCATTGCGTCGTCATGAATCTCTCACAGGGAACTTCCTTTCTTTCTGGAAAGAAGCACCTCGCTTTGTAAGCTTGCTCAACAGATACGCCATGGCAACCTTGGAACCCAAGCTTGAGTAGCCTCTCGAGAGGCAGATAGCCCCACCGAGGAGAACTAGACCGTTAGCAATCACTTTGTTTGAAGGTAATCTTCTGAGTTTCGTCTTGTTGGACCTGCCTGTTCCTAGGCGCTGATTGGCGATTAAAGTATGGTTTTCTTGATCAACTGTGCTGATACTGTTGTCTGTGACTTCAAATTCAGCTGGGACCTATGTGAAGATGAAGGTGTTTTAAGGAAAGATCGAGCTCTAAGATCCCAATAATCATTGAGAGGAAAATAGAATCGACATGGAAAGAGAAAAAAAAGAAAATAAAAGTACTGCCGAAAGAGATATCTCTTAAAACTTAGCTCTAGGTCGTATGGACTTCACTTATCTGTCAACATTTTCGAGAATTATCAAGCCAACATGGTAGGCAGCGTAAACTTTTCATTACGTCTCATCCAGAGAGATTCAGAAGCTAACGTGAATTTCAACTCAAGGAAAGTTCAAGTCCTTACCTTTTGAATAGACAATCTGGCACCAGCAGTTGAATTTAGTTGTTGCTGCTTTTTAACAGAGTACTTGCGAAGTGCAACATCCATCTTGCACACATAATTCCATATACCCTTTGCAAAAGCCAGCTTTCCCATTTCCACATTCAACCCAGCATCTTCCTGGTGCACCATTCTAATCTCACATGCATTTCTACCAGGAACTGCAGAAAAAATATATATATACACGCCTGATGTAAGATAATGAACTCAACAGGCATTTCTGAATAATACGATGATATGCCACAAATACACTTCGTGGCATCAAAATTGCAATGAGAACTAAGAAATGGACTAGAACATTTGAATCATTGAATGTGGTTGCATCCATTTCGCGCTAAGGAGGCACTTAGCCACTTTTAATGGCACGTGTTCTCTCCAAGGCCACATAAAAGGTTTCCATGCAATTTTACCTGGGGCAGATACTGGCTTAGCCAAAATAATGCATTCCAGAAAAGTTGAAACCAGTGCATCACAAAAGAAAAGTTCCATTGGCCTTCAGAATAGTATTATTAAGTAAATAGGTTTGACAAGCCTAATGTGCTAAACTTGTCAAACAAATAGTAAAAAAGTTACTATAGTAATTCAGTTAGCATGCTAAATGTACAGAGCTGTGTTAAGGTTTGCAATTTAAGTCAATTAAACTTGTAATATAGTGTTTGTGTAAACCCGTATTGTTTTGGCAGATAACAGCCCCGAACGTGCAATTTTCATATTCAGAATCAGTTTCCTCTTGGAATTCATGGATGAGCTAATAAACATGAACATAATAAAAAATTAAGACCCTGACTTGCCTTTCTTGATTCTCCATCCAGATCTGAAAACTGAAACTCTTACATATCTTCTATCTTTTGGTGCCAAAGGATGCTCACATTCCTAAGAAACAAAATTTGAAGACAATCAGATATAAATTCGAAAACAAGTTTTTCAAGTTAGCAAAGCAGAATGATAACAAACAACACTGCAAATAGCATCAAACTACACTATCAGTCAGGAAATCACAATTAAAAGGACATGATAAAATCTGTATCTCATTAACTTTTTGAAGAGAGAGCCCCGTGACACAGGTACTAAATAATAATTATCTTGCATCAAATTGGTAAATCTTAATTGTCATAATTCGTGAAAAGGGTATCCAAAATGCACCTTGCTAAAGCAGTAGAAAGATCCATCTGTTCCCTTCCAGAGTTTCCAAGCCAAAACATACTCTCTGGGAGTCAAGAAGGGAAACTTCTTAATAGTGCGACCAAATTCAGTGGCAGAGGCATCATCGAGCTGCAACTGTTGATGGCTAACCACGGTCTTGTCCCACTGCATCCTATAGTCATTGTCCATGTAAAAGTCAAGCAGCAGATCCACAGAGCAATCTTCAAACGTGGTGACGCTCAGATACTTCAAGGGTGCAAGCCCATCCTGCAACCCCAAACAACAGAATAAATAAATAAGCAAAATTTAAGTGGAAAACTAAGATAAGAAAGAAGAACGGAAACACTTAAACCTAAATCTAAACCTTGGGTTTACAGCACTTGGCCTTGTAGGAAACAGAACTACAGCTTCTGTCGACGACGTTTTCCCATATCTCACTACCCGAAGAGTTCCTCTCATTGAGGTTGTCCATTAGATTCTTCAAACCAGCATCAGAAATGACTGCCGGAGTGCTGCTGCGATGAAAAACAACAAAAATAAAATAATTTTTCATTCAATCTCTCTCTCTCGTTTTCTACTAATTCAAATTACATTTACCCGAGAGCGGGAGCGGCGGCGGGAAACGGTGAAGACTTAGGCGGCGGAGGATGGCGGCGGCGGAGGCGGAAGGAGAGGAAACGGTAGACGAAGATGAGAATCAAGACGGCGAGGGTCCACGTCCAACCATAGGGGCCGTATCCATTCATGTTGGTGCTGAATTTGAATTCTTCCTCCAACATCGCGTTTATCACATTCAACTTCATTTTCAAAATTCCAAATTCCAATCACCAGCCACCACGCACTCGCAAATCTACGGCAACGAAAAACACAGTTATATAAAAAAACATCAACTCTTTTTGTTTAGTAGCTGCGATGAATTTTTGTGGATGGCGGGTTGTGATGGAGATGGGGCTCCGCCTCACTCCCTCTGATTTCGATTTCTCCGATAATGGAGAGCAATTCCCACCTATTATTTTTTTTTAATAATATTAAATAATTGTACCTCGATTTTTTCAAATATTATTTATTATATTAGACTTTTCAATTTTATTTATTTATTTTTCATTAAAGTTTGTTTGGCTGCGTTACGTATGTGGCTGTGCAAAGAATAAATGTGACACAATAATAAATTAATAGTAATAAATTAGGTTTATGATAAACATTTAATTGTCGCAGTCCTATGCATTTGTCCAGATAAGATCAAATTCACAAAATGAATTGAAATATTTGTGTATTATTATTTATTATATATAAAAAGAATCAAATATATTTTGAGTAGAAATATTATGTTTATGTGGATGAGTTAAATAAAGTACTTGATCATGTAATAAATGAAAATGTTGATAATTTAAAATGATAATTTTTTTCACACTCACCCATAAATTATTAATTTTATTATACTTTTATATTGGTTTTTGTGTCTTTTTAATACTCCCCCGTCCCATTTAAATAGGCCCCTTTCTTTTCGGGACGGAAATCAAGAGTTATGAGTGTAGAATGAGTTAGTGGAATGAATATTTTATTGTTGTGTGTGAGAAAGTTGCAATTTTTGGAAATGGACCAATTTAATTGGGACGCCGAATTCGGTAAGTGGGTCTATTCTAGCGGGACGGAGGGAATATTAGACTAATAAAAAGGGACGGAGGGAGTATTTATCAAGAAATAAAAAGAATGATATTATTACTGTTTTTAATATGTAAATGAAGCTGAAACTACAAATTGATATTTATAAAATCAAAATATAAAGGCAAAGTCTCAGATGAGATGGTCTTATCATTTTTATTGTGAGACGAATTTAATGAAATAATGTATTTCTTTATTGTAAATGATGTTTCACCATTTTTATTGTAATATGAGTTTAATGAAATGATGTATTTCTTTATTGCAAATGATGTATTTCTTTGTTGCAAATAATGTAATTCTTAAAAATAAAATGATGTATTAAGATCCGTCAAACAATAAAAAAATAGTGAGACTGTCTCTCAAGAGACCAACTCAAATATAAATATCAAATATGTTATATGTCAATACAAATCTACTAATATATTAAATAAAATATTCTCATGAAAATGATTCTGGTGTAATTGTTTTCTATTCATAAGATTGCTGTTTTTGTTTGTTTAATTGATTATTTATTTAATCATGAAAATATATAGAATTACAATTTTTAGCACATCATATTTTCATGTCAACTTTATTAGCTAAAATTTAGGAACACATTTTTTGTGGGTGACATATAAATAAATAATGGCTTATTTGAATCCTGTAATTTGACGTTGGAATAAAGCTACTCCATATTTTATATTTTTTCACGTCAATTTTATCTGCTAAAATTTAGAAACCATTATTAGCATGGGTTGTTCTTTTCAACCCATTTAAATAAGAGATAACATCCTAAATATAGCAAAAAATTAAATATAAAAAGTAAATAATAACAAGGCTAATGAAAAAAGTTTTTTTTAAAAAATCAAAATTGTACATTATCGGCAAAAACAGTCGAACCAAATCCATCAAATCTTTTGGTGAATTGTTTAACTACATTTATACTGTTCCGGGTCATTTGTCTTATTTTGATCCGGTACAAGAATTAATATTTGTACGTGTAATAAAATTAATATTTTATTGAAATTTTTTTATATTTTAAGAAATAAGATTAATTTAGGGACTGACAAAAATAAAAAATGAGATTAATGAATGGGAGGGAAGGAGTTTTTTATTAGTTTCCCCTTAAATAAAATATTTCTGATTAATTGATTTAACTTTAGATTTGTAAAAGAAAGGGAATTCACGTGAATCCACCGCAATGTAAATTCAGGAATTGAATTCGATTTAAATTCACTCCCCTCATCAATTAAATCCTTGGAATGAATTCAAACAATGTAATTAAGATTTAATTGATTGAATTAAATCTTAAGAGTTAATTCATTTGAAATGAGTTTGATCTATATACCTAGGATTTAATTAACTGAATTAAATACTTAGAGTTAATTCATACTTGAAATTAATTGAATGAAATACAATTCGTGAATTCTAATTAGCTGAACGAGCGAGCATATACAGCTGGTGAGCATATATAATGAAAATAAAACAACAAATATTCGGAAAAAAAAGTGGTAAGTGGATAAAAGACTTTTTAATCATAGTTTGAGAAAATATTAATTTTTATATACCAACTAATTTAATCAATACAAGTACATTCTTCAACATATAAAATGATAAAATAGGAATGATAATATTAAATGTAGTTCTTCACTTGGGTGAAAATCTCAGCAAGAGGCTAAATGTGCTGGAAGAGAAAGAAATGAGGGATTTTTCGAATTAGGGGTGACGGGCTATGTCACTGGGAGAGATAAAAGAGATCTAGGGTGGCAAAAAATTAGGTTTATGGAATTAAGTGTGTAATTAATGGGTATAGTAGGAAATTAAAAAAAAAAAACTGGAAATAATGAATTATAAAATTTATTATATATATCATTAAATAGTTATGGACCTATGGCCCGACCTGCAACCCACCAAATTCAGCATGTTCGGTTAAAAATAGTTTTGGGTTGGAATTTTTTTTTTACTCTACCCGTATTTTAGTTAATCAATTTTGGGCTTAATTGACACCTCTACCCATTTTTATAAATAAAGGAGAAGGTTATCAAAACCACTAATCATTACGAACACTAGCTTGATACCATAATCTAAGCTCGACATACATACAGTGGCGGATCTAGGGGTACACTTGTACCCCCAAAATAAATTTTTTCTTTGATAAATTTATATATTTTTTATAATTATTTATAATATTTTTACATAATATAACCCGAATTTATTATACTCGTACCCCCAATTTTAAATTTCTGGATACGCCACTGCATACATATCATGTGAATTGTCTGATGAACACCTAAGTTCTCAAAACTCTCATAATTTACCGCGTTTCTCATACACGAAGATTTTAGCTTATTGTTGGAGTTCTTACTGTTTAATTAATAATCCTAAAAGAGTTTTTTCACTCATTGAGAAACTCAAACGATATTTCAACTAACCAATCCATCAAATAACTATGAAAAATTCAGTCATTCAACTCTTCTAACTGGTGGTTACGCGACGTATTCGCACATCAAGCTGAAGAAAGGAAGTTCCAGGTGCCGCATACAGTCGGTGAACGGACGAATTACCCACAAATATAATAAATTGTGCTATATCACCTTGCAATTGGTTCTTGTGTATTCCAACATATGAGGTTAAAGAATGAACGTAGAATATTTAAATCTGAACCACTATAAATCCTTTAGCTTTTCTTCCATTTTTATTTGCTTTGTTTTGTCATTTACTGCTCTTGTTTTGAAACCCAACCATTTCCAAGTTGTTGGTGCATATTTAATGCGTTGCAAAATTTGAAACTAATGAAATATCATTTCAGTTAAATAATTCACCAAATTGAGAGAAGTGATGGATGGATTGATTGTAACGCATATCTCCGAAAAAAGTGTGTTTTTGCTATTTTTTTCACAAGGCTTGTTATTATTTACTTTTCAGAATAATTTCTTGCTTCTTAAAATTATTTACTCTTTATAAACAATGTGATTTTATATATATAAATAAAAAATCTGCTTAATTAAATTGTGTAATTTAACTAACATGGGAATAAAGTCTATATTATAATGTGGGAATATAAATCATACATTTCAATCATGTAATTTAACTATCTTTTGATTTTGGTAAGTTTTTCATGTGTTTTATTTCATTTTTCCCACTTTTCATTTCCTCATCATTCTATTTCATTTTTTAGTTATTTCATTGTGTGTTTATTTATTTAATCATTGATATAGATAAAAATATTGTTTTTTAGCATATCATTTTTTTCAAGTCATTTTTGTCTTACTAAAATTGTAAGTAAAGTTTACTTATACTTTTTTAACAAAACTTAAATATATAATTCGGTGCATTTATATTACCAATGATTGGTGAAACAAGAAAATACTTTTAATTTGTTACATATCAAACACCATGTCCACAGATTTCTTCATTCTACATCTATGTCTTGCAACAACTCTGTATTCTAAAACAACTCTATAAAAGTGTCTTTTCTTTGACCACAAGGTCATAATTTATAACTCTCGAAGATATTTGGGTGTGTGAGTTTATATCTATAGAATGTAAAACTAAAAAAGAAAAAAAAAAAAGAAAAATCCAAATGTAAACAAAACAAAAGTTCAAGATAAATTATTAGTCAACTGAAGGCCCCTGGTTTCAAATGGGAAAAGGCAAACGCAAAGCCCAGATACAAAAATGATGGTCTCAAATAGCAAGACGGCTATACTCTGCTTACATCCATGAATGAGACCCACTGCAACCAGAGGGCATACCATTCCACCAATTCTGCCCACTGAGCTTGCCACCCCAACACCAGTAGTCCTCACTGATGTTGGATATAACTGCAGTAGTTTCATTCATAATCTCAATCAGATTTAAACTCATAATGAAAATGTTTCATACATGATTTCAAAAGGAAAACAAGCCTTTGTCTTGGATTGGATTGGATTGGCTTACCTCGGGAGCGTATATGTACACAATTGTGAAGGTTCCTGTGATGCAAACTCGAGCGCCGAAGAGAAGGCCTGTTGTTAAGCTCTGAGGTTGTTGAACCACCAAAGGAATCAGAAAGAAGAAGCAGAGGAAGAACATTGCTGCCATGGACTTCTTTCGACCGAGTTTGTCAACTGTTGCAGCTGATAACAGAAGCCCAGGGAACTCTTCAAGCAGATAAGATAGATAGTCATATGAATCAAAGTTAGTAATGGATTCATCAGATAACAATTTGATTGTTTTTTTTTTTATAACTTTTTGTTTTACCTGCAAAACTGGTGATGAAAACATCTCTGTAACTAACTTCTTGGTGATTATCAGTTCGCAGCGCTTTGTCTACGCACCTGTTATGATTGTTGTTCAACTCAGTCGTCAGCAGAACGAGCCCATAATAAGCGAATGCATTCCCGAAAAAAACCACCCATAAGAGTACAGTTGATCTAACCAGTTCTGGTGAAAGAAGCATCTTCAGCAATGAGATGCCACTCTTACGAGAACCTATATATTCAGAGTTGATGTCATTTTTGCTTGATGGTATCAGTTTTGAGCCTTCAGAAGCATCCGACTTTTCTTCTAGCTCAATGTGGTTGTCAGAAACAAGGACACCGGAAGGGAGTTTTCTCCCATTTACTCTTGCAATTTTCTCCAAAAGAGCCAGTGCATCACTTTTTCTTCCCATCATGCACAGGTATCTGGGTGATTCGGGCGTCACTCTATATAATAAAAGCAACAATGAGGAAGGAAGAGCAGACACAGCAAGCAGCCACCTCCAACCCAATCTTGGCATGACAAACTATAAACATATAGATATAGTAGTATTAATATAGACAGCCCTTTTATGGTTACAGCAAGCACATTATAGTGGCCTCTCAGTGACGCAGAACAGGTTTGTAGATCCGTCGGTATACGAATATAAAAATATAGAGATATATTTAACAGCTTAAAAAAATCGTGAACAATTTTCGTTATATTAATAAGGACTTATATTGGAAGAGGAGATTTGCAGCTGAAAAGGAAACATGAGAGTGAAAAAAAAAAAAAGAGAAAACTCTTGACTTCACATTTACTAATTGAGATTCACTAACAGAATATAAACGAAATGTAAAATTTATGAAAACCAACTTTAAAAAGTTGCCGATGAATTAATCTTTATATTCATTTTAATGTTACCCTATTGGCAATAATCAACAACATAAGATTGTAGAAACATGTACCAGCACTCCAAAGTTTGCTTACATGAAAGATAATTACCGGCAGATTCAAGGAGTTTACCATGAAATGTAAAGAAAGGTAATGAGCTATTTGTGTCTTACCCAAGCTATAGAAGCTTCAAGAATTGTTCCAAAAGTCCAGAAGGATGAAAAAACTACCATCCAGGTGCCTCTCTGTGGAGCAGGAATAAACTCCAGAAACCAGGAAGAAAGAACAGGACCCCCTCCCAAGCCAATCCCAACTACACCACGCGATATGATCAGCACTATGAGATTTGGAGAAAATGCACTTAGGAAACCAGCTCCGGATGTAATAATTGCTGTGAAGAGGAACCCTTTCCTGCATGAAGAATTGAATACTCAAAATCTTTGCCACAATTTTGGTACAATTGGTACAGTTATGAATGATGAGCAGAATGTGAGTTTCAAGGATGAGTAATAAGTGAACTACTACCTCCTTCCATAGATATCTGAAACAGCACCCCAGGAGTATGATCCAACCAACATGCCGGCAAAGACAACGCTAGTTATCAAGCTCTCTTCTTGAGATGAAAGACCCCAAAAAGATTGAACAGCTGGTCCAACAAAAGAGAGCAGCATCATCTCCATGGCTTCAGAAACCCAACCCATGCCAGCGTACATAAGAACAAAGACTTGGAAATTTCCAAATCCCAATGCAGCGAGTGCATCGTCAACTGTGTAGGTTTTCCTATCATCTTCCATCTATACAGAAAAGAACTAACATGACCATCAGAGACTGGCCTGCCAAAATCTCAACCAACAAAGAATTTTAACTGCATATACTGTATGAGCAAATCTTCAACCAGTGGTGTAGATTTGTTCAGAGGTTTAGGCTGTCATTCGAGATTTCGTGACTCTAGACTATGACTTCATGAGGTATATCGTTGAGAGTGTTATCATATTAAATCATAATTCTAGAAAAACAGCTGATTTTCATAGTTTTTTAGAATAGCTTTCAAATTCAGAAATGACAAGTGACATCAGCATGAAAATCAGTTAGAATGAGATCTGCCACTAGATAACCATGGAAGCTAGTAGCATTCATAAAATAAGTTGACCTGGATTAACATGTCTTGACCAATGTTTCTCAAGCCCCACCTATGTATCCAGATACCCAATTACGGAATAAACTTCCTTCTCAGGAAATCGGAAGTTTTAAAACACATTGATAACCACAGAAAATCTGATTGACAGACTCATAAACACATTGCTTTGATGATAAATAGCAAAACAAAACCCTTCCTCAAAAATTGCAGAGATCCCGAACGGGCAGCGAAAAAATAATAATAATTTCCATTGCTGAACTCTATTTTCCCCCAGTTTCTCACGGAACTTCCCGGTTCCATCAATATTGATCTGATATTCATAGATCAAGCGAAAATGAAAAAGCAGGATCTCCTCATAGCTCGGAAAGAAAATCATTATCATCATAATCAGTAAAAGAAAAGGCAAGACAAACCTCATAGGAAGAAATGAGGGATGGTGAAAGCGGGAGAGGGATCTGTAGATGAAGGAAGAAGAAGCATGAATGGGGGCGTCGTCGTAAATCCGTCAACCACGCATCGCCGCCTGCTTTTATTTTGTATTTTCAAACTGCAACTGATTTGTCTTCACCTATATCTTCGCTACCAATAAAATTACCTAACTCTTCCAAATCCAATTTTTTCTAGTTTTTTTTTTCTCCCAGAAATAGAAGTCCTACTGTTTTCTTTTCAATGTCGTTTATTTTTTTAATTATTATTTTACATTAATTTCAACTGTAACACATATATATTTTCAAATAAGCTCGAACTCACAACCCCTTAATCATAGGTAAAAAATGTTTTGATTACTGCACCCCGGACATTTATTATTATTATTATTATCAAACTTTTACATGCTGAGAGATAAAAAAAAATGTATAATTCAATTTAATTCACACTTTGATTGATTGAATAATATTGAAATTGTTGAATCATTCTTCAGAAACTAGGTAACTCATATAATACAAATTCAAGTTATCAATCAAATTGCAAATGTAACTTGATTGTTCTCGATAAAAATGAATAGGCAAAAATTTGCGTTAGGCAGACCTAAATGGTTTAGACGGGTTTTATCCAACCCAAATGGATTGACCCATCCCAAATAGGATTTATTAATCCCAATTAAGGTATATTATATGGATTTGGGCTTAGGTTAATGGATGAAATCCGCCTAAATCGTTTAGGCATGCCTAACCCAAGACTTTCCCAAATGAATAATATCATTTAATACAGTCAGATATTACAAAAATCATTCATTTCATCATAATTTAATTTCTTTATCTATCGCTCAAGAATTACAATTTTCAAACTCATTTATTCATAGAATCCCGGACTCTGATTTTGGCAATATCTGTGCTGTGCTATAAATGAATTTTGAAAAATTAGATGTGTTCAGCTTTTTGTATGTCTCATTTATTAAAAATAAAAATTAATCCACTCTCTAATAAATTATTAATTTTTCTTATTTCCTTATTCTTAGTTATTTTGTCAAAAGCAAATGGAACTAATAACATGAGACGAAGAGAATAGTGTCTAATAATATTAAACGATTCATTCTTTTTATTATTTTTATTATTAAGAACAAAATCATTTTATTTCGGGGGCAAGTTTTATAAAATGACACTTCATCTATCCCGCCCCATTAGTCCAATTTTCCATTTTACGCATGTCCCATTAGATTAGTCTTATTTTCTAAAATGAAAAAAAAAAATTACATCAATAAAATATTAATTTCACTACAGTCGCAAACATTGATTGCTGTACCGGGTCAAAATAGGACTAATGACTCCCAACGGAGGGAGTAGTATAAACCAAAGTTGTTTTACCAGTATTATGATTCTGAGTGAAACAATCATCAGCTTACAACTTTCAAAAAAAAAATGAGAAAACTATGATCTTAAATTACAACCATCCGACTAGGATTCAAAATGTTGGAAAAATGGAGAGAGCTGACTGCGGAAAGAAGAAGAAAAGAATGTCATAGCAAGCTCCATCTCTTATTATCGAAATAAAGAAAAAGGCAAGTTGGGAAAAATTATTAGTTGTTACATATGCCTAAAGATTATATCAATCAATGAATGAGCAGCATATAAAACCAAGCAAAATGGAGATGCATGCATCTGAATTCTGATTACTGTGACTTATCCTTTTCTTCGAAAGCCAAATCATATATTTGGCTGTAGTCATCAACAAAATGTACCTCAAGCCCTTCCTTCACATTAGCTGCTAGCTCATCGAAGTCCCTCCGGTTAGCCGAAGGGAATACGATCGTCTTCACCTCGCTCCGCCTTGCAGCTATTGTCTTCTCCTTTACCTGTTCAACGGAAAAGATCAGTCTAACTGGCCTTATAGGATGCAGGAGTTTAGAACTTGGATGTTTAGAGTTGGTTAGCTTGCACGTACCCCACCGATGGGAAGGATTTTTCGAGTCAACGTGACTTCTCCGGTCATTGCAAGGTCTGTCTTAACTGGTTTGTTCATGGCAAGAGACAGCATGGATGTTATCATGGTGCAACCGGCACTTGGACCGTCCTTGGGGGTAGCGCCTGCCGGGACATGGAGATGAATCTTCGTGTTGGCGAAGAACTGATTCTCTGGATCCTTCTCGAGCAATATGGCTCTGGCAACTGTGTGGGCAATCTGGGCACTTTCCTTCATGACATCGCCAAGTTGTCCGGTGACATGGAGGGATCCTTTACCTTCACCTTGCTCGACCTGGGTAGTCTCTATGTAGAGTGTAGAGCCCCCCATTGCAGTCCAAGCAAGGCCCATAACGACTCCCACTGGAGTTTGGGCATATATGCGATCAGCGTGGAAAACAGGCTTGCCGACGAAATCGACAAGGTTTGATGAGTCGACCAAAACCTTTTCAACTTTTTTAGCCGCTTCGCTTGCCTGGTTTTTCTCAGATTCTAGAGTTGAATCTTCCTGCCAGGATGATTTCCAATGTATAAATCAAAATCGATATACTAATTCGGGGAATATGATTCCGAAGATCACATAGCTCATGCTTAAGCACTATAACCTCAAGAAAGAACATTTTAGGAATTGAAGCAAGCAGTTCATGCAGACTAACAAAGATGTGGCTGATCTAAGGATCATCATCAGGTGAGCCGTTCATTATACGCACCAGCATACGTGCAATTAAAAAACATCATATTCAAGATACTTTTGGATAACAAGATTGATCGTTACGTGTTTGTACCTGATTAGCTGGGGGATCTATAATCTCAGCTTCTGCAGCATTTTCAGATGCTTCGGCTTCTACTGCAACCACAGATTCATTAGATGAAGAACCGGACTCTGCCTTATCCTCACTCAGTTGGACCTGAGTTCCACCACTTACAGGCTCGATTTCACATCCTTGTCGTACAAGTTGTAGAGCAATCTGAGAAATAAAATACGAGATGAATTGGATAACAGAAGTAGACTCGCATAGTTCATAAACATGGTAAGAGAACATCACAAGTTGAAACTCCGAATTGGTACACCGAAGTAAATGGTAAAATCATATAGAAAAAACCTTTCGGTATATCTTCTCAATCTGCTTTTGAAGATTCCGAACCCCTGCTTCTCTGCAATAGTTTTCAATCAGAGCAAGAAGAGCTGAATCTGTGACCTCAACCTGGATTAGAAAAAATAATGAATGACTAAGGTTTTCTTGACAGACACTGGCACACATGTTAACTGCATCAATAAAGCAACAATATGCCTAACATTACAATTCATGATTCAAAAGGTAAAACTCAACAATATTTACAATATACAAAGCAATCTAACCAATAAAGAAACTGTAGGCAGCCATATTAGGTGGAGATGAGTACTGTTTTTGGAGGTCTGCATAGTTTGAGGATGGGAGGGGGAAGCAACCTTGTGAATTAGAATTGAGGAATAGGGGACTTTGTAACAGAATTTGTAACTGTAAGTGAACTCTCTCCTCACTAAAATTTTTCATAGGTGGCTCAAGAATCAAGTTTGTGCCTTTCCTCTAGGAGCAAACAGCCATTACTCTAGGAGATGCTAAAAACACTTCCGGCTGGACCCTAAAATATATTCTACAACACAAATGATCATTTTTTTGAAGAGAATAGTAAGAGCATAAGTGTGAAAAGGAAACTCAGAAAGATCAAAGTCCAAATTACTGAGTCAGCGATCTAGACCAATGCTTATTGGAGAAAGAAAATCCATTCAGCCTCTTTTTGTGTGGCACTGGTACTGTCATAGGGTTGCTTTGCTTGAAGTTTTATGCACAGCCTTTATCAATCAGTTTTTTGTTTCAGTGAGAAGTGTATTTGATAGTTGACAAAGGGATCATCGGGAAAAAACTTTTAAAAGACATATACAACTAAAACAAAAATATCTACTCCTCAACCATGATAATCACAGTTTTCAAGATCTCTTGTGCATTATAAACTGATAATCTGACAAATGAATGGAAATATAGAGAGACTGGGTGATCATATTAGTGTGATGTATGTGATAAGAGTAACTGCATGTTTGAAAGGCAGAGAATGGAAGGGTAGGAGATTACCTGTTCCGGCTTAATACCACATGTTTCTCGAGTTGCTTTCTCCAAGTAATCTCTTGCAATGTGCATTTTCTCATCGGTAATATACCCAGCAATGGATATCACCTCCATTCTATCCAAAAGGGGGTTCGGTATCATTTCAATAACATTTGCTGTACATACAAACAAAACCTGTAGCAAGAAAGCACAATTTTTTCGCATAAGCAGGTGAAGGTAGAAAAATCGCCTGGGAAATGTGGAGCCTCAAGCAGCTTTAAAAACTATCGGAAACTAGCTATAGAGCCCAGTGAATATCTATCAGAAACCTTAACTATACAAATTTGAAACAGGTTATAACTCGTTGTAATATAAGAACTTTTTTCCTGGAGTACTATCTAATTAAGTGAAATTCAATGACCATATGATGGATTATGCTGCATATAAATCTCACATGTCAGCGGACAGCCAAATGGGCAATGCAGTCATATTCATTTACAAAATTACATATAATTTAAGAATCTTCAAGGATTTAGAGTGAACATTAATACTCACAAAAAAAAAAACACAAAAACCAAAGTTTTATTTTGGAGCAATTCAGAAGATCCACAAGTATACTTCAAGAAGCTTTATCACGGCTCACACATATCATGATTCATGAATTTATGCAACATAAGGATATGAGCAAGGTAGTCCACATGCTGCTTTTTCCAACATATTTATATGCTGTCAACAAGAAATAAAGCACAACATTCACTAGGGAAGATACCATATTAACATCACACTGACCTTGGACAAATCAATCGGAACATCGAGATAGTGGTCTAGGAAATTTGCATTCTGCTCTGGATCAAGAAGTTCCAGCATTGCACTTGCAGGATCACCTGCATGTCCCCTTCCTAACTGCCAGCAGATGTATCTATTTAAGATTTCTCCCAAAATTGATTGACAAGAACTAATTAAGAGTAAATTTCACAATATATACAAAATGTACTGATAGAATCAACTAGATATAGCATAATACCTTGTCAATCTCATCAATTAGAACAAGAGGGTTGGCTGTTCCCACACTTTTAAGACATTGCACCATCTTACCCGGCATGGCACCAATATAGGTTCGGCGATGACCCTGATATGTATGATGAATCCCACCGTTACAAGCTCTTATCACAATTTGAAAAGCTTAAACATAACAAAAAGGCAATAAAAAGATTCTATACATACCTTGATTTCAGCAACATCAGATAGACCTCCAACCGAAAACCTGTAAAATTTACGATTCAAGGCCAAAGCAATGGATCGACCAATACTAGTTTTTCCAACTCCAGGGGGGCCAGAAAGGCATACTATTTTACCTGTAATATCAAAGAAAGAAACAAGCTAGTGCTAAGATGCCTTTCTTGCAGGAAGTTCATCACAAGTTCACTCGAGAAAATAACTGGAATGCTGATTTGGCACAACTGAAAGATGTCCATGAAGGCTTATTCACTAATCCTTTCAAAATTATGAATATGAGTCTCCACGTAGAAATAGCAACATATAAAGTACAGAAAGAACAGCATATCTCAAGGCTATTTTCTTTTAATTGAGGAAAACATTTTATTCACTCCTTAATATTTTACCCACAAAAATCTAAGATACAGAACAGCATCAACTAATGCATACCAAAAACACATACAAAGAGCTGAACTCTTTTGATAGAAAACTTGAAATGAAACGAGGCTTATTATAGCATTCAATTTTGGGTCCCCTGGTGAGTTTCAAACCATTAAATTTTGAGATTTTCCGTGTATTTGATAGTGTCAGACATTGACATTGTGTTTTCCTGTTTTAGTTGGGATTCATCATCCTTCCTTTTGTACTAAATTACCTATAATAGTTACCAGATTTTATAGATTCCAGTCCAAAAAAGAAAAAGGAATCAAGAAAGGCAGTTATGTCCACCTCCTGCTGAAGAGCCCACCAAACCCAATAAGAAAACAAAAAACAACATTTTTATTATTTTTAATCTAAGAATCACGACTCCCTTTCACATGCAAATCATAGTATCCTTTTGAAGACAATTCAATCTAAAAAACTTGCTAAAACAATTCAAGATTGACACCATTATTCCACAAAAAGGGACAAGATGAAGCAAAATCTTAAAATTGCCCGACCTTGGGAAGTTCCTCTAAGTTTCCCCACTGCTATGAACTCCAATATCCTTTCCTTGACATCCGTTAACCCATAATGGTCTTCATCTAGAATTTCTTGTGCACGAATCACATCAAAGTTCTCATCACTGAATTCCAGAAGAATGATCAGAAGCATCAGCAAAATGCCAAATATATCAAACAAGAACGTGCTCACAGATTACGGACTGAACAAGAAACAATTTGGGAAAAACAAGCCTTGTAGATATACCAATGTAAACCAAATCAAAAGGCCTTTCCAGGCAAACCAACTGTATCAAAGAGTATGTATCCACCTGTTTGGTTCTCCATATAAAGTTTAAACAGAACAGCTATTGGAAGACTCAACCTCTTTTGCTTCCCAAAGTACAACTATTAATTTAATTTTAGCTTTTTCTTTCCCCTCACATTGTGGTATAGAGTGTTAAGTAAGTTTGCCTAACAATGAGTTTAACCACATTCAGCCAGCAATCTGCTTTTGTTCTACTTTAAGTGGTTTCAAAGAGCCAACTAAAGCTAAGGAAAACTGCAAATGGTAGCCAACATAGTAAATATGTACATAAGAAAGCTATTTGGCACCGTATAGAACCACAACCTTGGGTATAATAGGTAGAAAAGGATATTTCAGTTGATCAAGATTATACATGAGGATGCAGTAGGATTTGGAGGGTATTAAGCAATGTAGAAGATAGTTATTAAATCCCACACCTGTATTCTCCCCAAGGCAACGCAGTCAACCAATCAAGATAATTGCGAGTCACGTTAAATTCACTAGAACTGGCTTCCAATAATTGCAACTTTGTCAGTTCTTCTTCTATGACTTGCAAAACATGAGCTGGAATCTTCTCCTTCTTTGGATCGAGCCTTTCTCTGAACTTCGCTGTTTGAAAAGATAAAATGTATCGCTCGCTATTAAAATTAAAATTTGACTGGTAGTGGTAATCACAAGCTAGTTACATCTAAGCAAGATGTTTCTGTACACTCATAACACACGCAAT
This sequence comes from Plectranthus barbatus, assembly GCA_026898455.1. Classification (NCBI taxonomy): domain Eukaryota; kingdom Viridiplantae; phylum Streptophyta; class Magnoliopsida; order Lamiales; family Lamiaceae; genus Plectranthus; species Plectranthus barbatus. The sequence continues at coordinate 100,453 of JAPKLW010000793.1, forward strand.
ACAGGTACAGAAAGGGCAAAATCAAAAGGTGAAATACACACATAAGGTAAATGAGTTTCAATAAAGACATCTGAAGTAAAAGAAAAAACCTGATAGAGCAGTTTTGTCATCAGTTTCCAATCCTAACTCCTGCACAATACAAAATTTTATAAATCATTTCATAACATTTTCTTTATTAAGAGGAAGATCCAAGAAGAATTCAAAGTATAAGTGCTACATGAAATTTAACTAATGAAAATTAAACAACTGTGTCAATTCTACTAATAAAATTACCTTCTTTATAGCTTTAAGTTGTTCATTCAAAAGATAGCGTCGTTGCTCCCCACTTATCTTCTCTTCAATGGCCTTGGCTATGGATTCCTGAGTACAAACAATAAAGATGGAAAAAAAAAAAAAATTCAAATATAAGTGAATACAAAATCTGAAAATAGACTATTGTCCTGAATCTCATACCTGTATCTTGCTAATCTCCATTTCTTTCTTCACCAACTCCAAGGTGAGTTTTAGCCGTTTATGCACCTAATGGAGAAAGTTGGAGAAGTTAAGTTACACATATGTTTGACGAGACTTCTAATAAAAGATAGCCTGAAAGAGCCCAATCCACGTAGGGTATGGGCATTGAGTAAAATAATTATCTGTCAAGCAAGGTTTCCTCCTCCTAGCACATTGAATGTGCATAGAAGAGCAAGTTTGTCTACTGCTTCGGTGGGAATTGTGGGTTCAAATATATTCTTAATTGTACAACTAGGCATGAGAAAATATGGCTCTATGTTTAACAGGAATATCAATCAAGAGATTAGGGATCAGGAACACGTCATTGGCCCCTCAGTGAACCAGTCAGGTGTTCAAGGCACCACATAAAGCTCATGCAAGGTAAGATTGGAAATTTTCTCTGTGACTTATAATAATATGTAGGCTGACAATTCGAGTTACCTGTTAGTCAATATTATACTAGAAATGAAGTAGAAACCAATTATTCATTCTCAAGAGGATGGTTGAATACTTACATCAAGTTCTTCAAGCACTTGTTGGCATTGTAGCTTATTTGCACCGGATATTGCTGCTCCAAAATCTGCTACTCTAGGATATGTGAAATCACCTACATGCTGTAGGCATTTCAGGCAGGAGACAAAAAGGTCGAAAAACACACAATTGGAGACTTTCAAAACTATACAAGTACAACTATTCATCATTTCCATTTGAAAATCATGTCGTAATATGATGATTTCCAAATTATGTTAGTAACAAAAAAACTCATGCGATGAAAAATGTCAAGCTAATGAGTTTTAAGTTACGATGTATATGAGGTAAGGTCTCTGAACAGCATTCTTTAGGAAGCACGTATCCAGAGAAGGTGAATAATATCTCAAGTGTTTTAAACCCATAGGTCAGCTGGTGAGCTATCAGAACTTTCCTAGTTGAAGTTAAGGGTAAACTAGTTCATGTTTTTAAAGATGAAATCAATGATAGGGTATACGCATGACGGCATGAGACTTTCACTTTATCAGGAAGTAGACAGTTAAACTACTACACTGGGTCACCAAAAGCCCGCAAGTCTGAGTTCATGAAAAAAATTATCCCAGTAGCTTACACACCAAGAAATAGATGCAATAATTCAAAAGCTATTCCATTTCCAGAAAATGCTGACAAATTATTTTTTCGGGTGGAGCAGACCTGAATATAAGTTTGTGCATGATCTCGCCAAAGGGGACTTGTTTTCAAAACATCTCTAAGGGTTGATATAACTTCAAATGAAGTAGCCTTAAGGATGTCATCATCCTTATCATATGGTATTTCCTGAAACAAGAATAAGCAATATAAGCTGCAATTCTGTTCAATAGAAGAGGCAGGTATAAAGGTATGTGAGCAACACCTTGAGATGATCAACTTTGACCGTCAGAGGATCTTCACTGACCTGCATAAGACAGGCTCTCAGTCACAAAATTGGAACAATAATAGATATATATGTGTGTGTGTGTGTGGGTACATCAGCTAACAGTCAGCTAGTATCATAATCATTTTCAGCTCAATAATATTAAGCATATATGCCGATTAGCACGGATGAAAGAAGAAACTAACAAGTTATTGGTATAAACTATCTCCAAACAGAATACAATAATGAAATCAACTACATAGTTCTGCCCACCATCTCTGTGATTCGAAGTCGCCTGTGACCAATGAGAACAACCTGATCCCCTTGTATGCTAGTAATCTGTCATCAAACCAACTTTGTCAATCAAAAATCATATGATATTTAGATATGAATGCATCACATGGCTCAGGAAAAAAAAGTACTCCCTCCGTCCCGGTGAAGTAGTCCTTTTTCTTTTCGGCACGGGAATTAAGAGTTGTGAGTGTAGTGGAATTAATATTTTATTGGTGAGTGTGAAAAAGGTTGCCATTTTAGGAAAATTGGACTATTCTATGGGACAAACAAAAAAGGAAAGTGGGACTACTTCAATGGGACGGAGGGAGTATAATGATTACCTGAGCTAATGTTCCAACTTCATGAAGACGATCGAATAAATCTTTTCCTTTGAGATCATTAACATTCTTGTCTGAATCTGAACCCTCGGTCTCTTCCTCATCTTTAAGAAGGAAGGCACCGGTATAAGGGGCTTGTCTCTTTCTACTCTCTATTAATGCTGCTAACAATTTCGGATCCTGTGAAGGGAATCAAATTCAACTATCATTAACCAACAAGCGAATGCGGAGAAGGAACCACCAATTATGCACCTTCCAGATCCAATGGTCTATAACTATTTAAGCCTATTTATGTTGAATCTTTCTATGTATATAATGGATGCCACATAAAAATTCTAAAGGTGTGGAGTAACTATAATTAGTAACAGTTGAATACAGAGTAGCAGAAAGACCAGTGTTCATAATGACAAATAAAAAATGCGACAATGAGCATTAACAATTTAGAGCACAGGCAATGGGTTACTGTCTAGCTGGCCTTCGTTCACGGAACTATTCCAACATTTATGAAAAATGTTAAAGGTAACATCTTTAACAAATATGATGAAGACGAAAGAAGAATAAGAACAAGATAACAATAACAGTACATGACATCATGGTCCAGTAAAGCAAATACCAGGAATAAGGAATTACACAGTGACATGTAACGGCACATAGAAGTAATGAACTATGCGTGCTGTGATGCCGAATCGAAGCAACAGCAGGAAAAATAGTGTAACAAAATACTAGCGACAAGAAAAATCATACCTTTACATAAACAGGCATATAGAATCCGGGAAATAATGGTCTATGTGAGAGTGGCAAGGCTATAACCTGAAGGGGGGGAAAAATAGAACAAATTTTACTGTTAGTATTTATCAGAATAATGCCGAGAAATGTGGATGGTAATCGTAAATACAACTGAGTCCAAGAAGAATTAACCGTTAAACAATCTTCAGGCCTAACAAGAGTAGGCACAATAGCGGACGAAGACTTGGAATCCGCCGCCTCATCAGCCGACTTGAGCTTCGCCGATGCGTCGTCCGGCTCGGGGGCATCAGTGGTATCAGAGCAGAAGAACCTCCGTATGACATAAGGGCTTCTGCTATTCTGTCCACGAATGAAACGGAGCAATGGCGACGCCGGCTCCCCACGGCGGAGGTGAGCCCCAAACGCCGCGTGCGAGGTGCATCTGCTTGTGAGGACCTTCAACATGGAGAATTCAGTTCAAATTAGAATAAATTATTGCTTCAAGCAGATCGGGGTGGAAGGGTGCGAAGGTCCATGAAAGAGTGATTTGAAGCTTGGGGAAGAAGTAGCAGTCTTCTACGGTGATTTTTCGTTCATTTGCTGTATTTCTTCGATTTAAGCCCTGCATAAACCCTTTCGGTTTTAGGCTTTGACCAAATTACCCTTTGCTTTTTCTTTTTTTTCTCCACATTAATTTTGCTATATGATTGTGGTAGTTGCTAGATTGTTCATCTTTCATCTTCGTGTTTTATTTAAATAAATGAATTTTATCCTTTTAATATGAATTTTTTATAATTTAATGCGTTTTTATATTCAATATATATATATATATATATATATATATATATATATAATAATTCAATAACATCAATAAATATCCCAACATTAATAAATTGTATTAGTTGCCATTTGAATTAACCATATTCTACTATTTTTAAGAGTTCATATCATATATATATATATATATGATATATGACAAAAAGTGGTGTGAAATGGTGTTTTGGTGAGATATTATGATTTATGAAACACGATCAATTATGGTCGAAGTGCAACGTTCAAATCATAACACACACACAAATATTTCAAACCAACATGCTCTTATTTTTTCGATCAAAATGTTGTTATTTTGATCGTAATACTCTGATTTTCGATTAAAATTTTTTATCGGATCGAGATATACTCGTTCCAATAGGAATGTACTCATACTAATTAAAATGTGTTCAATATAAAGTGATTTAGTATTCCAAATCTCCCAAGAGATTTACTCATGAGACATATGTGTATATACACTGAGCATTGAAACGTTCCACATTGATTTGAGAAAAATAGTCCTCATTAGTATATAATTTTCAAACATCTTACACTTACAAGCCATTTTATAAAGAGAAAAGTGATACAAATATAAAATTAGAATCAACCCATTTTAATGATATATACTCGCTACTCTAATGATAGTTTCATGCTAAATAATTTCACCCTACACATATTACAAGACTACATTTTTTTTATATACTGAGTAGCAGAGACGAGACGGATCTACATTAAGGTTGGGGGCTCCAGCCCCCCTAGCCATAATTTTTTCTCGTTTTTATAGTATTGTGATTCGAAAATTTTTGGACTAGCCCCCCTCATAAAGAAGAAAAAATGGATGTAAATAAAAAAAATATATGATACGAAGGGATTGAAGTCGAATGGAGGCAAAAAATATATATATATATCAGCCCCTCACAAAAATTTTTTGGATTCGTCACTGCTGAGTGGTGTTGAGCTAGATGCATACCTATTGTTCCTATTCTTGTGGCAATTTTGATTAGAATATTTGAAATTGAGAGGACTACTAGACAAAATTATTTGATATTTCCATTTACATTAGAAGTTTTTTTTTTTTTTTTTTCTTTTCACGCTTTTATAAGTAAATTTTGAAATTAGGTGATTGCCTAATTATAGTAAAAAAATTTAAGGGTGGGGCTGTAGTATTTCCTGAAAAATAGATGCCGCGTGTCTCACTTCACAGTTTCTCACACCACCTCCATTTTCATTTCACACACGCTGCCACCTTCCTCTCTCTCTCTCTCTCTCTCTCTAGCTTTCAAACTGAAACGCCGAATCCATGACCAGACAGACACGCACCGGATTCAGCATCACTATGTCTCCTGCATTTTGAAGATACAGCAGCCATTTGCAAATGCTCAGCTTCCCACTTAATCGCGGAGCAACATTTCAGAAGCGTATGTATGTATTAACGAACGTGGTGGTGGCAATGGTGGCGGTTTTCTCGTCGCCGCCGTGGTACGCGACCGCGCAGCCGCAAGAGAACGCATCGGACATTCTCCTCAAATTCAAAACCGCACTAGCGAACTCGGAACCGGCGTTGGCGAATTGGAACCGGGCGACGCCGCCGTGCACGGGGAACGTCGGCAATTGGGCCGGCGTCCTCTGCTACAACGGCTTCGTCTGGGGGTTGCAGTTGGAGAACATGGGCCTCCAAGGTCAGATCGACGTCGACTCTCTCGCCGGGCTGCATTACCTCCGCACCCTCAGCTTCACCAATAACAGATTCCAAGGATCCATGCCCGATTGGCGGAAGGTCGGCTCACTGAAATCGCTGTATTTGAACGGCAACCAGTTTTCCGGCCAGATACCCAGCGACGCCTTCGTCGGCATGACGTTGAAGAATGTGTATCTCTCCAACAACAAATTCACCGGCCCCATCCCGGGCTCCGTCGCCTCCCCCACCACCGTCGAGGTCGGCCTCGACAACAATTTCTTCTCCGGCAACATACCCGCCGTCGACACCCAGAATCTCAAGGTATTCAACGTTTCCAACAACCAGTTGCAGGGCTCGGTTCCGCCGTCTCTGCTCGGGATGAACCCCTCCTGCTTCACCGGCAACAAAGGGTTGTGTGGGAGCCCCGGGGGATTATCATGCGACCCAACAAAACCACCGCCGGACGGGGAGCCAGTTCTCCACTCCGACGCCCCACCGGCGCCGAAAAACCTTCGAAAATCATTTGCGGCGAAAGTAGCAATGATCGTATTATTAGCTCTGCTGGGCATATTCATCTTCATTCTGCTCCTCCTCCTGTGCTGGCGGTCGAAGCTCGGAGACAGTGAGTCCCCACGGCGGGTGTACAGATCGGAAATGGCGTCACCCTACAGTGAGAGGAGTCCTCTCCCCATGGCGGCTGCGGCCGCCGCCGCCGCGGCCTCCCCAAGGGTGGTTGAGCAGCAGCAGCAAGCAACCAAGCTGTCGTTCGTGAGGGAAGACAGACAGAAGTTCGCTCTTCAAGACTTGATGAGAGCATCGGCGGAAGTGCTGGGCAGCGGCAACTTCGGGGCGTCGTACAAGGCGGTGCTGGTAGACGGGGAGGCGTTGGTCGTGAAGAGATACAAGCAGATGAACGCCGTCGGCAAGGATGAATTCCACGAGCATATGAGAAGATTAGGGAATCTCAAACACCCAAATCTTCTCCCATTAGTAGCCTACTTGTATCGGAAGGAGGAGAAGCTTCTCGTTTTCGACTTCGTCTCCAACACCAGCCTCGCCAAGCACCTCCACGACGACGGTTGACACAAAACCATCCTCATCGTGACCACGTGTTAATATACAAACACCGATATATGCATTGGCGGATTCACACTAGGGTTAGGGGAGCTCGAGCCCCCTAGCCCGAATTTTTTGAACTAGCCCCACTTAAGAAAAAAAATGGATGAAAATAAGAAGAAAAAAAAAAATGAAACGAAGGGTTGAAGTTCAGTCCTGGGGATTTTCTGAATATGCCACTGGATATATAAATTGTAGTGTACATTAACACGTGTCCATGATGAGTGTTTCTGATTTACTTACAGCCTTTCAGCTGCTAATTATTGATCCATTCTTTCTCATGCAGGAAAACGGCCAGAGGAGTGGCCGAAGCCACTGAACTGGCCGTGCAGGCTGAAGATCATCAAAGGAGTAGCCAAGGGGCTGGCATACCTCTACGAGCAGCTGCCGAGCCAGACAGTCCCACACGCCCACCTAAAATCATCCAACGTTCTGATCGACACGAACTACAACGCCCGGCTCATGGACTACACCTTGGGCCCGGTGGTGAACCCCGCCCAGATCAGCCAAGCCCTGGTGGCCTACAAATGCCCCGAATACGCGAAAACCGGCCACACTTCGAGAAAAACAGACGTCTGGTGCTTGGGGATCTTGATCATGGAGACTCTAACCGGCAGGCCCGTCGCCAACTACCTCGCGCAGGGGAGCGAGAAGTATGGTGAGGACTTAGCCAGATGGGTGAATGGTATAGTCGAGGATGCAAGTAGTAAAAGCACTCTGGTTTTCGATAAAGAGATGGAGATCAGCACGGCTCGGTCCCGGCTCGAAATCGAGAAGCTTCTGCAGATTGGGATAGGTTGCAGCCGGGAGGAGGTGGAGAAGAGGTTAGATATGGAGGAGGCGGTTAGAAGGATTGAGCAAGTGCAGGAGTGAGAATGGATTCCGAAACCTCTTTCTCTGTGAAATATTTGAGATGTAGTATTAATAGCAGAAGCATCAAACTGCAACATGTATTGTGTTTAGAAGCAATCGATTTTCTTTTATGTATGTATTGTCATTTGATAAGCAGCTTGAACATTGGCTACGAAGGAAAGACAGAGTCATGATGTACATAGAGATTGCATGATAACATGTGCGTTTCTCGATGATTTCAAATATTATAGGTTGTGGGAAATAAAGCAAGCAATAGGTATGTGTACGGACTGGCCGAAACCGGTCAAACCAAGTTAATTTGGTTGATTTTGTTGGTTTGAGATGAGTGAATAGGTCCAGAGATGATTTAATTTGCCTGATCGTTTGAAAGTTGAAATTGGTCGTTTAAACGGGACCAGTTATCTATATAAAATTATTTTAAATATTAATTAAAAATTATTTCATATAATAAATATAAATTATATATATATATATATGCCAATATTTGTATTTTTAAAATTATTTGATTGAAATAATTATTTGATGCAGAAATCTCGTAATTATTATTTTGGTCATTATTTCACCCTTTAGATTGACCAAATTGGAGCTAAGGATGTGAGATCGTCTGTTGTGTACTATGTCCATTGGCGAAGCCAATCTTGGGCTGGAGGGCTGCCGACTATGGACGTCCTACATCGGCTATGGAGGCATGAGAGTATACTATCATCTAATGGTGAATGTTCTCTCTCCTTACAAACCGATTTTATAGGGAGATAAATGAAGATTTTATATGTTATGAGAGTCGATCTGACTCGATGTGGAATCCAATTTATCACCATGATGGGATTCCCGTAAAACTCCACGGTGTGTGTGAGAGGATTTCGAAGTTCTTATAAGCGAGTCAAGCTTTCCCATCCCAAGAACAAGTCTTGCGAGTTCAGAGTTGTATTCCATATCTTATTTTTGTTAGAATTTTGTTCTTCACTATTGATTCAATAGTAAGGTGGCACGTGGTTCTCATAGGATAAATAATACTCCCTCCGTCCCGGGTCTCTTGAGACGTTTGACCGGGCACGGAGGTTAAGAAAAAGTGATTAGAAGAGTTAGTGGAGTATGATTAGTAGGTTAATGATTAGGAGAGATAGTAGGGTATGAGAGATAGTGGGGTAGGAGTAGAGTAGGTTTAGTGGGTAATTAATTAATAAAAACTTTCCAAAAAAGGAAACGTTGCAAGTGTTTTGGGACGGACCAAAAAGGAAAACGTTGCGACTATCCTGGGACGGAGGGAGTACTAATTTATTATGTGGTAGTGATGTGATATTTTTATTTATTTATTTTTAGTAGTATTTTTATTTTTTAAAATATCTTGAATTAATGTATTTTAATTTAATAATCAATGCATTTTTATTTTTATATTTAGTATTTTAAAATAAATTTTCCAACTAAAATCTTATTTTTTAAATACATATTTGCTATTTAAGTTTAAAAAATACTTTATTTATCAAATTAGACTATATTAAAATAAAATTATATTTATTCACATTTGAATAAAATTCCCAAAACATTAACAAATTGAATATATTTTCCTATTTCCCCAATATTATTTTATCTTGAACCCTAAATTATTCTAATTCAATCGATCAAAAATATCAAGGTCATATAATTAAATCCTATTTGTCCATAGCAGACACATCAATTATCAATCACCAATCACTCTATCTACTTATTCACGTTCGCTTTCTCTCTCACACACACTCAGTTGAATTATTGTGTAACAGTGGGATTGGAAGGCAGGGAAGAAGGCGGAGAGCGGTTGATGATATCAGCGATCTTCTGAGTTGCGAGAGATTCCGGATTTAATTGCTCGATCTGAAAATGCCGCCAGCCTACGGAGGTCCCTTGACAACCTTCGAGGATGCAGAGAAGGAGAGCGAGTACGGTTACGTCCGCAAGGTTCGATCTCTCTTAATTCCTCGAAACTAGTTCATTTCTGATTCGACATGCTTCATTTCCTTGATTTACTTAGCGTTGCCTGCTTGATTCCAATCTGCGGCCTTGGAATTTGCTTATCAGTGTCGGAAGTCAGAACTTGGATATTGCATCTATGTTTTTTCGGTTGACCTAATGGATGCTGCTGTTAATCCTGCTCTGTCTTCTTATTTAATTGGTTGCTTAATCGCCGTTTAAGTCGTTTATCTGTCTATACCTTCAGAAGAAGGAGCTTTGTCATCTGTTTCCACGCGAGGATTGGTTTGGGTGGAAGAGAGAATGGGACGAGTACTTTTTTCACTTCAATGAACTGTTTTGAAGTTTATTTTCGTGTCTTTTTTTTATAAGTGGTATACTGTGCCATCAAGTATATATTGATTGGTGGTCCATTCCTTGTCTTGGTAGCTGCTGATTATGCTATGACTTGTCAAGTTCATGGAGAGAGTATAATCCAAATAAGTTTATTAAAGTGGCATGTTTCTGCATAGTATTACATATTATCTGTCTTCTCGTCAGGTATCTGGTCCAGTGGTGGTTGCAGATGGAATGGCCGGAGCTGCTATGTATGAACTAGTTAGGGTTGGACATGACAACCTTATTGGGGAGATTATTCGTCTTGAAGGAGATTCTGCCACGATTCAAGGTTAGAGCTTCTTTAACCATTCATAAGCTTTTTCAATATGTGGAGGGTCGGACATTTCTTATAAATCACATATGACCAAACTCTTACAAGGGATTAAAATATCTTTCATGCAGTCTCTTCATTCATATTTTTAAAGTGCAAACTAGATATGGGAGCCTGTGCTTATATTTAGAGCTATTTTGAACTTTTAATGCAGTATATGAGGAAACAGCTGGCCTGATGGTGAATGATCCTGTTCTTCGTACTCACAAGGTTATAAGTTTGCACCTTTTTTTTTTTTTTTGAGGAAATATAAGTTTAGACCTTGGTTGGTTTTATACGGCTAAAAATTGCTTCATGCACTCACCTGCCAACTTTTACAGCCTTTGTCGGTGGAATTGGGCCCTGGAATTTTGGGAAATATCTTTGATGGTATTCAGGTTTGTAAATATCTTCACTTCTCAGAACTTGACAGCTTTGCCATCTAAAGATAACATATTTTTTCTTGCAGCCTGTTAATGTTGCTAATAGTGGCTCCTCTGTTTGTTTGTTTGTTTGGGTTAAAATATAACACAGAGGCCTCTGAAAACAATTGCAATAAAATCTGGCGATGTCTATATTCCTCGTGGGGTATCTGTCCCGGCACTTGACAAAGATATTCTATGGGAGTTTCAGCCGAAGAAAATAGGTCTTTGAAACTTTTTTCATTTGTGTTGTTAAATGTAAATTTAGATATGCTGCATATACACACAGAAATTTATTACTACTTTGCATCCTTATTAATTTAGCATAATTTCTGATGGCAGGAGAGGGAGATCTTTTGACAGGTGGTGACTTATATGCAGTAAGTGTGACATCACTTTCTAATCTGTAGATATTTGATTTATTTTTTGACTTACAATTTTTGCTCAGTTTGCCGTGAACTCTAAGTTTGTTTTCACCTGACTCTTTGTGCAGACTGTATTTGAGAACAGTTTGATGCAACATCATGTTGCACTTCCTCCTGATGCTATGGGGAAGGTAACCTACGTTGCACCGGCTGGCCAATATTCATTGAAGGTTTGTCTCTTTACCAATGGATTACCTGCTGTAAATCGTGTTGTAGATCACCCTTTGATATTGTCGAAGGTAAATGTAAAGTTGAGGCGCACTAACTTGTCTGATCTCCTGCAGGACACTGTCCTCGAGCTTGAATTTCAAGGGGTCAAGAAACAATTTACTATGTTGCAGGTATCGGCACTCTTGATATTGTTTATTCATATAATTTATATTGATGATTGGTTAAATTTATTGAATTCGGAAAGTTAAAGTCTCAATTTATATTCCTCCTTATCGGCAGACTTGGCCTGTGCGCTCACCTAGGCCTGTAGCTTCAAAGCTTGCTGCTGATACTCCCCTCTTGACTGGACAGGTGATTCTGATTTCCCTTTTTTTCTTCTTCTTTTCTCTATATATTGCTAAGATGTTTCATTAAATGAGCACTTTGTTCTGTTCAGCGTGTTCTTGATGCTCTTTTCCCCTCTGTGCTTGGTGGTACTTGTGCAATTCCTGGTGCATTTGGTTGTGGAAAAACAGTCATTAGTCAGGCCCTTTCCAAGGTGAACTTCATTTCCTTGCATTACCTATTACAAATGCACATAATTTCTTCACCAATGATTGATTTTTTTTTTGAGCTCATAACGTGGTACTCTAAACTCCTGATGTTTGTAATTTTATGAAATGCAGTACTCTAACTCAGACACTGTAGTTTATGTTGGCTGTGGAGAAAGAGGAAATGAGATGGCAGAGGTGCGTGATATTTCTTTTATTAGGTTTATGATATGTTAAAAATGCTTAACCTAGATGTCAAACAGGTGCTTATGGATTTCCCTCAATTGACAATGACCTTGCCTGATGGTCGGGAGGAATCTGTCATGAAGCGTACTACACTGGTAGCTAACACGTCTAACATGCCAGTGGCTGCTCGTGAAGCTTCAATTTACACAGGTAAACTTTGCAGCCCATTGTTTTACGGCCTTAATGTATCTTTTTCTTTCAATGTGTGTATTCTTTAGACTGGGCCAGAAGAGACAGTGACGTCTCTGTGATTCATACAGATTAAGACAGATGGATGGCTGATATTTTTTTGCCAAGATATGTTTAACTATTTATGAATTCCAATGTGACATAAAAACCATATCACATGAACACATTTGTATAAAGAAAAACAAGGAAGAAGAAAATCTATTGAGTACTCCCAAAATGAGGTTCAACCCATACTTCTAATATTTGTAAAGAGTAGCCCTGCTACACACAGTGTGAAAACTTCTAGACGAACAAAATCTATCCTAATCCAATCATATTCCCTGTTTGTGTCTATTGGACCTCAACCTTATGCTGGAATTTGAAATATCCAGGAATTACAATAGCTGAATACTTTAGGGATATGGGCTACAATGTCAGTATGATGGCAGATTCTACTTCTAGATGGGCAGAGGCACTACGTGAAATTTCAGGCAGACTGGTATGTATCCTACGGTTGCCTTTTCATTATTGTGATGATTGGCATTTCCTGTCATTTCTCTGTAGTGGCCTTGTTTCTTTCATAGTTCCAATTATTTGTTCTCCCTTAGACGGGTATAATAAGTCATTTTAGTGCTCATAATTGTGATAAACAATAATTACGAAGCAACAAGTTTATATTTTTTCCTGTGTGACAAGTGTCATTTCTGCTTTGCAGGCTGAGATGCCCGCCGATAGTGGTTATCCTGCTTATTTGGCAGCACGTTTGGCATCCTTCTACGAGCGTGCTGGTAAAGTTAAATGTCTTGGTGGACCTGAAAGAACTGGCAGTGTCACTATTGTTGGTGCGGTTTCTCCTCCAGGAGGAGATTTCTCCGATCCTGTCAC
>JAPKLW010000793.1:133618-154551 GCA_026898455.1 Plectranthus barbatus
TACACTTCGTAGGGAGTTTTCTGGAGTCTGTCGTTGATCCCGCTTCTATTCTGAGTGTAGCAGGCAGTCACCAACGCTTCTCCCCAGAAACTCTGTCCCAAGCCGGACTCAGCCAGCATGGACCGGACCGCTTCTTTCAGCGTCCTGTTCCTACGTTCTGCCAGTCCATTCTGCTGCGGTTGCCTTGGAGTAGATCTCTCATGTTTGATCCCGGCCTCCGCGCAGAAATCCATCAGCAGACTGTTGCAGAATTCAGTCCCATTGTCTGATCGAATTCGCTTTACCACAGCTTCTCTCTGTTTCTGAGCTTGGATGATCAATTCTGGAAGAATGATCTTCACCTCATCCTTGGTTCTGAGAAGCTTTACCCAGGTATAGCGCGAGCAGTCATCGACTACCACCAGCGAATATCGTCTTCCTCCAATGGTTTGCGGTGTTACTGGTCCAAACAGGTCCATGTGTAACAACTCGAGTACCTGACTGGTACTGGGGCAGACTGGCGACTGGTTCTTGAAGGACTTCCTAGTTTGTTTGCCTTGCTGGCAAGCTTTGCAAATTCCTTCCTTCTTGAACCCGCCCTTGGGAAGACCATCTACAAGATCATGCTTGGTTAGATAATTAATAGTTTTGAAATTTAGATGACTTAACCTTTTGTGCCACAGCCAGTTAGTTTCCATGGAACTGGTGGCTACAAAGCATGTATCAGTCTTCCCGCTTTCCCAGTCAACAACATAGAGACCTCCTTTCCTGACACCTTTCAGCTTGGTCTCGCCAGACTCTTCATTCTTGATCTGGCACCCTGATTTGTCAAACACAATGTTATAACCGTTGTCGCACAGCTGACTGATGCTCAGGAGGTTGTGCTTCAGATTGGTGACAAGGGATACATTCACAATTCTGACATCATCCTTCTCGATGCAACCCTTGCTGATAACTCTGCCCTTGGAGTTATCACCGAATATGACTGGCGGTCCCTTGACCTTGGTGAGTTCTGAGAACAGGAACTCCTCACCAGTCATATGAGCCGAGCAACCACTATCTATGATCCACTCGCTCGATCTCTGAAGCTGTGTTGCATGATCCTGTTCCTGCAAGAAAATGAAATTATTTAGGTCCCCGATCATCAGCGGGTCCTGCAGGGTTAGATCTCTGGATCATTCCTTTCGGAATCCAGACTTGAGTAATCTTCAGCTCGGTGTTACCCTTGCTGACATCACTTGTGGCCTTTCCCTTCCTTTTAAAATAATGCATGGATTTGTTTTTGGAAGGTGTGGCTGTGTGTGCGGTTCCTCTGGAAGTATTCTTCCTCCGAGGGTGTCGGAAATTTCTTTCCGACCGCTTGTGTTGCCTTGGTGGTCTCTGGAATTGTGGACCACGATGATTAGCCTTCCCAGCCCTTGAGAAAAGGTTTTGATTGGGCTCAGGCCTCCGATAGGTGTTCCTCCTATCGGGAAATATCCTTCTCTCAGTATTCCGCTGAGATTTGGATCCCTTGTAAGCATGCTGGCAACTGGCATACTTGTAAGGTTGGGCGTGGAATCTCTGGACAGCTGGTGCTGGCTGTCGGATTCCACTGGCAGCTGACGCTGACTTCCTTGCCTTAGAATAATTCGGCTTAGTCTGCGTCTTCGGGTATGCTGGCGTCCTGTCAGCAGAGGATCTTGCCAGTTGAGGATTTTGTCTTGATGACTCACCTATGTATCTGGACTTATGGTTCCTATGCTGATCAGCCACACGGGACTGACTGGTATTACCAGCTGGTGCTGATGCATTTACCAGTTTGCCCTTACCCTTACTAGTACTGATTCGTTCGGGCTGATTTATGCTCAAATCTTTTGTAAATCCCAACCCGGACTTATCAGAAGGCTTTCTCCAATGAGATAGAGCCTTTTCCAAATCCTTTGAGCCTTTATTTAAAAAATTTATTCTATTTTCTTGCTCCAGAACGAGATTGTGAAAATTATCTCGCTCAGTTTTTGTAATTTGAAAATCTTGGAGCAACTCAAAGTGATTCTTTTTCAAAGTGGCTAGCTCTTCACTGACTGACCTCGATTTTTCAATCTCCTTGGTCAAAACAGAAATTTGATCTTTCAGCGAAGCATTTTCGCCAGCCAAGACATTCTTTATTTCATAAAATTTTAAAAATTCTTTTTGAAGAATGTCTATAGTGACAGCTTCTGAGTCGGAGCAACGCGACTCAGAATCGTCTAAACAAATAGAAGGCATGATATGCATTGGGGAAGCTGATGATTGTACCTGATCATCAGCTGCAAGTGCCTCTTCACTGTCAGCACTTCCTTCAGCTGACTCCTCGCCAAAAGCTGCCATGACTGCCAGTAGAGCTTCCTCTTCTGACTCTTCGTCTGACGCATACTCCCCA
This sequence comes from Plectranthus barbatus, assembly GCA_026898455.1. Taxonomy (NCBI): domain Eukaryota; kingdom Viridiplantae; phylum Streptophyta; class Magnoliopsida; order Lamiales; family Lamiaceae; genus Plectranthus; species Plectranthus barbatus. The sequence continues at coordinate 135,999 of JAPKLW010000793.1, forward strand.
TCATCATGGTCGGGTATGTCAGGCACTTCAGTCCTGGTCAACATAGCCTTGGCAACGGCCTTGGAGGCTCGCTCTTCAAAGAGCTTCTTTAGCCTTTCCCGCTCATTTTTGTCCACCTGTGGACATTCAAACTTTAAATGATCAGGAGATTGGCACTGGTAGCAAGCACGGGGAGCTCTCTTGACGAATTTTCCGTCAGTAGAGCTCAGAGATACTCCCTGCTTTGACTTGGCTTTCTCCAGAAGGACAGCCAGTCGTTTCATCTGTTGCTCAAGTTCTGCGATAGAGCTCTCGCCGTCTTTTGAATGAGATCCTGATGCGGACTGGATCTCCTTCGGCTGGTTGTGCTGGGCAGCAGATCTGTCAGCATGGAAGGGCTTCTTGTGCTTCCATTTGAAGTCCTTCTTGACGAAGTAAGCTTCGTCTTGAGCTTTGATGCTGGGAGATCCGATGTTCCGGATGGCCTCATTCTTGTTCACCATCTGGATGTCCCACTCGTGTGCCTGCAACTGAGCAAATAACTCCTTGGGAGTCATCTTGGACAGGTCCTTCTCCTTCAGAGCTGTGGTCTTCACGAACCAGTCCTCCTTGGGCATCTTGGACAGGATCTTGGCATTAAGATCTTCATTTGAGTACTTCCTGTCCAGTGACTTTAGCTCGCTGACAATGGCGTTGAATCTCGCCTCCATCTCCTTGATGGTTTCTCCAGGCAGCATCTGGAAGGACTCATACTTGTCCACCGCAACCTGCAATTTGTTGCGTTTCATTTGATCAGTTTCTTGACACAGACTATCAAGATAATCCCATACTCCCTTGGCATTGTCAAACTGGAGGGCTTCTTCCATCAGGGACTCTGGAAGAGAAGCCAGGATCAACTCGTGAGCAATGGAATCCAACTGATTCCGCTTCCTGTCCTCAGTATTCCATTCGTCTTGGGGCTTTGGGATCACAACTGCTGGACGATCTCCTAGCTGATGCTGAATCTTGGTGATCTCAATCGGCCCTGTCTCTAGCACATCCTTCATCTCTGGATGGATGCTTTTTAGAGAGATGAGCGACCTCTTTCGCCATATATCATGCTTCACAGTCTTGTAGTCGAGTAGCTTCGGATTATTCATCTTGATGTACCTGAGCTAATCAAACAGACAAACAAATAGAGAGCGCAAGGAAACGCGGATCACGGTCCTAAGCGACTCAGATACGAACGGTCTATAAGAACCGTCCGCTCTGATACCACTTGTTGGTCCCGGATTATCAGGGTATAACTTGGCAGCGGAAAAAGTGTTAAATCGTTTCTTGCGCTCTGCTGGTTACTCAGCTGACTGGGACCTTGTCAGCTGGTAAGTCAACTTGCACTCTGCGTACTCAGCTGACTGGCGACTGGCTCGTCAGCTGGTAGCTCAAGTCTTAGAATATTTTTAGCCTTGTTTGCACAGTTATATCAGTTTTCAGATATACACCAGCACTTGGGTGCTGGGTTTTAAATCAATATGAAATGCAGAAAACTGATAAAAGACAAAGGATTTATAGTGGTTCGATCAACTGATCTACGTCCACTCTCCAGTCGTAGAACTGGAAATTCACTATAGAGTAAGCAGGTACAAGATTCCTACGATCTATCTCTAGCTGGTGCGACCCTTGTCCACCACTTCGCTAGATCAACCGCTCCCGGACTTGATTCCTTCTTCAACTCTCTTCTCAGCTGTTGGAGTGCGAGCACGTCACTTCAACCTCCTTAGCTGACTGCGTGGGTGTTTAGTTCTCCCAAGAACGTGACTCTCAAATACGGCAAAAGCCCGTAATAACTCAGGTGCTGGCTGGCACAAGAGCTGCTGTGGACTTCCTCGGAAGAGAAAGAACACCAACGAGATCTGTAACTTACAAGCTGGAAGCTTGAAGTCTCGTGTTTGAATAAATCAACACACGGAAAAGCTTTAAGTAAAGCCTCGAAAGTTTTGCTTGCTTGCTTGAGCGTAATAAATTTTCAGTCTTTCGGTAGGTGAAGAGTATTGAATGTTGGGAAGCAAGCTTCTTAAATGTTGGTGGTTCCGACCTATTTATAGATGCGGGATCCCATTCAAATCTTCTAGCCGTTTGGACTCATCCGGAAAAAGTCTCTGTCCTCGCATGTCCTTCTGACGGCGGCAGGTAGGAATTTCCGGAAAGCGCCATGCTTTTGTCCACTTTATCTGACATTGATCTCTTTATGTCAGAACGGCACTATTCGTCAGTACGAGGAATCGGAACTGGTGTCTTGAACTGATAGACTTTAAGGTATCCTCCCTTAAAGTCATACTTTGTCAGTTTATTCCTCAGACGAATCTTCTTTTTGTCTCTAAGACTCTGGGAGAGCGAATCTTGAATTCTGCTGGTAACATCCGACTGGCAGAACACACTGGTGATCTTGTGCTGGCAGTCTCTGCTGGTGACTTGTGTTGGCACAATCTAAGTCTACCAAAATTGTCTGGATGTTAACTCTTGGAATCTCCCATGACTGGTGACTTCACCGCTGGTGAATAGTGTCAGTGAGAACACCTATTCTGCTGGTAAAGTTTTGTCAGCCGCCTGCTGATGAAAACCTTCCCAACTGGTGAACAGTGACCAGCCAGTAGCTCTTCTCATGCTGGTGAACAATGCCAGCATGAGTCTTGTCAATCGCTTGCTGGTGAGACTTCTCTCAACTGGTAAGTACATCTCATGCTGGTGAACAGTGCCAGCATGAGTCTTGATCAGCTACGACTTACAACTCAAAAGACCTAAACAGGACTTTACATTTGAGATCTAGAGCTATCTAGAGACAACTGACGCTGGTAGGACTTAGGATTTGATCCACCAAAACACCAAAACTAGAATCTAAACAAGTAGCTACTGGGGAAAGGAAACTTAGCCAAATTTCCCAACACATGCTGAGGATGAAGATCTGGATGAGAACATGGAAAATCTACAGCAATCAAGGCAAGCCGATACATGTGCTCTTTTGATAATTCAAAGAGCTATCACAAAAATAATTTTTCCAGGAATCATGCGAGCCGACACCGCCAATGAAGCATGGGAAATTGTGAAAGATGAATTTCAAGAAAATACTAAAATTCGAGCTATTAAACTCCAAGAATTGCCGAAGGAGCTCGAGAATATAAAGATGAATGATAGGGAGACATTGAAGGAGTTCTCAATAAAGTTTTTGATTTAATCAATCAAATGAAGTCACTTGGTGAAGATGTCACCGACCAAAGAATGGTGGAGAAAATTCTTATTTCCCTACCCGACAAGTTTGATCCAATTTTCACTATCATCGAAGAGACAAATGATCTTTATACTCTCGTCGTCCAAGAAGTGATGACATCCCTCAAATCATTTGAGCAAAGATTGTTGCGACACTCCGAAAAATCAGTTGAGAGTGCAATGCAATCAAAGCTCATCATCGGAAGCCAATCCAGAAATGGCAACTCAAGAGGAAGAGGTAAAATCCATACTTCCTTATCTAGCAAGATCCGCTAAAGATCTAGCCATTTGGAGAAAGATTGTTGGTTTAAAGATAAACCAAAGTGCAACAAATTTAGCCGCTTTGGTAATTTAGCCAAAGATTGTAGATTTAGAGATACTCATCAGGCCAATCCAATGAAGATTTATCAAGAAGCCTAAGAGACACATGGAACATTTTATGCTTGTCTCAGTGCAACAACAATGAAGAAAGAGGAATGGTTGCTGGACAACGGCTGTAACAATCACATGACACCAAATAAAGAAATATTCTCTAAACTCAATGAGGACACAACACCAATCCAACTTGGGAATGAGAGTTGGTCAATTCAAAATGAATAGGTAAAGTCTCAATCCACACAAAGGATGGTCCAAGCTACATCTCCAATGTTAACTTTGTGCCAAGTTTGAAGCAAAATTTGCTGAGCCTTGGTGAAATTTTGGAGAATGGATAAAATTAGTTGTTTTCGACAACAAAGAGTGGACGATCTATGACAAGCACAAAAAAAAAGGTGTTTACCAAGATCAAAATGGTGAACCAAAACTTTGCTCTAAGCATCAACTATGCTACAACATCAACATCTGGAGTTGCAAGGCATGCTAAAGCAACAACATCTGGATTTGCGAGTCATGCTATATTGGTTCCCGATCAGAGTTATCTTAAATGCAGCGGAATGTCTTGCACTTATCTTACTAGGGTCTCGATTCAGCAAGTCTTTGTAAAATACTCCCTCCGTCCCAAAATACTAGTCCTGTTTTCCTTTTTCGTCTGTCCCAAAATTAGTCTTGCTTTCCTAAAATGGAAAATTAATAAACACTCACTAATAAAATACTAATTTCCTCTATCTCTACTCGCATTGGTATCTGTGCCGGAATGAAACAAGACTAATGTTTAGGGACGGAGGGAGTATATATTTAAGCTCATGAGATATTTAAGTTTATTGCAAGTTATACACCAACACTTGAGGTGTTGTGTTTTAAATCAACAGATAAGCAATAAAACAGTAAGCAGTAAATAACACAAATATTATAGTAGTTCGAACAAATATTCTACGTTCACTTTTCAATCTGCTAACTGTAAATTCATTAAGATTGATTACAAAAAGTCAAATTTGATCTAGACTGCAAGCAACTCCTCTGTCTGGCCATAGCGCACCTTCAAGCACCTTTGATCTCAATCTTTTTAATACTTCTCAAAGTGAGGGCGCACCTCGCAGCCTCCTCAAATGTTGAATTAAAAATTTTAGAGTTCTTCTTAGAACTTTTCTCCTTTGCGGCAGTTGCCTGTACTCCAAAAATTAAAATAAATTGATCGTTTGCCTGAATTCGTGATTTCCTTACCTAAATAATATTTGTTGCACTAATAACCAATAGTGTTAAAATAATATGCTATATAAAATGATCGTTTGCCAGAATTAGTGAATCCTTACCAAAATATATAATAATATTTGTTGCACTAATAAATCACTAGAGTTAAATTAATTTTAATAACTATTATATCATTATAATTATTATTACCTAATATATCATTCAATCCTTTTGTTAACTTTGCTTTGAGAGGGAATTTTATTTAAATAGGGTTCTTCTTTCAATTTTATTAATTAATATAGATCTATTAATATATCGTGCAACACAAATAAATCTAAGAAGGGATTATCAATTTTAATTTACTATAAATGAATTTATTATATTTTTATTATCGATAATTAAAGAAATCAATTACTAATATATATTATAATTGTTGTATAATTACCGTATATTATTAATTACCTAAAATAATACATTATCATATTTATTATCAAATCCCATAAAAATAGGGTTAAGATTTTGTTTTCTATTGGTGTGCCTAATATTACTAAAAATATCAAATATGTGTGTATATATATATATTGGCATTGATGTTTAGAAAATTATGGAGTGGTGGCTACCAACAGACGTAGTAGAAGAAATTTTGTTGAGGCTGCCGGTGAAGAGCCTGCTGCGATGCAGGAGTTGGTGTGGTCTGATCGAGAGCAAGAGATTCATTTCATAAAGAAAGGCTAGTTTTTACGTAGATGGTGCAGGATTCGAAGAGAGACTGCAGTTACCTTATCTTGGTAAAGAATTCCTGTACCTAGTTAATGGAATATATATTATGCGAGGTGAGTTGGCGTAGCGACCTAGTTTTGTTGAATCCAGCGACCCACAAGGTTAAGCATGTCCCGCCATTCCCTTTTAAAGTCCAATCTCCACATCAGTTGATGTTTGGGTTTGGCGACTGATTATAGATATAGGAATGGGTTTTGCAGAAGGATGGTTGTTGGAGTGAGTGTTTGAGGATTCATGGTTTCCACTGATCAACTAGTCTTAATGAAAGCAGCAGGAATGGCTGATTCGAAAATATTCTTACAAAGACAGCCTTTTTGCTGTTTAGTTAGTTGACTCCTATCTGTTTTTTTGCATCATCATTTGTATACTACTATTATCTACGTGATCAATTCCATCTTCTATATGTTGTCTTGAGTTTACTGGTTCATTCATAGTAAAAGAAAAGAAGGATTGAAGGAACGTTCAACTGTGATTGTTTTTTGAATAAATACCTACAAATCTCCCGTTTTATAGGGCAAACAAGATGTAATACTATACAAGGAACTAGATTTCTCTAATTGATTTTTATAATTATTATATCAATATTATTCAATTCTTTGCTTTGAGAGGGAAGTTTTTTTAGATAAGGTTCTTCTTTCAGTTTTATTAATATGGATCTATTAATATCGTGCAATATAATTAAATCTAAGAAGGGATTATTAATTTTAATTTACTATAAATTAATTTTATCATATATTTCGATATTAAATCTTTTATTATCATTAAAGAAATCAATTATTAATAATTACCATATATTATTAATTACCTAAAATAATACAGGCAAAGTCTCAGAAGATAATTTTTATTGTGAGACTAATTTTATGAAATAATGTATTTCTTTATTACAAATGATGCCTCACCATTTTTATTGTGAGACGAATGTAATGAAATGATGTGTTTCTTTATTGCAAATGATGTATTTCTTTGTTGCAAATAATGTAATTGTTAAAAATGAAATGATGTATTTAACTTATTGAAATGATGTATTAAGGTCGGTCTCACAATAAAAAAATAGTGAGACCGTCTTTCAGGAGACCAACTCATAATAAATTATTATATCTGGCAAGTGTATTTTGGGAGAAAAATCTCACTATAATTAGTGTAAAATGGATCTCAAAAGATCCATATTATAAAAGATTTGATTTAACAAAATCAAATCGTCATGCGCGACATTTTACATAGAAATTATAGAAAAAATTTATTTCGGTGATCAAGATCAAGATCAAGGATCCAATAATACAAACAAAAATTATAGAAAAAAAGAAGTCAGAGCAAGCATAAAAGAAAAGGCGAACGAAATTGTTTCGGAATTTACATAGAAAATAGAAAAATCCAAATGTTTTCATTTAATTATTTATGAACAAATAAACAATTACAACAAAAAATTGAAGTATTTAGTTAGTTAATATTAAATACATTATAATAATAATCTAAAAAACGCATTATTTAAGTATTCCATTTCATTTATGTGAAAATATTGTATTTGACCTTAAATAAAAATAACATCATTTTTAGCAAAGAAATAAATCATTTAAATTTTAAAGTAATGAAATGAATCATTTAAAAAATTAAATACATCATTTACTAAAATAAAATACGTTATACTAATTAAATAAATACATCATTTGGCTATCTCATATACAATTGAGTAAAAATAATGTATTTAATAAAAAAGGCCAAATGCATGATTTATAAAAAATTATTAATTTAGCAAAAAAGTTTTTAATAGAAAATATTAGAAAATGAATTACATTACTAAAAATAAATGAATACATTATTTACAGTAATAGAATACATTATATAAGAACAAAAAGTATAATCATTATTAAAAAAATATTATTTATAAACAAATAATACATCATTTTGAAATTAAAAATATATATATTAATTTAGCACACAAAAAAATTTAATGAAAAATGCAAAAATGATCTTTTCCCGACCATACCTCAACTTCCCTTTCTCCAACAGTTGGACATTCCAACTAAGAAGCAACTCATTCAGGAAAATGACTATCTGATCAAATATAAATCTCAAGCGTTTAGACTCTACTCGAATTGAAGAAAATAAAGCAGCCCATCCTGGCCAGAGCACGGCTGACCAGCTTCATCAACTTTATCTTCTCCGGTCTGAACAGGAAGATTCAAGATTAAGGAGGTCCACTTATTGATTTATCTTGCACTCAATTATATTCCCTCCGCCCCTCATAGTAGTCCCATTTCTCTCTCCTGACACAGTTACCAATGTTAGTGAGAGTAGTGAAATTAATACTCCCTCCGTCCTATTAGAGTAGTCCCATTTCTTTTCGGCACGGAGATTAAGGGTTGTGAGTGTAGTGAAATTAATATTTTATTGGTGAGTGCAAAAAAAATTGCCATTTTAGGAAAATGGGACTAATTTATGGGACAAACAAAAATGGGAAATGAGACTACTTCAATGGGACGAAGGGAGTATTTTATTTTGGTGAGTGTGAAAAAACTTGTCATTTTAGAAAAATGAGACTATTTTATGGAAAAAAAAAATTGGGAAATAGGCCTCATCATGCGGGACAGAGGGAGTGTTACATTAATTTGAGTTTCTCTAAAAAAAATAAAAATTTATTTGATTCTCGATATAATTTGTATATTATAAGTAAGAATCTCGAGAAAAAAAATCTGAAGTGAAAAATAACAAATGTGCAAATCTTAAATAAAAATAATGGAAGTTGATATATATATATATTATTAATCATATGTGAACCACCTCCCAAATATGAGATGAGAACTAATCTAATCCATTCATATTTAATTATTAATGGTCCAAATTTAATTTCTCATTTAATTAATTATTTTTTTATTAATATTTATGGGTATTATAATTTTTAATTATTTCATACAATAACTATTTGCATGATTATCTCTCAATTTATTTTATAAAATCTTTCTCTTCCATAATTTTGTTCAGTCGACGCCTCTCATTCTCTCCCCTCCAATTTTTTCCAAGAAATTCAAGAAAATTTCTTCTTCTCCACCACCGTGAGCCTGGTTCCACCGGATTTCACCCTCCACCACCTGCTGTGAGCGCGCCACTCCGGATCGCAGCCTCCCTCCGTCGTATGAGAACAATGTATTGTGTGATTTGGGGATTTTCTCAATTTGGGCGATCGACGTTTCGTACGAGTTGAGAATTTTCAGATTTCTTTCGAATTAATTTTGGAAATTTATGTCGTTTGCCCATGCGATCAACATTAACTTCAAATTTGCCTTGAATTTTGTGCGATTTGGGGCTTTTCGACTCTTAGTCGATTGAAATCTGGATTTGGCCAAATTATTGTCTGCGAAATTTGGAAAATCAATTATTTGATGTTACTGTTCGAATTGAGTCTTGGAATTTCTGATTTCTGATTTCTTGGTTGAATTCGAATTTCTGATTTCTTGGTTGAATTTGAAATTTTAGTGTATAATTTCATAAAAAAATATGCAGTTATTCCGTCTGTAAACATGCATAAATAGAACATATTTATTGCAATTTTTTATTATTACTGCTTGTATTTGTCGCGTGATATTTCTATTTTTTTTCTTGTCTTTCATAAAGATGCTACAGTCACGAAATATGCAGTAATTATGTCTATAATACTGCACATGATTTTCATAATAATAGCAATGATATTAATTTGCTTTTAAAAAATTTAAATTTACTTTTTTGTGTAATTGTATGGATCCGTGAATTAGACATTAAATTACTACAAATAATTATATCATTTACTGCAGCTAAATTGTATAAAAAATGCAATTTTTTAATGATAACAAGTTGAATTTTATTTATGATCTTTTAAAATTACTTAATATATGAAATCCCAAAGAAATTAAAACTGATTTGAAATTCGAAAATTTAGTGATCCAATCCCATAAAATTAGGAAGTAAATATTAGCTAATTTTGAAATATATTATTTTAGGAATCAAATTCCACGAAATCAGGGGAAATCGTGTAAATATTATTTTAATTACAAAATAAAATAACTACATATGCAACTTTGATTTCTAAATAATGCAATTCTTTTCTCTAAATTATGCAACAAATCCAAATACTGCAATTTTTTAGAAAATTCTGAAGAAAATGAAATTAATTTTGAACTATAATTCAGAGAACCAATCCCATTAAATTAGGAAGCAAATATAATTTAATTTTGAAATGACGTATTTTAGAAATGAAATTTTCACAAAATTAGGGGTGAAAATCGTGCATATATAATTTTGATTTTAAAAAAATCACGTAATGCAACTTCTTCCTCTTAATATTGCAACTTTTATCTCTTAATACTGCAGTGAATTCGATAAAATTATACAGTAAATTTTCAAGATAATCGCCCCATTAATTCTGGATCTCGTCCTATATTTAATTTAAAATTGTTTCGAGAATTTAGCAAATTAAATCTTGGGTAAGATATGGGGAGCTGCAAATTTACCATGTAACCCTTTTATGCAACTTTTTTGTTCCTTTATTGCACCGAATTTTTTCATTTTCAAAAATAAGTCTGGTACGTTGATATTATTAATCAAAGGTTAAGATCAAGTCTTATTTCACATCTAAGAGGTAGTTTCCAACATAGTGCACCCATATATATATATATATATATATATAGGGGTGCATTCATGGTTGAACCCACATATGTGACTGAACTAAGACTTATTTTAGATCGTAGATCTTGCAAACAGACGGTCAAGATTTTCTTTCACGACGTATCATTGTTTTTGTTTTTTCGTGTCATTGAAAGGGTAATAAAGTCCAATAATGGTTCAATTCAGATTGTGGGGATTTCATTACATATTTTTCGGCGTTTGTTGGCGCATTAATTGCCCACTATCTAATATCTTCTAAAATAATTAACCTACCGAAATAACCACATTTAATTCTTCTTTTTACTTTTACCTTGCTCATTAAAGGCAAATGGGTGAAAATTAGGACGGTTTTTCCCTTCTTCCATCTACGACGACGACTGGGTTTCTTTAGAGACTAGTATTCCGGCGACAACGAACATAGCGAGAGACTAAATACAAGCTTTCCAGCGGCGGAACAAAGTGTATATGGTGTCTTCGTACAATGGTTATTGGGTTAGTTGCATTAATTTTTTTTTCTGGTTATTCTTTTGCATGTTGTATTTTTTTTAAAAAAAATTTGAAATTGTTGTAGGTTGTTTACTAAAAAAAACCAATGGGTTCGAAGAAGAATACGGTAGACAAGGCGACGACTTCAGGTTTTTTATCTCGAATCCTTTGTTTTTTTTGTGGTTTTTTGCGGTATTTCTTTTTAAATTTAATACTTCATTGTTTTTGTTTGATGCGATCATTTTTTTATTGCATTATTGTTTTTGATCGATTGTTTGTTATGTATTTTTTCGTAATATTGTGATCTATTTTGCTGTTACATTTGTCAAAGTGACTGAATTTTAATATTACCTCTATGGTATTAGATCTATAGTGTTGTTTGTACTCGTCATTGTTTTATTGCTGAAAAAATGTAGTTTTGTAGTTGGAATAGTGCCACAGTTTTTTTAGTGCTTAATAAGAATAGTGGTTTTTATTTCTGTATGGTTCTATACAAATTTTGTTTAATCTATAAAGCATTGTTCAAAATTATATGTATCATTGATAGTAGTTTTAATTTAGATTGGTTTCGGTTTTTATAAAAATACATGGTTTATATTCTGTAATGTAAATATTATTAAACAGTAAAATAGTATAAATAAAATGTTGGAAATAATATCATATATTATTGTTAGTATGATCATTGTTTATTATTTTACATGTCATTGTTACTGTCGAACTTGTACTACATTGTATGGATTTTGAGTATCCGGTTGAATTTGAATTGTTATTTTGAAAGATTTGTTTTGGACATTAATTGAAATGTTTTATTCTAATATGACAGATTTACTTCCCCATATTTGAAAATTAAAGCTACTATCTCAAACTGTCAACGGAATACCAAGCAAAGCTAAAGGGTTTGAAAAGCTGAAGATTAGAAGAATGCTACTGACTTGCCCTAGCAAAATGAATAAGCAAGAAAATACTATTCTTTTGATGGGACACAAGCAAATATTCAATGGGGAGAAAGAAGTTGATTGGAGTGCAAGAATACCGCAAAGAAACAAAAATATTTTTCGTTATCTGCGTGCAAAATACTGCACAACAATGTTGTTGTCGGATAATAATGTCAGTGCATTGAGTAACATGAAAGAAAGCATGGACTATCTAAAGATTGAGCGCGAAATCACTAACGTGAATGTGGAGCAATTTTTTGAAGATTATCTGAATAGTGAAGCATAGTTTGTGACTTTTGAAGACGTTTACTATGATATGGTTCTGAACATTTGTTTTTTTTTTTTTGTTTCTACAATGATGTAAATAGACTAAGTATTATCTCGAATCGAATATTGTGTTCGTTTTGATATTAATTAATTAGTGCAATATTTTCTATGATAACATATTTTTAAAAATATTTATATATAATATGATTAATTTATTAACCTTATTTACGTATGTTTAATTGTAAAGATGTTGTAAAATCAAAATAGATTGTTCGAATTTATATTTATTGTCAGACATGTTTTGTTATATTAATCAAGTACAATCTCACATATAGAAAATTTATAAAATCCTTTGTATAGAATGATATTATTCGTATAGAACAATGATCATTTATAAACAAAAAAATATGATATACAACAAATCAGAACGGCATACCAAAAAAATGTTTGTTGTTGTATGTTGCATAATATCAAACGAATTTTAAGATATATTTTATTAATGTCCATTTCGTAATTAAACAATGATCAAATCTAAGCTTATACAATGATAATATTGTAACACAACAATGATCGTATATGTAAAAAGAAAATATTATTTTTATGAAAAATATGATTATTATGTGTGTACGAAATTTTGAAAATATATTATATGAATGATTTAAAATTAATTAAACAATGATACAATTTAAAATGTTTGATGGTATATAAAAAAACGCTTAAAAATTTTAATCAGTAGATTGATGAAATTTAAAATGAGATATGTTGCATAGTAAAAAATAATTTTTATTATAAAAACAGAACGAAATGAAAATGGTAAACGGAATTAAAAATATCCATAAACTCTATTGATTATTAAAAAAACAAAAACAAAAATTAACCATTGTTCTAATCCAATTCCTTTTGTTGGTCACAATTCCTCAAATCGTGATTGCACATTTTGTGACAAGTTCTGCACTTTCTTAAAGTTTTTCCTTCAAACCCAAAATGTGTTGCATACTCTTCGTAAAATTTCATTGCATTTTCTAAGTTGTTGAAACATTTACCAACAAATGGCTTCATAGCATCATCGCATATAGGAGCGTACAAAACTGAAAAAAAAGTAATATAAATGATCAATATAAAAAAAACAATGATAAGTTATAGGTTATTCAATGATAAGTCTATCTACGAAAATTCTTTAAATAATACAAAGTCATTAAAACAGACTTTTTAAAAAAAGCATATTACAAAACATTCCAAAGTTCGAATAACTTAATCATATTTACCATAACATATACCTAACCAAAAAAGATGATAGCATTATAAACTTAATCAGATTTACCATAAACCAGTCGACTATACAAAAAAATTAATTTTTTCATGATGAATAATACATGAAAAAATAATAAATTGAATATAATGATTAATAAAATAACATTAATATAACACAAAAAATTAGAAGACAACAAACCCTTACGGTGAAAAAACCAAAACGCTGATATGTAATCTAATTAATAAAAACCACAAAACATATATTTTCCAAAAAATAAAAAAACAAACCTGGAAATGATTGTTAATGAACGAGACTTACAAGGCAAACCAATAAAAAAGATATGATATCTTTAATAGATTGCATGAAAATAGGATATTACCAAATTAACTAAAAATACATACTATATATTCTAATTTCAATTCTACCTAAAAAGCCCTTTTGCTAATTAAAAATAATTAATTAAAAGCCACATGTCACAATTACAGCCATTTGATTCAAAATATGGACGGTTAGATATATGGTCACTGTTCATTCACAGTATATGGTTCAGATTTGAACGCTACTATATATATATATATATATATATATATATATATATAGGGTGGTGATTATAGAAAAACCAACCCTTGTATGATAAATAAGAACCGATCTTACCCATTAATATTGTAATTGAACAGTCTTGATTAATTTATTTTTCATGTGAATTAGGTGCTTCTTTAAACCTTCCGTATGCATTAAGGGGTAAAAGGGTCTGATAATCTCTTTTGAAGGCACGCAAGGATGCACATTTCATATTCCATAATTAACGTGAATTATGATATTTTGTTGAATTTGAATCGTCACTTATCGTTCACGAATTTAACAATGATAATGCAATTGGAACAACCAAAACATGCACTAGAATAAGGGGTAAAAATGTATGTTTACGATTTTGTTTTGAAATTTTTAATAATGGACGTCTCCAAATTTATGGTTACGGAGTATTTTTTTTTCGCCAATTTGAATACACATGAGATCGGCACGACTTGGGTTATGGAATCTAATTCTTTTATATTAGACATTTTTATTATTTTATTGCACTAAAAGAGCCTAAATGATGCAATTTTTAACATTAAAAGATGCATTAGATATAAATATGCACTAATATGAAACAAATAATGCACATTGAAAATAATATATAATTAGCAATACACAATTGTGCATTAAAACACCCTAAATGATGCAAAATGTGATAGTAAAAGGATGCATTAGAACATTATCATGCATCAATACCAATTAATAATGCACATTTAAAACGATATATAATGAGAAGTCCTTACAATTTATTCATGCACTAAAATTACCAAATGATGCAATTTACGGAAAAAAAAAAGATGCATTAAATCTCAATACAAAGAAATTATCCACTGTAAAATGCACTTGAAAAGTCCACGAGATGCATATTAAATTGAACAGATAAAAAAATTAGCGTGCAAATGTACAATGCTAAAAAAAGGAATGCAACTATTGTAACAAACTAATGGCGTGATTAATGGGATTCAATCCAAAAATATATTTTGTACAATTACGTAACAGGACTTTATACGATTGTTTGAGATTATTATATTGGATCTTTTTATTTAATCTGGTCCATTTAATCAGATTATCTAATGGTTGTAATTAGTTCTTATTTAGTATGTGGTGATGAGTTAGTATATGATCACTTTTCTATATATATATATATACATGGGTGCGTTAAAGTCACAAGTGATCTTTTAGATGGGAGAAGAGAATGAATTTGGATCACCTATTTTAGGTGTTGGACGGTTATGATTTAATATGAGACCAAAATTAAAAAGTTGCATTTTCTACGCATAAAAGATGCATTAACGGGATATTTTAGTAATTTTTTCCGACCATCATATCTACAAAGTAGGAAAATCTCTGATTTCATACTCCAATATCCCTACATTTGAGGAATTTCGAATATTTTTTTAAATTGATTTTCACACTCATTTATATCTAAAAAAAAAGGAAATCTCTAATTTAAAATATCACCCACCCCAATTTTTAGGAATATCGTATTTTAAATAAATCAACTTAGCAAGTTGTTATTGCATTATATTTTCTATT
Source organism: Plectranthus barbatus (assembly GCA_026898455.1). Lineage (NCBI taxonomy): Eukaryota > Viridiplantae > Streptophyta > Magnoliopsida > Lamiales > Lamiaceae > Plectranthus > Plectranthus barbatus. The sequence continues at coordinate 151,254 of JAPKLW010000793.1, forward strand.
TGATTGCATTATGTAAAATATAAATATTGCATTATTCATAATATTTTTACAGGCTTCAATTTACATCTAAAAAAATAAATAACTATGCTCTAAAATCTTAATCAATCCATGAGACATATATGCTTATATAATGCATATTTGTCGGCATATATAATGCAAGTTACATTAGGACAACATATAATTATATTATAAAAATCTCAATCATTTCATGAAACATATTTTATATGTATAGACTTATATAATGCATATTTACAGGCTTATATAATGCATATTTAGAGGCTTATATGATGCAACTTACATCTAAAAAATAAACAACTAAATTCTAAAACCTCAATCAATCTATGAGACACATTGTATCTGTACAAGTTTATATAATGCAACATACTTTAGAATAATAAATAATTACATTCTAAAAGTCTCAGTTATTCCAGAAATATATTGCAACTGTACAGACTTATATAATGCATATCTACAAGTTTATATAATGCAACTTATATCATGATATTAAATAATTATATTAAAAAAATATCAGTTATTCCAGAAACATACTACAATTGTAAAGTGTTATATAATGCATATTTATAGGTTTATATAATACAACTTATATCTGAAAAATATACAACTATGTTATAAAAACCTCAATCAATCCATGAAGCAAGAATCCAACAAAATAACAAGATTATCCATTTATTTAATAAAGATAACAACAAAAATAAATAAAATAATCTATTATCCTAGGATTTGCATCTGTGTGGACGCAGCCTTGCAACGTTCCATGCACAACCTTCCCAGTGATGGTGTTGGCAGGTCCTCCTTGGCATGCAATGAGCACGACAAGGGTGGAGGAGCTGTGTGGTGGTGTGACTCCTCACACGTGCAGATTTTGATGGGGATGATATTGTTATCAAAGTGACAGACAACCTACACCACCACAACGACATCAAACAGGACCTTGATCTTCAATGCTACCACACGTGGGGGCGCTTGCTACAACGTAGGGTGGCGATGAAGCGCGAGACTCAGGCCCGACGAGAGATGTGGGAGTTAGGCCAGCAGGAGGATAGAAAATCGATGAATAAGAGAGATCAGGATATAAATATTCATCCATGAAAATTGAATTTCCTTTCGTAGATGATTTGATTCTCAATTATGATAGAGATAATTTAGGATATAGTTATGGAAAGATAAAATAAGAAAAATGATAATTACAATTAAACCTTTATATTAATTAAAATAATTTAAATAAAGTATAAATAAAAAATCAAACATTAATCTGGACCACTAAAAATTTGAAAATAAAGGCCCAGATTTATTCTCTTCTCCTATCTAAGAATCACTTGTGATATATGCATTCATGGTTGAACCCGTATAAGTGATTGAACTAAGACCAATTTTTAACCGTAGATCTTGCAATTCAACGTCCCAGATTTCAATTTGAATCATATCATTATTTAATTGTTTCATTATCATCAAAAGGTTAATAATGTCCAAACGTAATATATATTAAGCGCGTGGGAAGGATTTTTCTGATTTTTCGCCGATTCACCTGCTAGATTTATTACGCACGATCTCCAATCCTAAAATAATTCACCTACCGAAACCCTCAGAATTAATTACTTTTTTCACTTTAACCATCCTCATTGAAAACATTCAGTAAAAATTAGGGCTTCGGTTGAAATTCTCCAAAAAGGGCGACGAATCGTTTGACTTGAACAAGAAATCGTCGTCGGCTATATTCGCATCGTCGGTGTAATATCAAAAGCATTGCAGCCGTAAAACAAACCTTTCAGGTTTTATATCATTTAATTTTTACTGGTCGATTTCACTTTTAAAATTCGTAATTAATGGTTTTAAATTTTTTGAAGGTTTTTTGCAAGATATTATACAATGGCGCCGAAGAAGAAAGTAGATGTTCACGCGAGTACTTCAGGTATTTAAAATTTTGAACAATGATTAATTATTCTGAGTGAATCGCTTGCGTTCTATTTTTGTTCATATTTTGGGTTTTCTATTATTCATTCTTCGCGAGCATTGTATAATGTAAACAAGATCATCAAATTTTAATTTTCTATATTTTTAATACATCCTAAATTTCTATGGCTTTATTATGCTTTTTTTTTAAACGGGTGGAATAAATTTGTATAATATTTTAGGGGAAATTATGATGTACATTTGTCATTGTTAAAATGTTTTTGTATCATTATTTTGATTTTACATGAGGCGTACGTTAATATTTCTGTATGGTTTAATTTAAAAACAACGGTTTTTCGTGCTTTAATATATCATTGTTTGGAAGAATTATTGGTTATTTCTTAAATATACTTGGAATTACTGGATAAAAAATAGTGTTTCATTTGTGGAATAGTTTACATTTGCTGAGTTATTTTTTTATTAATGCTTCGACATTTATTTTTCACCATTCATCATTGTTAATCGTTTACATTATTCATTGTTTGGAAATTGTCTATCATTCTTAATTAGTTTTGCAGTACAATTCAGTATATTTTGATTCTCATATAGTAAAAGTAAATGATTATCATTGAATGAACATAATCTGTATACAGTGAATAGCAAATCTTTTAAATTGTTTTAGTATAGGAAAATGTTTCTTTAAGTATAATTCTTTTTTTTTTAAATGTTTCTTATTACTAAACACTGCCTTTCAATGTCATTGTTTTTTTTTTTATCTATGTCATATTTGTTTGTAATGATTGTTTTTTTGTATTTGGGATTTGGTTAAATGATTATAAGTGATTTTTGACTTACACCCTTACTATTGTTTTTCTGCAAATCTCATTTATTCTTCTTTAGTCTATATTGATTTTTAATCATAGTAGTGATCATCATTTGTACTATAATATGATTAACTAATAATTCTTGTTTGTGTAATATGTATACATAACCAGACTATTTTTCAATAATGTATTTGCAATAAAATTATTTTTATTCAAATTCAGAATGATTTAAGAAACTATATGATCTATTGCAACATTATTTATCATTGTATAAATATTACTTTCTTCATTGTTAGTTAATGTATTTAAATTTGTATAGCATTCTTATTGAAAGGTGCATTTTTTATTTGACATATATCATTCAAGAATAATTTTCATAATTTTACATTAGCTTAACATTTTGTAAAATAATAAATGTGTATATACTGAAAACTCATTTTTAATGTGGCTCATTAATCAGATTTCAACAATTTTGGAAGGGACGGTATTGAAGAAGACATAACTTTTGCTGAGTTTGCAGAAAATTTTGATACCTTTTGTGCCTCTGTACCATACTTGAGCTG
>JAPKLW010000793.1:154561-179201 GCA_026898455.1 Plectranthus barbatus
CTTTCCTATATTTGAAAATGAAAGCTACTATCTCATGTGCTTCACTTTCAACCCAAGGAAAGTTTCCATTGTCGACTACATGGGAGAGTTGAATGATGAAAAGGCAAATGAAAAATATGGAGAAATACCATAAGCTACGGTATTTACTTATATAAATATTTTAAAATTTTATAATCTCTTATGCATTAAATTAATATATAAGTTTGAATTAATTGCATGTTTATTATTTGTTAAATCTATCAGAAAAGATTCTTCCAGAGATACCTAACATTGAAAGGGATAACGAGCAAGGCCAAAGGATTAGAGAAGCTTAAGACAAGAAGGATGAATTTGGGTGGGCACAACAAAATGAATGAACAAGAGAGTGTATTACTTTTGATGAGACACATGGAACAGTTCAAAGGGGAAAATGACACGGAGTGGAGTTCAAGAATACCTCAACGGAAGAAGAAGGTGTTCCGTTTTCTGCGCGCTAAATACTGCACAATGATGTTGCTGTCTGAAAATAATCTTTGTTCGTTGAAAAACCTGAATGAATGTGTGGACTATCTGAAAGGTGAGAGAGAGATCGATCAGGTTAATGTGGAGCAGTATTTTGAAGATTACCTGATTGGAAATGCATAGAATGTACTGCATTTACAAATTAAACATCTGAAAATTTCTGAACTTTTGTTAAACCTTTTTCATGAAACGATGTTACTAACTTAAGTACTTCGAATTCCATTATATTTTTTATAATTGTTGTGTGATGTTATCATTTTCATATCTGGACTGATAATATAGTTTTTCTTTTAATTTCCAAATGTAATGATAATATTATTAACGTTCAATGATATTGTACTGGTAAAACAATGATCTTCGTTATGATGTTATTATAAAAACAGCACAAAATAATTAAATTTTGCATATTTCTGATTTTTAGATCTTAGATGATTTTAATTTTAAATTTAAATGATCAATGTAAATAACAACAATGATATCATAAATAGCTACAAGATAATATAACTAAAATAATTGAAGACAATTTTTTTTTAATCACTCTCAATTGTGATGATAAAGTTATTAGAGTTCAATGATAATGTAATAGAAAAAAAATGATCTTGAAAATCCTGAAATTAATGATAAAAAAATCGCACAAATTTTAATTTTTGGATTCTAAAATGATACTATGTTCAAATAATAATGAACAATGTAATACACAACAATGATATCATAATAATATTAAAAACATAAAATAAACAAAAATTCTTAAGGTATATTCAATTTAACAAAATGAATTAATTAACATTAAATTAAAAAAGCATAAATAAATAAATTTAATGCTAGTATAAAATTATACTGGGACAATGCTTTTAATTTAAAAAATGTTTTAATAAAGCACAACTGAATGTATTTCATAATAAACAAGATTAAAAAGCAAATGGACTACAGTTTGACTTTAAAAGGATAATACAAAGTTTAAATAAAAAGGGAAGGTCTTGGGTTAGGCAGACCTAAACGATTTAGGCGGGTTTTATCCATTAACCTATGATTTAGGCGGGTTTTATCCATTAACCCAAGCCCAAACCCATATAATATACCCTATTTGGGATGGGTGAACCCATTTGGGTAGGATAAAACCCGCCTAAACCGTTTAGGCCTGCCTAACGCAAGTTTTTGCCAAATAAAAATGTTCTACTCCAATTCCTTAGGTTGGTCGCAATTCCTCAAATCGTGGTTACACATTTTACCACAATTTTTGCACATCCGCAAAGGTTTTTCCTTGTCCCTCATTTGTTTCTCCTTCCGTGAAACATACCAACTACCACTCCCTTTTGTTTTAACAACATTTGGAGGTTGAACAACAATTTTGTGTGGCTTGTCCTGTCCATAAAATTCTTGAATGATCTTCTTCTTCTTAGACAATGATAAAAATGATAAACAGGCGTATATTATTTAAAAAACTCATAAATACAAAAAAATGATTATAACGTCTACAAACAATGATAAAAGTGAAATGAATAAATGACATATATAATGAAAATATTTAAAATAACCTTAATACCACGTAAAATGGTCAATGTTAATAACGTAACACATAGAAAAAACAGAGGATTCTAAAACTGATTTACAAGAAAAACGAAACGAACACCATATGAGAAAACTAACAAGAACGACATTTTCAGAAAAATGGAACAAAACATTGACATTCATCTCAATCATAAACCCTATTAAAAAACAAGCACGACATTTTCAGAAAAATGGAACAAAATATTGACATTCATCTCAATTATAAACCCTATTAAAAACTGGGTCAGCATAAAAAAAAATAAGATTCGCATATTAAAAATCATGGAGAATTAACGATTGAACCAGAATGATTACAATAGCTAAAAAAGAACGAAAGTTTATGGGAATACATAACAAACCTTGAGATTCATCGCTGGTACAATCCATTAAAACTGAAGTGGCTCGGCAAAAAAAAAATTCGATTTGCAAAAAAAGTTTAAGGAGAACGAGAATAATGTCTGATTGAACAACAAAAAAATCAAACGCAAATATCAAAAATAAAAAAAGGATATAATATCTTTGGTTGATTGCATGAAAATAGGAAATTACCAAACAAATGAAAGATACTAAATATTATAATTTACAAAACTACCTATCCAGCCCTTTCTGAATTAAAAAAAAATTTAAATAAATGCCACATGTAAAAAATGCATGCGTCAGATTAAAAAAATGGACGGATAGATTTCAAGCCACTGTTCATTCACAATATAAAGTTCAGATTTGAACACTACTCTCTCTCTCTATATATATATATATATATATATTACAGCTCTATAATATGACCTAGTTGGTAGAATGATGATTTTATGAGATTTTGTTTCAAAATTGTTGGTCCCCATTTTTTAGATTAATTGTAAATGCACAACGGAAATATTTAAGTATTTAAACTTGCACTTATCTAAAATGATTGTTGTTTGTTAGTTTGATTTATCAAATCTTAGTACACGTTTTAAGTCCAAGTATACTTTAAGTCAGTTTTAGTGTATACTTCAACATTTGAGTGTTGAGTTTTAAAGAGTGTAAGCTGACAAAATGAAAACAATAAAACAAGACAGTATTTATAGTGGTTCGGACTCTAAAGGTCCTACGTCCACTCTCAGACAAATGTTGGAAATCTACTAAGTTCAGGATTACACAAGGTGCTCTTACGATCTAGTGCTTGTCGGTGAATGCCCTGTCCACCGATACACAAGCTCACTTGCCTGGCCCTTTGCTCGTCCTTCACTTCGCAACTCCTCGGAGTGTGGGCACATCACACAACCTCCTCGTCGCCAGAATGAAATTTTAAGAATTTCCCCAAAACTTTCAGCTTGCGGCTAGAAGCCCGTGAAATTATATCAGCAGCACAAATGGGAGAGGGCAGCTCACCTGTGGCAGTAGACAACAAACACTACGGCTACAGCAACATCAACATCATTTAGTAGGAATTATGCTACCAGAGTGACCATAAGCTGCCCCGAGAAAGGCGACGTAGGAGGGCAGCTCGTCCTACTTCCACAAAGCTTTCAAGAACTGTTAAAAATTGATGCAGAGAAATATGGATTTGTTCCTGCTAGAGTTTTAGACAAAGAAGGTGCTTAAATTGATTGTATAGAGCTCATTAGAGATAGGGATCATATAGTTTTTTGTGAGAGATGTTCACTTCCAAAGCCATTTCTTTTTGTCATCAACCCTTTTTAACTCACGATGTTAACTAAATCATAGATTATAAATATATATACCAATTTTTTAATTGCCACGATCTCTTTTCACCAAAATTATTCTATTCTATTGGAGAAATTCTGATGCTGAAGGCAAAGTGTGTAGGTTAAAACTATAAGAAACTACCAAAGAACAGAGAACAAGTGAGCTTTCTCACAGATTTCAGTGTATCAATGGAGCAATGCTGACCAAGAACATCTCACCAACGCAAAAGAGAGAGTGTATCTCAACCATTCAAACTATAGTTTGTCAATCTTTTATTGTTTCTCTGTCCATGGTTTCAATGTTCTTTCATAATCTGGTGTGTGGAAAAGATGATCTTTCTCCTCTTTGTGTTTCTTCCTGTATAAAGTTTAGATGTTACACACATACCTAGCTTGTTTATGTTTTCATAGCAGTTCACTGAGCTGAACAGACTGTGGTTCCTTTTTGTCTGGTGAGAAGGACTAGAACTCCGAAGCCCACAATAACTGCAATTTTGATTACCTGACAAGCAATAGAATCAGAATGTAATGACAGAGGAAATGTAGTTGTAACGCCCCCAACTGGCCTTCCCGAACTTTGGGGTGCGTTACAGTCGTGGAGCGATAGTTTTCAAAACATTTTCTTAAAAACAGCTGAAGACTAAACAACATATCAGAAATAAGAATTTAAAATCATTTAATCATTTCCATTTTCTATCAGAAGATGCATTTAAAATTTTTCATAAGATAAACCAAAAATAAAAGAGTTTTGAGTGAGCTTCTCAAATTTTACAAAACATGGGAAGGATAAATGTCAGAGGTTCAGTGCAGTGGTGCGTTGCGTGGTGGAGATATGCATCTCAGGATCTGTCTTTAGCTCTTCAGAAGTACTCATCTTTACACCACCACCTTGTCCATTCCTGCTGCTAACCTGCGTATTTTAGAAACAATATGAGTGGCTGAGCACTAATGTACCATGTGGAGACATGCCCGAAAACATACATTTTAAATATGAATGCTATGCCACACACACACAGATAAACATAGGGTTTTATTGAAAAATACCGTGTTATCCAAAACATTTAGATGTCGACAATCTAAAGCATGATATCATATTTGTTTACCGTTGTAACAGGAAGTTGGCCTACTTACAAGTACGATGAACAACTAGAAATGTTAACCTTATCCCCCAGGGCTTTAGCACATCAGTTGAACAGCCCGAGCTCATAAACAAAGTAAGGTTGCTAGCCTTCATTAACCGATTAATAAGACTAGCTCAAACACTACAAGTACTTGGTTCTCATCTCAGTAATCAACTCTCTGATGACAACAATCAACTGAGATACATATATGGTAGCACAAAATATTTTTAGGCATAGTCAATCAACTTTAAAACAAAACATTTTCACACACATTTTAGAAAAATGAGCACAAGGTTCGAAAAGGCATATTGCTTTTACTGAAAATAGTCCCACCTGTGTTTTGCTTACAAAAAATAGATGATATTGTTATTTGTGCAATTGAGCTGTATCGATCTTATCCCTTGACTTCCCTTCAAATAATAATCACACAACATATACTTAATTATGATGGATAGTCTAAGTATCTCAATCAGTCCTAGTTGACAATACTTGATGTAATCAGGACCTACGACTGACATCTAACTAACACCTTCCAATTATTCGACATGTATTCACTTCACATGTGACATCTTTCAAACCTAATCAATACGGTTAATCAAATTATGATTAACTAATCAACTCGATTCAAATCACGATTATCACTTTTAAATACTAAATCATGCGTTTAACTTCAATTTATCGAACTAATCAAGCTCGATACTCAATTTCATAATCCAACGCTTAATCATACCCATAACAAGCTTTACTAATCATATATTATACTTAAACATCGAAAACAACACGAAACGAGTCGGAAAATTACATTTCCCCGGCCAGGATGCAAACAGCGACCCAGGATACTCAAACGGCGACCGTTGTTTGAGTTTCCAGGTCGCCAAACGTTGTAAATTTCAAGAAAATTAACAATCATCGCCGACGTCGACCGACACCGCTTCCCGTTGGTTGACTCAGCCACGTCGACTGACGCAGGCCCATGTCAGCAGACGTGGGTGCGTCGATCGATGCCAATGGCCGTTGAACGACATGGAAGATGAAGCAGCAGCAGCTCGCCGCTGTAATTGTTCGTGCGAGCTGCTCGGCTTTTCCGGCCAAACTCTGGCCAACCCCGACTTCCCCAAATCATATCAACACATCTAGGGACTACGTACAAATGTTCATAACATTCGAAAACACACAGACTCGCCGGAAAAATTTTGAATAACGAAGCTCACCAGAATAAATGGTAGCAGGCGACGGTTCTGGCGATTCCAGCGACAGGGTGGCGAGGTCTCGGTACCAAAATGTTCCTAAAAATATGAGGAACAAAAATACGACGTCAAAACGAAGTTTCATCATCGTTTGATATGAGTTCTAAGCCGACACCGAAAAATTATCGTCAAACCGACGGCTTACCTTCGAATGCGAATATCTTCGTCGTCTTTTGACGAAAATGAGTGTTCTCAAGCTCTATGAAATCCTCGCAGCACGAGCTTTCTATGGGTGGTGGTGGTTTTGCCAGCGGCGGAGGCAAAGTGGTCGGAAATTGGCGGCAAAAGTGGTGGTGTAAGGAGAGGCGTACGGTGGTGATAGAAATTACAAAGGAAATGGAGTGAAATTTTGCAAAAGTGTAAATGAATTATTTTTCTCTATTTTGGTTGAATATCATCACTCCACCGCATTCTAAAATTAGCCACCTACGAACTTGCATGCCGCCCACCTATATTTGATACGTGGCGAATTCTTCGTCACGAAAAATTCGTCACATAGTCCTCCCACCTCAACTCGTGTATTTTTCCTTCCGATAATTCAACTTCTCGGTTCTCCAAATTAAATTTTGTTATTCCAACTAAACATGCAATTACATGGAAATGCTCCATTTAACGAGCCCATCTCGTTCATATTATGTTCCAAATTTTTGGAGAATATCGTCCAATTTCTCAAAATTCACTAAATTATAAATCACCCATCGGATCTCAGAAAATTACACCGATCGTTTCGTATTCTTTCATATTTTAATTTCAAGTATTCCCTTGCTCGATTTTAAAAATGGACCTTTCGAGTGCAAGTTGTGAATTTAAATGCGATATTATTATATTCAAATAATAATTCGCCGCACTTGCTTTTCTTTCGGAAAATGTGATTACACGGTCACTTAGGTTTTCTCGAAATGAACTTATTGGTATATAGTATGTTAGAAACTAACCCTCGTGCCTCATCAGGTATCATTTCTCGTTTCTAAAACAATATAATTAAATTTGCAAAATATAAATATTCATTTATTTATTTAATTAAACATTAAAAAGCTTAATTTAATCCGGAATATTACAGTAGTAGTGTAGAAGGTTGATTATTCAGACACGAAACGAGGTTTTACTTCACCTGTCCTACTAGTCCATGAGATGAGTCGTTTGGAGAGCTAGCAGACCCTGACTCTTGCTGTTGATGTATTTTTTTTCTATATTATGCTCCTCTTTTTTCATACCTTTTGCATCTCTGAAGAATTCTTGTTTGTTTGAAGTGTTTTGGCCGCACCACTATCGTTTTTCCTTCGAATTCTAGTTGTTTTCTTGAATTTCTAACTTTTTCATAAAAGTTTAATTTCTATAATTCTATATGTAGCACTATCTTATGAGTTGCATGAGAGTATGTTTGATTTGAAAAAGTGGATGGATGAAGCCCAGGTAGCTATGATGATTTAGCATATCAAGTTTCTCTTCAAGTCATACATTACAATTTTGACAGCATACATACAGTCTCGGACTCTCATCTCAGTAGTTGATGAGTTTGCTGTAAGAATGCCTGCTGTTGCTGTGTTGACTTCCATTTTTCTTAGTCTTTGTTCAAAGTCAGTAAACCCTCTCTCTCTCTATATATTCGTATATTATTGATTCCATCAGTATATAAACCAGAACTTGCATCAGCAGGGGAGAGAAAAATGAGCATAACTAAACAAAACAGCAATTTCCTTGCAATTGCTCTGAAATAAAAATGAGTTGCTTCTGATGATGACTTGCCATCTTAAAAGTATTAAAAATATCCAAGCAAATCCCACAAATAGATGTCAGAAACCATATATTTAGGCAATATATTTTTCGTATAATCTGGATTACATGGACTCTCTTGAAGTCAAACAGACAGCAACTTGTCCATTTGTTTTGCTGAAAAATTATACATGAACTGCTGACTTCTAACAGCAAATGTTTGAATTCAATACATGTATGGTGAGATTTTCTTGGAAAATCCTCTGTGAGTTGGATTCCACATGATTCTTTTCTTGGAAATGGTATTATACAGAGCAAGAAGAGTGGACTTTTACCAGTTCAACACCCTTCTAAGGGTAATATGACAGCAACTTATATTATATATCTGCTCCTTTCCATTTTTACACTAGTAGAGAAACTAGTGAGATATTGAAATAATGGAACTATTCTTTTCAATCTCATCTCTATTGATTAGTTTACTAGTGATTTTGGGTAATGCACAAACTGAACCAGCTAGCAGCAGCACCTTTCAAGTTGGTGTGCTTCTTGATTTGGACTCCCTGGTTGGCCGTATAGGCCTCAGCAGCATGTCCCTCGCGCTGTCTGATTTCTATTCGGCCAACACCAATTCCACCACGAAGCTCGTGCTTCATGCGAGGGACTCCAAGGACCAAGCCATTGATGCTGCAGCTGCTGGTATGCAGTCTTCCCTTGTCACTCACTACCTGTATGGCTGTATACTCCATTATTGACAATATATATATGCTTACAGTTTTTCTTGTGCAGCTCTAAGTTTACTGAGAGAAGTAGAAGTTGATGCAATCATTGGTCCTCAGAAATCTGGACAAGCAAGTTTCATGATTGGTCTAGGAGAGAGAGCCAAGGTCCCCATCATCTCCTTTTCAGCTACAAGTCCATCACTCCATTCTCCGGCCTCTTACTTTGTCCGGGCGGCCTTGAGTGATTCGGACCAGGTGGATGCCATTGCTGCCATTGTTAGGCACTTCCAATGGAGTCAAGTTGTTCTTGTGTATGAAGACTCACACTATGGAAATGGCATGATCTCCTATCTGTCCAATGCATTTCAAGACATCAATGCTCGAGTCACGTACAGAAGCATCATCCCTCTCTCAGCAACCGATGACTCCTTGCTGCAGGAGCTCTACAAGATGAAAACCATGCAAACAAGGATATTTGTAGTCCACATGTCTACTTCCCTAGCTTCAAGATTCTTCCCAAAAGTGAAGCAAGCAGGGATGATGGCGGAAGGCTACGCGTGGATAGTCACCAGTGGACTAATGAATTTACTCTTCTCATTGGAACCACATGTCATTGAGACCATGCAAGGGGTGCTTGGTGTGAAGCCTTTGATCCCAAAATCCAAAAAACTTAGCTCAACTGCTGCAAGGTGGAGAAGAGAGTTCCTTCATGACAACCCGGGATTCGTGCAGGCAGAGCTCAGCCTCTATGGTCTGTGGGCCTATGATGCTCTGTGGGCATTGGCTATGGCAGCTGAAAGAGTTGGATTCAGGGAGCCAAGTTCCTTGCAATCCAATTCTTCCAACCTTTTTACCACTCAAGTGTCACAAACAGGTCTAAAACTGCTGGAGGCTATCTCAGATGTCACATTTGAAGGATTGGGTGGGCAGTTTCAACTTGTTAACAGACAACTAGAGTCATCAAATTTTCAAATACTCAATGTGGTGGGGAAGGGAGAGAGAGAAGTGGGAATATGGACACCACAAGGGATTTACAGTGAAAAAAACTCCAACTTCAGTAGTTCTAGAAAGCTGAAGAGTGTCATATTTCCTGGAGAATCCACAGTTGTGCCAAAGGGATGGGAGGTACCAGCTAGTGGTACGAAACTTCGGGTTGGGGTGCCCGTGGAACCGGGTTTCATGGAGTTTGTTAAAGTGGAGAAAGATCCTCGGACTAATGCCTCAAAAGTGACAGGATGCTACATAGACATGTTTGATGCAGTCATGGCAGCACTTCCCTATGCCGTTCCATACGAGTACGTCCCATTTGAAAAGGCGGATGGATCGAGTGCAGGGAGCTATGATGACCTAGCATACCAAGTCTTTGCTCAAGTAAGTCAGTCATACCATGATGTTTGCTTCATCAATTCATCACATCACTTGCTATTCTAACACAGTCAAGAGATGTTGTCTTAGAACTATGATGCTGCTGTGGGGGACATCACAATCACATCCGAAAGATCGAAATACGTGGACTTCACCCTGCCATTCTCAGAAGGAGGAGTGGACATTGTGGTGCCTATAACATACCATCACCAAAACAACAACTGGATTTTCTTGAAGCCACTCACTAAACAGCTGTGGCTAACTGCTATAGCCCTGTTCATTCTCACCGGCGTGGCGCTGTGGATTCTTGAACACAGATTCAACAGTGCTTTCAGAGGCCCACCTTCACAGCATGCCGGCATGATCTTCTATTTTCCTTTCATGTCTCTAGTCTTTGCTCAGAGTGAGTAACATTCACTATACTTACATATACATATATACATATATAGTATAGTAGACTAATAATCAACATCTTCAGGGGAGAGAATAGTGAGCAATTTAGGGCGGCTGGTGGTGGTGGTGTGGCTGTTTGTAGTGCTGATACTGAACTCAAGCTACACAGCAAGCCTCTCAGCAAGACTAACAGTAGAGAGGCTCCAACCAGCCATCTCCGACGTGAAGGAGCTCATTCGAGAAGGAGACTACGTGGGATGCCACAAAGGGTCCTTCGTTTTTGATCTGCTCCAAGAATTGGGATTCCCGAAGCAGAAGATCAGAGCCTACGACCACCCAGAAGACTGCCACGACGCACTGTCCAAGGGAAGCGCCAGAGGCGGCATCTCAGCCCTCTTCTCCGTTAGGCCATACACCAAGCTCTTCTTGGCCTCCTACTGCGGAAAATACACCACAGCCGGCCCCAGCTACCCCACAAAGGGATTCGCTTATGTAATCACTTTCTCTCTCACATAAACATATACACAAACATAGATTATACATATGTAGAGACTAGAGAGAGATAGTTGAAGTCTTGTATCTGTAGGTATTCCCGAAGGCGTCGCCGCTGGTAGCTGACGTGTCTCGTGCGGTGGTGGAGTTGACTGAGAGCAACGTGATATCTGCGATAGAGAGGAAGTGGCTGAGCTTGAACGGGACGAGGAGGTGCAACGAGGAAGAGAGCACGGTGGGTTCGACCACCATTAACCTGCAGAGTTTCAAGGCGCTGTTTGGGATCACGGGAGGGATAACATCCATTTGCATCGTGGTTTTTGTGGCGAGGTATCTGTGGAGGAATAGGGAGTTGGTGGTGGGGATGTGGAGGTCCTCGAACGCCACGGCCTGGTCGAATGTAAGGGCAATATGCAAGCATTTCGATGAGAGAGATCCCACGTCGTTCAAGAATAAAGAAGAAGAGCAGAGTAATAGGCCGCCGCCGCCTCCGTCCCCGTCGAGCGCCGTCGTCGTTCCGGTAAATGATGTGGAGGCGCAGCAATCTCCATCACAGCTGCATTAATCCTCAGTCCACCTATAGAAATATGAAATACTCCATGTTTCTTTATATAAAAAATAAAATAAAAGTAAACAAATGCATAATTCTCATGTTCATGAATTTGTAAATGATTTAGTTTATAATATAATTCAAAATTCATAAGCTTTGAATTGTGAATACATTATTTTATTATAATTGAGAAAATAATAAAGTTACACAGAAATATCATTACGATATGGAACCGATAGACTAACCCACAAATTAATAAGACTGACGTGATATTCGAGAAGTTAGTTTGATTGACATTTTGAAGTAATATATTTTATTTATATATATTTACATAATGCCCATCGTTAGGACTGGTCCTGTAATTTCGAGGACCATGTGCTATGAGTATAGATGTTATTCCTATTTATTATTATAATTATAAAAAAACTAATAAAATACTAATATAAGTATAAAATATAGGTGATATAATCTTTAATTACAAGTTTTTCAAAAACTATAAATTGCAAAAAAAAAACTCATGTTCTTTTACTTTAAAATCATGCAAGTTTTGATTATATTCATTAATAAATCTTAAATAAAATAAACAAGCAAAATACATATCTATCATTTACATATAACTTCATAATTCTCTTTTATTTTTAATTGGTCACTAAGAATTTCACAATCTATTTGTTATAAAATAACTAACAATATATTAGATAATTTTTTCAATTCAACAACATTTTTTTAAAATTCTTTTAAATAGATTAATCACATTTTTAAATCATAAAATAACTAATATAATAGTATTTTGATATCTTATCATTTATTTTATTTGAATTTTTAACCTTATAAAAGGCAAAATATAAATTTAAGTCATCTACTGTTTTATTTTAATTATGTTAAAGATGAATTTATTTATTTTGAGATTAATATAATTTTGTAAATTCAATACTAAAATAAATAAATAATATATTAATAGTTAAAAGGAGAGTTGTTTATGTGGTGGATAGGGGTGTGATGGAACCGAGTCAAGTCGAGTAATGTCGTGCTTAAGTTTGATTTATTTAATATTGAATTGAACTTCGAGCTATTTTATCGAATACTTTGAAATTTACAAATATAATTAAATCTAAATAAACTTTCTAAATCTAGAATATATTTAAAATATTCATTATAATTTTATAATAAAAAATGTTATTTATTGCAAAATTAATATCATTTCATTCTCAAATTCAAAATTTTCTAAATTATGAATATATTATTTATATATTTTTATTAGTTTTATCAAACGAATTTGCTCAAGATTTTAATACTATAATACTTAATTTAACTCATTTAATAGACGAGCTTCACTAAATAAACTCTCGTACTTTTATTGAATTGAAATAATTTAATTTATTTACGGTAGTTGTGGTGGAGATGGAAAAATGTGAAATTGGAGGGGGCAAAGTGGAATTTGGTAATAAAGTGTCTGTCAGCATTTTCTTTGAAAGCAAGCGGATAAACCCCAACGGCCCAACGCAGCACAAGGAGATATTCAGATTGATATTTCAGATTGAGTTTTGCTGTAGCTGTAGCTGTTGCGATTCAAAAAACGGTCGCCCATTTGCACTCCAACAATGGGTTTTCGACCAATATTTCTCCGGTAACTTCTGCTTCACATTTCTGCGTCTAAACTCCAAGTTTGCGTCTTTTTTATTAGTTATAGTCCTTTGCTTTTTTATGCAAACCTTGTTTTCAGCAGTGTTTACTCTCTCACCGAATCCATCATTCTATCTATCTTATTGCAGTATAGACCAAGCTTCTTTATGCCGTGCAACTTTTCTTTATTTTTATTAGTTATGAGTCTTTTACTCTCTGTGTGATTCTTGATGGAAAGGCAAGGACATGCGTTAATGGGTCCAATCAGCTGGGCTGATACTTGAAGTGTTGGGCAGAAAGTTATAAATTTTCAATGATTAATGAAGGAAAATGATTTTTTTAGGGATCCTTGTCTAGATTGCATCTTGCTTATTGATATCCTATCAGGAGTTATCGTGAATAGTTTCTTGTTTGTACTTGGTGAATGATTTAATGTAAATTGATCTCCATCTTCTTTCATGGTAAAAGCAGGCACCATGATGGGAATCGAGTCTAAGTGTTCGGCAAACCAAGACATGTGGACATCTTCTGATGTCTTGTGGGGAACCAGAGTTCATTTTTCTATGCTGGCATATTCCCCGAGCCAACGATGTAGAAAATGCACAGGAAAGCTCAGGCCTAGTAATAGGAGAAAACCAGTTGCCCACCTATTTCAATCATGGATGGGGGAGAGAACTCAACGGCTTTACCTTCCAGCTTTACGAAGCGGTATTACTTGTATTCCCTGTTGTATTTTGAGTGAGGTTTTGCTCCAATATGTTGCTGAACACTCAAATGTGTCCAGTTGTTTTACAGATGATGAGAAGATTGCAAAATGTTGTGGAAGTTACCACTTGGCATCAAAACTGTTCTTCAGCGATTGCCAAAGTTATAGTATTAGAAGGAAATCACACATAACAGAAGCTTTTCCAATTAGCGACGAGGTTGTTGAGGAACCTTGGCTAATGCAGCCGTCCCCTGTATCTCGCCATTTTGGTGATGCATGTACTTCAAGTGATGTTGACAATGAAAGAGAGATGTTGAGCTGCTCTAATGGTAGTGTTCCAAATTTGGAAATGTTTAATCAATGCAGTCAGGGTGAGGATTTCAGCCACAAGTCTAGTTATGGTGCAAATGAAATGGATATTTCGGAACTGTCTAATTCTTTATTAACAAATGATCTGGTTGAGGAGCCTTGGATTTTTGAATCTATCTGTTCAAGAAGCGAGGTAGCATCAGGTGTTGTTGGGAAAGATTTGGCTGAAGATGAGGTTACTCAAACCATGCTCAGTGAACAGCACGAGTTCACGCCTGAAAATCTGCTGCAGGTTACTCAAACCACGCTCAGTGAACAGCACGAGTTCACGCCTGAAAATCTGTTGCATGAGGAAGAAAATAACGTGACGACAAAGGAGGATTCTGTTTCTACTGTTATATTGATCAATTCTTCCATATGTACCGTACAAAGGATTGCTGTGTTGGAAAATGGTAAACTGGTTGAACTATTGTTGGAGCCTGTGAAAAACAATGTGCAGTGTGATAGCGTATATCTAGGAGTAGTGACAAAACTAGTTCCTCATATGGGTGGAGCATTCGTAAATATTGGCAGCCCAAGGCCATCTTTTATGGATATTAGGCCCTATAAGGGACCATTTGTATTTCCTTCTTTCCATGGCCTTGTGGAGGACACAGAGGTGAATGATTCAATATTTGATAAATCTGGAGATCAGGTTGATTTCGCTGAAAATGAAGCCTTATCTAATGAAGTTGAGGAGCCAGATGAGGTGGAGGATGACCAACCCGAAGATGAATTCATCAATGACCTGTTTGAACATCAAGGGGATCAAAGTAATTTTGATATTTTAGATGTTATTAAGGAAAATGTAAATGGTAGCATAATCGGTCATGAAGTTGACGCTGCGAAACATCAATTATTAGAACATCCAAATGAAGAGGCTGATCAGCTGCAGACTAAAAGCCAACCCCAGGACTCCAGCGTTAAGATTAAAGAGAACAAGTGGAAAAAAGTTAAAAAGGGCTCCAAGATAATTGTACAAGTTGTTAAGGAAGGGTTAGGTACAAAAGCCCCTACATTAACAGCTTATCCAAAGCTGCGTAGCAGATTCTGGGTATCTAATATTTGTTGGCCTTAATTTCTGCACTTAGTACTCCATGATTTATATTTTCAAGCAAGTTTCTCAAATTGTCCTTAATGCTGCAGATATTAATGACTCGCTGCAATACAATAGGAATCTCAAAGAAAATCACTGGTGTTGAGCGAACACGGTTACGAGTTATAGCAAAAACTTTGCAACCACCTGGATTTGGGCTCACTGTAAGGACCGTTGCTTCTGGTCATTCTTTAGAGGAATTGCAGAGAGATTTGGAAGGTCTCCTATCAACATGGAAAAGTATAGTTGATGATGCAAAATCTGCAGCTCTTGCTGCAGATGAAGGTGTTGAAGGAGCTGTTCCTATTATGATGCATAGGGCAATGGGCCAAACACTTTCAGTTGTTCAAGATTATTTTAATGAGAAGGTGACTGCTCAAGTCTTTCCTTGTATATCAAATGTCCACCCCCCGTCCTATATTGAGTTGTACTGTATATTCCTTTTGTTTGTGGTGTGGATAAAAGCAATAAGTCAATACATCTAAGCACTTTAACTCTTTATTTCTTTAGGTAGCGAGCATGGTTGTTGATTCTCCAAGGAATTATCATGAGGTATGAGAGCTGGTATCTATTTGCGACCATCTTAGTTACCAACATATTTTTACATCTGAGAGGATGAATATGAGTGTTTACTGATCAGTCAGCCTTTTCTATCTGAAAGTTATGATTATGGTTTTTTTTTTTTACTAAATCAAGAAGGAAAGATATAGCTAGTTGAATAAACACTGATGCTTCGTCACTTCTAAATGCAAGTTGTTGCTTCTTTGTTATGTATCAGGTTACCAACTATCTTCAGGAGATAGCTCCTAACCTCTGTGACAGAGTCGAGTTATACACCAAACGGACTCCCCTTTTTGATGAATATGATATTGAGCAAGAAATCAATAATATTCTCAGTAAAAGGTTTGCCTTGTTCCTTTAATTGGTTTGCCTTTATGTGCTTTAAACATTATGCTATTAGTCAACATTATTATTCTTGTAAAGTTGCGACTGTATTCTCCTGCCATAAAAAGTTCACCATTGTGTACTCTTTATTTTGAATGTTTCTTTCTCTCCCCCTATCTGATGGATGATTAGAAATGGGGTTTCAGCAGTAGCAACCATTTGAAACTTATAGCAAGAAGAAGATGGCCTTAAACATTTATAAGAAACAAAACTGCCCAAAACCAGACCCCCTTCACCCTTCTGGGCCAAATATGTCCTTAAATTCCCTTAATTATGTTATGATTAACTTATGCAGCACAACTTCCTGCTTTCTTGCTCTCATCTTCACTTTTAATTGGAGAGGAAGTATATATCCCAATTCCCAATGGTTGGGTTAGAAAATCTTTCTAGTCAACAAGGACAAAGAAATGAAAAGCAAAGCCTGAGGTTTGATTCCATACAATGACAATACATATCTTAATATGGTAGAGTGTTGCTACGTGGCATTCATATTCTTTTGCATCAACATTATCTTCATTTGACCTTGGTCTCGTTCACAGTCATTCAACTTGGTCTCATATTTTTGTGTATAAATTTGCAAGTCAATTTCCTCTTGCCTGAGAAGAAACTCAACTCACTCTTCAGGGTTCCTCTGGAAAATGGTGGCTATCTTGTGATCGAACAAACTGAGGCACTGGTATCCATTGATGTAAATGGGGGTCATTGTATGCTAGGTCAAGGAACTTCGCAAGAGAAAGCTATTCTTGAAGTGAACCTTGCAGCAGCCAAACAGGTATTATTAGTATGTCAGATTTAGCATCTATGAATTGATGAGATTATTTATTCTTTTCTCGTTATAAGATTGATGCGCTCTTTCAGTACAATTCATTTCTTCATTGTTCTATAGTTTCCTTATCTTTCTCTTTCCTTGCATTGAATTGTGTATGCTCACACTACTCCATCAGTTAATTGCGCTAAAATAGCACCTAACAGGAGGTTATTTATAGCTGTATGATTAGAGGATTTATTTGTTGTTATATTAACAAAGAAGGCATTGCTGAATCATGTCAGAATTTACTTGCAGAGATGAATATATTTGACTTTACCAGCTTGCTGATGAATATATTACCTTAGAGAGAAAATGTATTGCAATAATCTTCACATTATTAGTTTTTAGTTTTTCATTCGACCAGGCGTCAGACACACATGATTTCATTCATTAAAACCTTGTTTTTATGCTAATTAGAAGCCATCTGGATTTCGTATAAATGGACTTATAGTTTAAGCTGGGAATGTTTCTTGATTTCAGATTGCCAGAGAATTGAGGCTCAGAGATATTGGTGGAATTATTGTTGTAGATTTCATCGATATGATGGAAGATGGTAAGTAGGGTTTTTCCACATTTTCTAGTTCACTAGTATGCAGCTCATTATTTTTCTTGCATCTTGCTCATCAGCTATTAATTTATGTCAAGGGTAACTATAAGTTTAATTATGAGAGAGATGACAAATTTGATTCTTTGCACAACTGCTTGTAGTGCTGAAGTAGTATTTCATTCTCACATTGTGAGACTTTGGCATGAGGCTTTGTATTTGGCAATGGCTCGTTAATTTCACTTTAGCTCGTAAATTCTAGGTGTAACTCATTTGGGAGAGGATATTAGCCAACCCCTTTCCTCGTTTCTCCTCATTCCTGGACTTAAATCCTTTGATACTACACTCTCTAGTCTGATTCCTCAGTTCTCCATCTACCAGCCCATTCATTACCTACATTATCTTCTCTTCTACCTTTTAAATGTAGGCTCACGATCTTTGTAAATGGAATGCTCATGAAGTATATCTATCGAGCAAAATGTAACATGCTCCGCATAGTAAGTAGAAGCAGACTTCTATTGGAAATGGACAAGTCTAGTGTAAGCGATATCATCTTCCCGTTTTCTAACAGATATTTTTTTATGGTGCAGCTAATAAGAGGCTCATTTATGAAGAAGTTAAGGAAGCTGTTGAGAGGGACAGGTCAACTGTTAAAGTATCTGAATTGTCCAGACACGGGCTTATGGAAATAACTAGAAAGCGGGTATGTTAATGTTGACAGTGTTTACCGATATAGAAACATGACATATATTACATTAACCTATTAGCATTTAGTGGAGAAGGGAATTAGACAGTTGTAAGTGCCTATGTGGTTATAAATATTACACATTATAGATTTTCATTGAGTTATGGGCTTCCCCCCTCTTAAAGATTTTGCTTCTGAGCAGCTGCTAATAGCATTTTCATGGCGATGCTTCATAGGTTCGACCCAGTGTTTCGTTTATGATCAGTGAACCATGCACCTGCTGCCAAGCAACTGGCAGAGTGGAAGCTTTGGAGACGTCCTTCTCCAAAATCGAGCATGAAATATGTCGACTTTTGGTACGTGGTTTTCTTGGGAATGCAGATAGTTCGTTAAGGAATAATTTGATCCCATTTTCACTCTGTAATTGTCTGCTAAAGGTTGCATTGTTTACTATTTCATGTAGTATGGATTATTCCCATTTTCACTCAGTATTTTGATACATCTCTTTTCATTGGGACAGTCAACAATGGACCAGAAAGCAGATCCTGAAAACCCGAAATCATGGCCACGGTTTATTCTACGGGTGGATCGGCAAATGTGTAACTACCTGACCTCAGGGAAGAGGACTAGACTAGCGGTTCTGAGTAGTTCTCTCAAAGTCTGGATTCTCCTAAAGGTATATAAATTCAGCATTT
Source organism: Plectranthus barbatus (assembly GCA_026898455.1). Classification (NCBI taxonomy): domain Eukaryota; kingdom Viridiplantae; phylum Streptophyta; class Magnoliopsida; order Lamiales; family Lamiaceae; genus Plectranthus; species Plectranthus barbatus. Next base: position 173,346 of record JAPKLW010000793.1, read on the forward strand.
GATTCATGCTAACACTACCAAATTCTGTAATATCTAAGTGCTTTATATATCTCTCTTCATTGGCCAAGTTTTCTGAAACCCATGTGTATGTATCTATCTGTATTTGCAGGTGGCTAGAGGGCTCAGCAGAGGGGCATTTGAGCTCAAACTTCTGACAGATGAAAACCCGGATAACGGCCGCCACGATCGTGCTGCAATCTCAGTATTCCGGCCAAAAGAAGTTGTAGCTCATTCTGCCACCCGCAAAGTAACCCTTTTTCCCATCAAGAAATGGAAAACGGATAGGAAATGACTGCAGAAAAGGCTTTGGGTGGGATGATTCCCAGTTTTGTACATGACATTCTTTAGTAGCAGGTTGCATGTAAATTATTTTTTTCCATTTTCTTTCAATCTTGACATTAATTGAGGCAATCACATACATAAATGAGAGGTGATGATGATAAATCTTGTCATTTTTCCCTTCATTTCATGAAAAATCTTGATCTACATATATTTACTGTCTAGGCTTAAATATGAATACGCTAATTAAACACTTATCCATTCACACATTAAGATGTTCCCGGCGAAGTTCGAACTCATGACCTCTTAGTAATACGCAAGGTGTTTTGATCATTAAGGAACATCCAGACTGCTGTATGAGTTTCAAAGATCAAGGAAGACAAACTCATCAATGGCAGGAACCTCCCCAATTTTCTTGAGGGTAGACTTATCAGGCTCTTCATCCACCCCAATAGCCATGATGGCCTTACCCCTCTTCACATTTCTGCTCACACTCATGAAGCTCACATTCACATTATCCTCTCCAAGAATGTTCCCCACTGCTCCGATCATCCCTGGCTGGTCGACTTGACGGCACAGTATCACGTTTCCGTCCAAGCTCACGTCCACGTTGAAGGCTCCCACCCGGGTCAGATGAGGCACCCCGGACCTCACCTTCCCCTCAATGCTAATCCTTCCGTTCTCCAGCAACGCGGTTTCGAATTTCGACTTCACATTACTTATCTGCACTTGAATCGACTCCACGGGCTGCTCCGGCGAAGAGTTGGCAGCTACCTTCTCCTCACTGATCCTGAGGCGCCTCTGCTTGGCTATGAAGTCTGCATTCACAAGATTGACGTGGGAATCGGATATGGGCTCGATGATGCCCTTCGTTACCATGGCTCGAAGGATCCTAGTGTCTAGGTTGTCTGGATTCCGAGCTGAGCTATAGACTACCTTCACAGATTGGATCCCACTTCCCCCAGCAACCAGCTGCACTGCTATTCTGCCCAGTTTCTCAGCTAGAGTTACATAAGGCCCCAATTCAGACAAAACCTGAAACAGAGCAAAGCAAACACATGAATTTAAGAGGAGAAAACATGATTTGGTTTGGTTTCTTGATTAGCTACTTCACCTCAGGAGGAACCATGGGAGCATTGACTGCAGTTGCAGAGAGTGCTCCTCTTAGAGCACCCACAACAGCCTCTGCTATTTCTATGGCTACTTCTTCCTGAAAATGTGAGAAATCAAGAACTCATGCAAATGTGGTTGAACTTGAAGCTAAAGCTATGAAAAACTAATGCAAATCCCCACCTGGGCTTCCTTCGTGCTAGCTCCGAGATGAGGCGTGGCTGTCACGTTCTCATGCAGCGCCAGTTTGCTATCTTCCGGTGGTGGCTCCTCCGTGAACACATCCAGAGCCGCCTGCAACACCACCACCAACAAACAAAACAAACATACTCGGTTGCATTTCTTTCACATACTCACCAGAGCAGCATCACATCAGATCATACCTGAGCGACAACGCCAGAATCAAGGGCTCTCACCAAAGCATCCTCATCTACAACACCACCACGAGCGACATTGATGAGGCGCACGCCCTTCTTCATCTTGGCAAAGGTTTGGTCATTGAATACCTTAGCAGTAGAAGGGGTGAGAGGCATGTGCAGAGAGATGAAGTCTGCAGTGGAGATGGCTTCATCAAATGAGACCAAGTCGACGCCGATGGCGCGAGCTCTATCAGCCGGAGCATAAGGGTCGTGTGCAATCACAGTCATCCCAAGCCCCTTGGCTCGCCTCGCCACCTCCGACCCAACTTTCCCAAACCCCATCACGCCCAGAGTCTTCCCCACAAGAGAAACGCCGACGTATTTGTTGCGCTCCCATTTCCCTATCAAACATTCAAATTGAATCTACAGTCTACACGCGCATAAAAATGGTGTAATTATCGAGATCAGAGCAGCACCGACCAGCCTTCATGGAGGCATCAGCCTGGGCGACGTTCCTCGCCATGGCGGCGAGGAGAGCAATCCCATGCTCGGCGGCGGCAATGGTGTTGGCGGTGGGGGCATTAACCACCAAGCAGCCGAACTCCGTCGCCGCCTGCAGATCCACATTGTCGATCCCAACGCCGGCTCTCCCCACCACCTTCAGCCTCCCTTTCGCCGCCTCGAACAGCCGCCGCGTCACCTTCGTCCCGCTCCGAACAATCAGCGCGTCGAACTCCCCAATCCTGCCGCACAAATCCTCCGACGACAGATTGTACAAGCACTGAACGCGGCCAAATTCGCGGAGCAAATTGAGGCCCGCTTCTCCCAGCTTCTCGGAGACGCATATGGCGGGCTTCTCCGATTCCCCTAAATCGCGCGATTCCGCTTTGATAGCCCGCGAAGAAGACGCTCGTTTGCGGAGAATGGGATTGGGCGAGAGAGAGATTTTGTGGAGGGAAATGGAGCTGAAATGGGACCAGGAGAGGTGAGAGAAGGAAAGATAAGATTGTTTGTTGCGGTTGTGAGATGGGAAAGTTGGCGTTTGGTTTGTGAGACTACACATGGCGGAGGAAATCGAGATTGCAGCCATTTTAGTCTCTGTGAATTCAATCCATCAACATTCTCTAACATGAACATGGTGATCATATATATACATATACATACATATTCAAATAGACTTCATGGATTAACTATATTAACGGTAAACCAACAAAAAAGACTATCTTTTTCTCACAAATATAATAATCCCATTTTTACTTCAATTTAAGACCATCGCCTTATTAAAGAAACACAAAGAAAAAGGGTTGAATTTGCAGTTGTTAGCTTTGTTTGACTACAATGAAATGATCAAAATTTGTAGTAAAATGAAGCAACCAAATTCATGATTAATATCACAGATGAGTGATTGCAACAAAAAACTACTCCTTTTTTTGAGGTTGCATCTGCAGCTTTATCTTCTCTCTTTAAGCAGCTTCAACCCAAAATGCCTGCAACCAACACAACAACACTAACAATCAATCACAAACACAAACACAAACACAAACACAAACTATTTGTGCTGATATTGATCAGATATGGCTAGTTTACCTTCCCATCATGAGAAGAGTAGCCTGAGGATTGGTGCCGGGAGACACCGTAAACGTCGAACCATCGACTACTCTAAGCCCATCAACACCAACCACTCTGAGGTTGCGGTCCACCACCCTCCCTGCCACACATCCGCCATGGTAGTGCCAAATCGTGCTCACTGTGCGCCTGCAGAACTCGGCCATCTGCTCGTGGGACCTCTGGTCGCGTGGGAGCGCTGTCCCCACGTAACGAAACTCCCTTGCTCCGAACCACTGGTGCACTCTGAACTCATCCATGGAGCGGGTGTTGAGCACATCAGCAATCTTTCTTGTGCCGTTTATGCAGAGCTCGAGATCAGTAGGGTTGCTGAAGTAGTTAAAGCGGACAATGGGGTTTGTCCTAACATCTGTGGAGGCTAATCTCAGAGACCCTGCGGAGAGAGGGCCGACTATCTTCTCCATGAGAGTGGCTACGGTGACATAAGATGAGGAGGCTGGAGACCTAATGAACATGGGGCGAGCAGGGGAGAGGAAGGGCACAATGTTTGATGCTGCTTCGACAAAAAAACCAGAATCTGTGATGCCAACGACTTGAATCAGAGAATGATCCATGGGCACCGATGGCACGATTGAGATCCCATTTCTTGGATTATCATACAAGAACCGTCCCACGTAAGGCGAGTGCAGCGCCACCGGAATCCCCCACGACGCGAGGTAAGATCTCGGCCCGATGCCGCTCAGAAGCAGGAGCTGAGGGCTTCCGAGAGCCCCTGCACAGAGTAACACCTCGCCGTTATCACGCACCATTGCATGGTGATACGCCCCTCTCCGGTCGCGGAAAACGACGCCGATTGCAGTTTGTTTGGCCCCTGCATCAGCCGATGAAGAAGCGAGGAGAATTCTTTCCACGGAAGCCCTCACCGCCACCTTAATGTTTCGAGGGTTGGCGCGGCTGAGAAGGTCCGCCGCACTGTGGCGGTTGCCGGAGCTGTCGAACGTGGAGCCGCCTATCTTAGTGCCGACGACGTGATCCAGACTGAACCCATGGTAGGGATCGGTTCCGGCTTCCAACAACGCATCTCGAACTGCAGATTGCCAACTCTTTAAGTCGGGCCTAAACACAATCGCCTTTTCAACCCATTCGTAGGATTGATTCACCATTTTGAGATTCCAATCGATGCCCGATTTCTTGTAGAAACTGGGATCGGCCCTGCTGTAGAAACCGGCGTTTATCGCGCTACTTCCGCCGAGAACTCTGCCGCGAGCGTTGGACACTCCATCTTCCGACGTGAAGGACTGAGCGGGGGAGTCGTGCGCATCGACTTCCATTAGGGTTGTGAGAAACCCATCCCGGCTCATCACATTCCGGTCCCCAAACGGGACCCCGCCCCTCTCCAAAACAAGAACCTTAAACCCTTCCGACAGCGTCGCCGCCAGCGGGCACCCGGCAGTGCCGCCGCCTACGATGATGTAATCGTAGTAATCCTCCGCCGGAAACTCCGTGGCGTTCGACACGAAACCCAGATACGCCGGACCTGCAACAACAAAGAAGTTAATCTCGAAATCGCATCAAGAATGGGAAAGGAACTGCAAGAATCGGAGTGGGCGACCCTTACTTTGTTGAGAACGTGAGAATGGTAGAGCAATGAGAGCAGCAACGGCAAAGAAAATCCGAAATGCCGGCGGAAGTGAAAAGAATCTCTCCGCCGCCATTGTTGGTGGCGAGCTAGCTTGTATTTTCTTGGCTTTCCGTGATATTTCTTCGAGCGAGAGAGATGAGTGATGGACGGAATTATGATCGCGATTAAGCAGAAGAAGTAGAGAGAATCTTGGTGGGAAATTCGGTTAGAATAATGGAGACTGTGGAATTGTGCTCTCTGCGCTTCCCTATTTCTTTAATGGCGGTTGCATGCATAATTCAACTCTTTTTCATTCATTTCCTTTTTATTTTCCCAAATTAGTTGAATTTTGCCTATTTACGCACTTCATTCATTAATTATTATTCTAAAAAAAAACATATATTAATTAATTAATTAAAACAAAGGGTCTGGTCCATATTACACTTTATTTATTATTATATTTTTGATAGTGTTTCATATATTTTTATGAATAGGTCAAATTTACAAATATAAATTAAATTATGCATTTTTTTTAGATTTAGTATAATTTATTAATACTAGTCAAATTATTCTAAAGTATGTAATGTAGCATCACATTTTTTGGTTGACAGAAATGTAATACCCCGTATTTAAATTTCGATCTTGTCTAAATAATACGAATTTCTAGTGCACTTATGATACTCTATTTTCTAAATTAAGGGTTATTATTTAAAATAAAATAAAAATCTCTATATATTTATATATATAGTATGTATGTATAATGCACTACTAATATTTATATTAGCACTATTAAAACTAATATATTTTATTTAATTATGGAGGAACCACTATATAGTGTATAATGCACTAATAATAAAAAAATAAATAAAAATAATAATGTGGAGGAATTAGTGGGGAAATTATTATTAATAATAGTAATGT
>JAPKLW010000793.1:190327-285645 GCA_026898455.1 Plectranthus barbatus
TTCGGACTAGTCTCCTCGACCCACTCGAACTACTTCCTCGAGTTATAATCATATCCGCAGGATTATCGAGAGTATTGACCTTGTGCAGCTCGACCTCTCCGGCTGCCACCATATCTCTTATAAAATGAAACTTCACATCGATGTGCTTAGTTCTCTCATGATGAACACCATTCTTCGCCAACTGCAAAGCACCTTGATTATCACAGGAAACCTTCATTTTTCCTTGATCAATCCCCAGTTTGTTCATGAATCCGAGCAACCACAGACCTTCCTTAATCGCTTCGGTCAAAGCAATGTACTCCGCCTCCGTCGAAGATAAGGCAACTACCCTCTGCAGACTTGCTCTCCAACTAATCGCCGTTCCATATGATGTGAACACAAAACACGTCAATGACTTCCTCGTATCCATACATCCTGCATAATCTGAGTCCACAAACCCTTCGATTGGGAGCCTCAAGCTCGAACCATCATCCTCGAAGACTAGACCCTTTCCAACTGTCCCTCGAACATACATGAGGACCCACTTCAGAGCTACCCAATGCTCTTTCCTAGGTTCGGCCATGAACCTACTAACTATGCTGAGAGCATAAGCAAGATCCGGTCTCGTACAGACCATAGCATACATCAACGAACCAACAACGCTCGCATAAGGAACACCTCTCATAAACTCCCTTTCCTCCTCGTTGAGTTTCCCAGCAGCACTCAACTTGAAATGAGCTGCTAACGGAGTGAGAACATGCTTTACATCCTTCATTCCATGCTTCTCAAGAACTTTCATCAAGTATCCCTCTTGAGATAATGTGAGTCTTCTTCGAGCCTTGTCTCGAACTATTTCCATACCCAGGATCCTTCGAGCACAACCGAGATCCTTCATCTCGAACTCCTAACTCAGAGCTTCCTTCAGTTCGGCTATCCCTTGCTTATCTCGACTTGCTATCAGCATATCATCTACATACAACAGTAGATAAATTCGAGTCTCCATATTTTCACCTTGAAAATATACACATGGGTCATGTTTGCATCGAACAAAGTCCTGTTGAATCATAAACTTGTCGAACCGCCAGTTCCACTTTCTTGGAGACTGCTTCAATCCATACAATGACTTCTTGAGAAGACGCACCTTCTCCCCGCTATCGGCTTCCTCGAACTCCATGTCGTACCGAGCAACCAACGACAATATCAGCCTTATAGACCTTTGTTTCACCATCGGCGCAAACACCTCGCCATAATCCACACCTTCCCGTTGTGTGAAACCTCGAGCAACTAGTCTAGCCTTGAATCTAACCCCAAAAACCTCTTGTTTCTTCTTGAAGATCCACTTAGAACTAACTATCGATAGCTTCTCCCCCGGCTTATCCACTAACTCCCAGGTGTTATTCTTCTTCAAGGAGTCCATCTCCTCCTTCATGGCATCGAGCTATTTGAGCCTCTCCTTACAAGTTATGGTCTCGGAATAGCTCTTCGGCTCAGTATCATCCAGCTCTACCTCTTCTGTCATAACAAAGGCATATGCTACGACATCAACATATCCGAATCGAGTGGGAGGTCTTATCTGCCTTCGTTCCCTATCTCTCGTGAGATTATAATCTTCAAGTGCACCTGACCCTCGAACCACCTCGATCTCACCATCCACCTGAGGTACTCTCTTCGACCCACTGGTCGGCTCCACCTCAATCTCAGCAACTGATTTATCTCCTTCGACCTTGTCAGACTGTTCCTCCGAAGCACCACCTTGTTTCTCAAGGATATTTTCTCGTTCCTCGGCCCCTTTATCTAGTTCTCCTACCAGCTCCTCCTTGAACAACACATCCCTGCTAATGATGCACCTTCTTACATCCGGCTCGAGACACCATAACTTGTACCCTTTCACACCTTCGGGGTACCCAATGAATATGCATTTCAATGCCCTCCTCCCAAGCTTATCTCCTTTGATGTTCGCATAAGCCACGCAACCAAAAGCTCTAAGGTTGCTAAAGTTCGGAGGATGACCAGACCATATTTCTTTCGGTGTCTTGAAACCTAGTGCAGTGAGGGGCACCGATTGATCAAATAAGCTGCAGTAGTCACTGCTTCTGCCCAGAACGACTTGGGTAACTTTGCACCGAACAACATGCACCTCGTTCCTTCCAGCAACGTCCGATTGTACCTCTCCGCTAATCCGTTCTGCTGAGGTGTTCCAGCCACTGTCTTGTGCCTTGCAATACCGTGCTTCGAACAGTACCTCTCGAACTCCTTCGAGCAATACTCAAGGCCATTGTCAGTTCACAGCCTCTTCACCTTCCTTCCAGTCTGATTTTCGATCAGCACTTTCCACTTCTTGAAGGTCTCCAAAGCATCACTCTTATTCTTCAAGATATAGACCCACACCTTCCTTGAGTGATCATCAATGAAGCTCATGAAGTACCTTGCTCCTCCATTCGAACTGACCCTTGAAGGTCCCCATAGATCTGAGTGGATGTAGTCCAGAGTTCCTCGAGCTCTCTGTCGACCTACTCCGAACTTTACTCGGTGACATTTCCCATAGATACAATTCTCACAGAAATTCAGCTCTCTGATATTATCCCCGAGCAACAGATCTTGCTTCGATAACTCATGCATCCCCCTCTCACTAACGTGACCGAGTCGCCTGTGCCACAGTACTGACTTGTCAACCGTCACTATCGAAGCCTCCCCGATCACCGTGCTCCCCATCAGAGTGTATATTCCATTCCTTCGAGCTCCTTTCATCAAGACCAGAGATCCTTTGCATACCTTCAAAGTCCCAGCTTCCATCTTGATCGTGTAACCCAGTTCGTCGAGCATCCCCAAAGAGATCAAGTTTCTCTTAAGCTCCGGAACGTACCTTACACCTCAAAGTACCCTTTCTGTATTATCGTGCATCTTAATCCTCACCGAACCCATTCCAACCACCTTGCATGGTTTATTGTTACCCAGAAGAACACTCGAGTTCTCCTGCTCCTCGAACCATTCGAGCCATGACTTATTAGGTGTCATGTGGAATGTACAACCTGAATCCAATATCCATTCCCTCTTCGAGCGTTCATTCGAAATTACTAATACCTCTCCAGAGTCATATTCCTGCTCAGCAACAGCTACATCCGCTTGCTGCTTCTGCTCCCGCTTTGTCTGCCTCTCCGAACAATCTCTTTTGATATGTCCCTTCTTTTGGCAGAGAAAGCACTTGACCTTTGGCTGTGATCCTGGCTTTGGCCTCGACCTTGACCTCGAACTTCCCCTGTTAGAGTTCCTCATCTCCGGTCTTCCTCGAGCCGCCCTAGCCACCAAGCCTTCTCTATGAGAGTTCTCTCGCTCCTCGTTCTTCTCATTTAACTCCTTCGAACTTAGAGCAGACTGAACCTCATCCATGGTCAATGACTCTCTTCCATACATTAAGGCTTCCTTGAAGTTCGAATAATTCTTTGGCAACGCACTCAACAACATCAATGCCTGATCCTCATCTCCTATCACCACATCGATATTTGCCAGATCGAGGATCAACTTATTGAACTCGTCGAGCTGCTCGTTGATCGGTCTTCCCTCTTGCATCTTAAATGAATACATCGATTGTTTAAGATAGAACCGATTCGCCAGGGATTTTTTCATATATAAGGATTCCAGTTTGGTCCATACTTCCGCTGCCGTTTTCTCTTTCGACACCTTCCTCAACACCGTGTCTCCGAGACTCAGAATCAGCGCACTATGCGCCTTCGCCAGTGTATCTTTCTTTTGTTGCTCCGTCATCGTGTCAGGTAACCCAGCCTCTCCCTTCAAGGCACCGTCCAAGCCTTGCTGTACAAACAATGCTTGCATCTTCAACTTCCACAAACCGAAATCATTCGATCCTGTGAAGCGCTCCACCTCGAACTTGGCTGAACCCATCGCAATCCTTCCTCCTTCACGTTCACCGCACCAATTTGTTGTGAATTGAAGCGATTGCGACACAAATAACTAACAGAAAATATAAGAACACAAAGAATTATAGTGGTTCAAGCGTAAGCTCTACGTCCACTCTTCAAGCCTCCTCGGTGATGATATTATTATGGTGAAAAAAATACAAAGTATGTGACAATTACAATTGGTGGGGAGCAGGGGTATATATAGGGAGATATTCCTAATCACATAAGGAATATAAAACCTAGATATGGTAAGATATATTTAAATCTAAATCTATCTAAAATAGATTTATTCCTATCCAAATCTAATACCAATAATGATAAATCTTGTCCAACAAGGAAACAAGATATACACAATATATTTTCCATAGCTATCCAACTCGACCTACACAGCTCGACCCACTTTACCGGACTAGTCTCCTCGACCCACTCGAACTACTTCCTCGAGTTATATTGAGACTACTCCAACAATATTTTATAGTAGTTCGGAATCAAAGTCCTACGTCCACTCTTCGAAAATCAATCCGAAAATACAAACCTTCTCACGATCTATAGCTAGTCTGTCGGAATCCTTCGTCCTTCGATCTGCTAGCGCACTCGCCCAGAAATTTCTTGTGTCTGGTTCCTTCTTCAGCTTGAAGTGAGGACGCACCTCGTAGCATTCAATCTGGATATATGGTGGGTGTTTACGGATCTTCCCAGAACTTCAGTTTGTTGGCAATGCCCGTCAAAATCAGTATTCCAGAGTAGAATACTGACTGCTGTGTTTATTACTTTTCAAGTAATAAACACCAAGAAGATAGCTTTAGTTTAGAAAGCTTGAGCCTCGTGTACTTAGACAGTTACACATAATAAGTAGCTTAAGTTGAAAGACTTAAGCCTCATGATTGACACAGAATAATCAGAGAGCTTTTGAGAACTTTTTGCTTTTCGGTTCGACAGAGTTTTAGCTTAGTTTTTCGAGAGATTCAGGTGTGTATTTCTATCGGGGTTGACTTATATTTATAGGCAGCTTGGTCAACTATTTGAATTTTTGTCTGTTAGAGACGGAAATTCATCCGTTAGAGATAAAGATTGGGTCGTCCAATCATGGCCATTCTTCTGTCTAATCTGCTTTGCTCTGAGATCTGCTTTTCACTTTTGGCACTGTACTTTTCACCTACTTTTGTCAGACTCAGTTTCAGTCCGAGGAACTCAAAATTAAGTTTCCTCGTACTGATGATGATCGACACTTTAAGGAATCTTCAAAATGACTTTAAGCTCCACTTCGAGTCCTTTTGTCTCCTTAAGTTTAACGTGCTCTTAACTTTTGAAACTGACATTCTTCAAAACCAGCTTTAAGTTTCCGCTCTTCTTTGGTGAAAGACTTCAGTTTCCAAAAACTGAGTTTCTAGATATTCTAAGTTTCAAGCTCCGAAACTTAGTCTTCAGTATTTCAAGTTTCTCAAAGTCTTTACTTTAAGTTCTGAAAATTAATTCTTGTCTTCTCGAGCTTAAGGTTTAATATGTTTGATCTTCAGTTTCAGTTTTTAGTCTATTATAACTCAAGATTTTATCCTATATAAGGGTTACATGTAAAGACATACTATAAATTTTCTAGAAGCTGAATTTTGATACACCGAAATATCAAATAAATGAGTAAACTGAAACTCAATTTCTAACATATTCCCCATTAAAATGTTTAGATTTTAGATTAATGCATTCATATCGATCCAAATGTATTCAAATTAAAGTAATTTTCAAACGAATGACTGCATAAGACCTTAACTTCGCCAAAATAATACTAATTCATTTGACCGCTAGCTTCATTATATTTTTTTAAGATTATTTGGTATTTATTTATTTAATCATGCATGCGAAATATCAAACAATTTATTTCATTATGTAATATTAAATTCTTAAATTTTCATCACGACTTCATTTAGTCTTCGAATTAGATCACAAGCTGCACAACACACCTATTTTTGTGTGTTATTATTATTATTATTATTCAGAATTTACCATTAAATCACTAATTATGACAACGACATATAATACTAATAAATGCAATGTTAATCTACTATTTTGAATTATTTCTCAATTTAAAAATATTACCGGACTTGTACTGTTATTAATGGAAAATTATTAATATTGAGAAGCATTTATGCATTTTTTTAACATATATTTATGAGTGGAATTTATTAATACCCATTTTTCAGTATATGCATTATGAAAATACCCGAAACATTATATTCATTCACAAAATACCCACTGCACATTCTGACATTTTTCAGAATTCTATTTTTAGGAGAGAGAAGGTCGGTGTCGGGTCTGTGTCCGGCTACTGACACCGACCCTGACACCGACCCAAAAAAAAAATTCATGAGAGGGGGTCGATGGACGTTGCCTTCCGGCATCGATCCCGGAACCGACCAAGAATTAAAATAAATAAATTAAAAAAAAATTGAAAGTGGGTCGGTGGCTGCCCTCCGCCACCAACCCCGCCGCCGACTCCCCCCACCGACCCACTCCCTACATCCCCCACCACACCGACCCACGCACGCACACACACACCACACCGACTGCACACACACACACCACCACCGACCCATGCATATATATATATATATATATATATAGGGATTGGATCTCATGCTAAAATATTAAATATGTTAAATAGGAATGATTTTCATCCATTGATTTTGATGAAATCTAAGGCTGAGATTTCTCATATATATGGTTATTAAATAACTGCAACATTTAAATTCTCTAATTTACCCTTATGCAATATCTAAAAAATAATAATAAAAAACAATCATCATAACCGTCCATCACATCTAATCTAATGGCTCACAATTATTCTCATTTAGCATATTTTAATCTATTAGCATATGATCCCTTCTATATATATATATATATATATATATATATATATATATATATAAATATGTAGAGTATATTTTTATATTAACACTTAAAAAATTTGGTGATGTGATTGTTGGTGTCAAAAAAGTCAAAAATGGGTATTTCTTGAATGTGTTTAATGTTTTGGGTATTTTTATTATGTGTTTAGTGGTTTTGGGTATTTGAAATATTTTACACTATATTTATTATGTCGATTTGTTTCAATCCAATCCGAATTATTTTTGTAGGGTATTTCAATTAGATAATTTAATTTTTATATTTGATATTATTTTTCTTTAGTAATTACAATTCATCCCTAATTTTTTTGGAAAATGAGAATACTGAATGTGATATTATGAAAAAGAGATGTTAATTAATGTTCTAAAAAAATTAATGTTGGAAGTTTGTTTAAATATATTATTTTTATAAATATTTTTTTACAAACGTGTAAGATTAAACTAAATCATATAATCGGAATAGATGGAATATATAAAAATAAAACACTTCGCTCGGAGTGTAGTGGTCTAAGCACCTTGCCTGTGACCGAGAGGTTATGAGTTCGAGTTTATCAGGAAACATCTGTGTGTGAGAGTGAGTGTATGTACTTAGTTAATGTATTTCTATTAAAAAAATAAAGTAAATTATACTCCCTCCGTCCCATTATATTAGGCACGGAGGGAGTTGGCACAATAACCAAGGAGAAGTTTTAAATTGATTTTTAAAGAATAATTAGTGAATAAAATATTATTAACAAAACACTAATGGAGAATTAATTTGGCAATGTCGTTGTAGCTCCGAAGCCCCGGAATTATTGCCTCTTTCGATTCCTGGATCACCTCAACGTGCTCCGCATTGTCGCCGCGGTAGAGCTCCGTCGTCACCCACTCGTACGACACGTAGTACGCGCCGGGCTTCAAAACCCTGTAGATCTCGCCGTAGACTTCCTCCAGCTTCGGCACGTGGCCTCGATGGAGTACGCGCCGTCGAAGTTCTTATCGGCGAAAGGCATCTCAAGGAAGTTGCCGCAGACGACCTCGCAGAGGTTGTCCAGCCCGACCTTCTTGTTGTGTGACCGAGCCCGTTTAACCTGGTACTCGTTAATGATGATTCCAACGACGTTGCACCGGAGTACTCGTTAATGGTGATTCCGACGACGTTGCACCGGAGTGGGCAGCATTTGCGCGCATCGGTGAATCAATTTGAGAGGAGGGCGGCGGAGGAATTAGGATTCGGTGAAGGGTGCGGTGCAGCAAATGAAGGAGAAAGGGGTACGTCGCAACAAATGAAGGAGAGGGATTGGGTTTTAGGGTTCCAAGGGGTGGGGTAGGGTAGTCAATTTAGTAAAAAGTGGGGGTATGAAAGTTATTTTAGGTGTAGTTAATTTTAATTAAAATGTAATAATTTTTTGCCAATTTAGGAAATATGCCTAATAAATGGGACGGACCGAAAAGGAAAGTGTGCCTAATATAATGGGACGGAGGGAGTACTATTTTTGTTGGTTAATGATGAGAAATCCAAACTTTATCGTAATAATTCCATTAGTATCCTTTTTTAGATTATCTCAATTGTTTATTTTGAATTAATGAATAGACCTCATATAACTAAATAAACAAAATATGAATCGATAAGATATTTGATAACACTATTGAGTTTCTATAATTGCACTTTAGTTTGAGTAAATCTAAATTGAAAATGTAGTAGTACTTTTATTGTCGTTAGTGAAAGATTTATGGCCAAATCCTCCCAATTTGAATTTAATATATGATTTAATTAAAAAAAGACACACACCCATATGAATTCAAAAGAATGGTAATAAATAAATTAAATTAAATTATTTGTGAGCTATTCCAACTTATAAGGTTCATTCGAATTCATTTATTAAACAAATCAAGTTTGAATATCAGAGTATTTGATTCGTGAACTAACTCGTTAACTAAAATTAGTAAAAAAAATATAAATTAATTAACTTTATAAAAAATAATATTTTCATAATTTAGTGTAACAATAGTAATAAATCTTTCTAACGCTGAGAAGATTTTGAATTTGAACATATATATGATATTAATTTTGGAACAATAACTCTTTCTTTTAAAACAATAATAAATATTTTAAATATATTATAAATTTAGAAAGTTCGTTTAGACTCAGTAAAATTTGAAAACTTTAAAGTATTTGATAAAAAAAATTTAAAATTTAATTTAATATTAAACAAATTAAATTTGAGCACAAACACTACTCGACTCGGTTCAATTATATCTCTATAAAAATAAATTAGTAAGAAATATATATACTTAAGTATATAGATAAACAGAATTATTGGAGTGTTTGCGCATTTAAAGATAATAGACGTTGATTCGATGTATTTAATTAGGTATAATAATAATATTTGGCATATAGATACATGCATATATATATATATGTGTGTGTATAAGTGTGTGTGACATTGATATTGATATATGAGATATCCCTTTCCACAATCCAGATATCAAACCCCATTTCCCTTGTTTGGGAGCTCCCTCTTCCAAGAACCTTCTCTCTCTCTCTCTCTCTCTCCATTGCTGAATATCCATGGACTTGTCTTCTTTTCACACCAACCCTAGTGCTCTCAACCAAATTCTCAGGATTGATTCTTAGATTTCCTGCTATAATTACTCTAAGAATCGATTCTGCTGGACTTGTTCTACTCACCTTTCCTTCTCAATCATGAGGCCCCTACAGCCGCCGCCGGCCGCAGGATCCGCCGTCAATCGCTCCACCCATCAACGGCGCCGCCCCGACCTAACCCTGCCTATGCCCCAGCGCGACCCTTCCCTGGCAGTGCCCCTCCCTCTCCCGCCGAGCTCTGCCCCTTCCTCAATCTCATCGTCTCTCCAGTTGCAGTACTCCGAGCTGGAGCGCGTCAGTCGCATCGGCAGCGGCGCCGGCGGTACCGTATACAAGGTCCTCCACCGCCCCACCGGAAAAATCTACGCCCTCAAAGTGATATACGGCAACCACGAGGATGCTGTACGGAATCAGATGCGCCGGGAAATACAGATTCTCGCCGACGTTGATAACCCTAACGTGGTCCGCTGCCACAACCTCATCGATCACAACGGTGAAATTCAAGTGTTGCTCGAGTACATGGACAAGGGATCGCTCGAGGGCACGCACATCCCGCACGAACCCTCGCTGTCCGATCTCGCCCGCCAGATTCTCTGCGGCTTGTTCTACCTCCACCGCCGCAAAATCGTCCATCGCGACATCAAGCCCTCCAATCTGCTCATCAACTCGCGAGGGGTAGTGAAGATAGCCGATTTCGGTGTGTCCCGAATTCTCGCTCAGACCATGGACAACTGCAATTCTTCGGTGGGGACGATTGCGTACATGAGCCCCGAAAGAATCAACACCGATCTTAATCACGGGAGATACGATGGATTTGCGGGGGATATTTGGAGTTTGGGTGTCAGCATTCTCGAGTTCTACTTGGGAAAGTTTCCATTCTCCGTCGGGAGGCAGGGAGATTGGGCTAGTCTTATGTGCGCCATTTGTATGTCGCAGCCGCCCGAGGCGCCGGTTACGGCCAGCCGGGAGTTCAGGGATTTCATTGCTTGTTGCCTGCAAAGGGATCCGGCGAAGCGTTGGACGGCTGCTCAGCTGTTGAGGCATCCTTTCATTACACAGTTCGCCTCCCCGGTCCAAGCTCCGGGGATTAACGTCGGCGGGAATGCTCATGTTCTTCCGTCTCAGCAGTTATTACCCCCGCCTCGGCCGCATTCTTGATTTTCTTGATTGTTGGTTAGTTTTGGGGGGTTTTGTGCTTCTATGGTCTCTTCAATTACTTTACCTGTTAATTATATAGAATTGTGCAAGAATCATGAGATGATGTTTAGGAGCTAGGCATTGGGGGAGGAGAACTAGAGAATGGTGGATACTTGTTAAGGCTATACTTAGCTTCTAGCCTCATGAGCAACGATCTTGAAACTCGAAAGAACGATGATGTTAAACCGTTGAAAGGAATGGATTTCATTTCCCGGGATCATTTCAGAGTTTACAGTTTGATCTTTTTTTGGGTATAGACTGATTCTTTTACTTTTATGATTCTCGTTTGCTTGCTTGGTTGATTGAGCTTATAAATTCTGAAACTTGGGATGGGGTTGATGAATGATGACTGGTTGGGTTGCATTTGTATTTCCTTTGCAAAAGAGATAAAGCTTGTTTGCATATATTCTTTTTGCCTGTGATAGAATCCTTATCTCATGAGATTAATAGAACTTGTGTATATGGTGGGATCGCATCTTTCATGCTGTTTTGCTATATCTATGTGATGGCGACTCTCAGTCTCAGGCGAAGCTGCTAAATTGCTCGAATCCAGTAGTTTGATGGGGTTAGGTTTATGATGGAGCAAGGTTTGGAAGAAGGGTGTTGGGGTTGTGTTTCCAGCTTGTTGCTTTTATGGAAAGACATTCCAATAATGAAGCGGAAACCAAAAAACATTTTGCTATGCAGGCATGTGATCATATGCTTCATGAGTGGCTGTCCATCTCTACTTTTATCCACAACATGCATCATACACTCAACTTGCCATTGCATCATTGATTTGGGTGTTTTTGCCCAACTTTTCAAGATTAGGATATAGTATAGTTTCTCTGGGATTTCTCTCTCTTGTCTCTCTCTCCCTCTCTCACAGCACACCCCCACGCACACTAAAAGGGGATATGTAGTTTCTTGAAATGGAATATGATTTACATTGCTGCAGTGTTGTTTATTTGAAATGTTAAACTATTTTGTGTTGTTTCCATGTCCATAAAGATAGAAGATTGCATAAATCTTTTGGGACATTGCAAGATTTGTGTAGGTTCAGACACTGGATTTTTTTTTAAAAGATTTGGATGAATGTTAACTCGCTTCTTATATTCTGAAAATCTTTACTTTTTATGTTGGGGAGGCTCACATTGTCTGTCGGTAACTCATAAGTAGAAATTGAAACAATTTTTTGACACATTCGTGCATTTTTTTTGTAATTTTTATTGCTATACTAAAAAGGAAATTGTATCTGTATCAATATCTAATAAACTCATATAAATAACTTTAACCCATGTGTTGTAATGAATTACTAAATTAAATTTGAGCTTTATAAACATTCAATTTTATTCAACTCACAATATGCCGGATTATTTTTTGAACATGTAGATATATTAACATGTGCCCACGATAGGTAAGTGAATGAAATTATCGACCAAACAAATATGTTACAATGTTTATTGTGGACACATATTTATGCGTTCACTAATGTGACAATACGTGACAATACATTAAAAATAATGATAATAACTAAAAATCGATCCACCATTAATATACTATTTTTATATGAGCATTAGAGCATTAGAACATATTAACATGTGTTTACGGTGGGCAAAGTTATTTGGTTGAATTGCAATCTCTATTCTTGGGAAAGTAGATAGGCTTTTATGATTTTGTTTTTTTTCTTTTGAGTGAAAGTGGAGAGTCTTGTTAATGTTAATGGACTTTGCTGATGAGATCTAGTTTGTAGCCTCAAACATGAGATCTTGGCCCCATTCAATCAATTTTTCTTTTAATTTTTTTTTTGCTGTTGAAAGCATAATGTGAATCTGAATTTCGTCAACATTTTTGTTCTAAAAAAAAGAACAGTTGAAAGCATATTGTAAAATAGAATACAATTTCTTCTTTGCATGTAACTTAGAATTCAAATCCCAGCATATTCTTACACTAGTACAAGAAACATCTATTTGGTGGGGAAAAAAAAATCTATTTGCAAAAGTGGAGGAGAAAAAACTATTACGAGTGAAGTATCAAATGCGAAGATTAATAATGATCACCTATCTATAGACTATAGTGATAATGTGACTTAGCTAATATTAAATATTAATATAATCTCAAATGGGAAGGTTGGTGATGTTTTGGCTTTTAGCAACTGCAGAATATATATATGTATATGTATATGTATATATAAGAAGAATGAGAGGTGGATGTGCGTTAGCAGTAGTTTGGTGTTATCCAGTTGCCTTGTTCACAACAAAGATTGAGTGGGATTATTATACCAATAAAAAATGAAAAACTGTTGGATTGTGACAAAATCTATTGCAATATAACCATAAATTATTTCATAATTACCCAATAATTGAAATGCAATATGCTGTCTATCATGCCTGCCCACTCGCCTTCTCAATAGATAAGCCGTAGTAGTTTCAACTATCTTCAACTCATACAGATCGATTCACAACATCCAAGTTGAAAACGGTGCTCTCTCTCTCTCTCTCTCTCTCTCAGGCGTAGATTAATATAGTTTCTTGTTGTATTTATATATCACCTGAAACTGTTTGATTCAAATCGTTGTTGAAGAATGAATTTACTTTAGTCTACTATAGAAAAGGCAAGAACCCAACTTCATCAGCAACTTTTCTACACTTTCACTGTTACACTGTTGCTCATGCTTTCATAGATATCAACCAATTGTTCTTGAGTTGGTGCTCAGTGTTTTAGACATGTTCTTGCCCTGTCTTAGAAGAATCATATGATTCTAGCATCAAGATTGAATCTTGACTGGTAATAACAATTTCTTGTCTTGTTGAGTATGCATCACATTCATCTGTGAAGAGACTAGAGAGTAGACCATTTACTGGTTTTTGGTTTAGGAGATGGGCTCCGTAGAAGAAAAGCCTCGCTTCGAATCCGGAGAGGACGTCCCACTTAATGCATCCGAGCCAATGAACAAGGTGCAGTCCTTGCATTGTGAAACACCACATGTTCCAAGCTCGAGGGAGGTCCATGGAGTCGGAATTTTGAGGAGCACTTACATTGTTCTGATCAAAGCCAAGATCAATGTTTTGCTTCCTTTTGGGCCACTGGCAATCTTGCTGCACTATGTTACCAATAAACAAGTGAGAAAAGTTCATTCTTGAAAGCTCCTAATATGCATTTCATCTCTCTCTCTCTCTCTCTCTTTTCGAGTTTATATTTGTTCTTAATACCAGGGATGGGTCTTCATCTTCAGCTTGATTGGTATAACTCCTTTAGCAGAGCGACTTGGTTACGCAACCGAGTAAGTATCTGCTCCAAGACAGAGAAGAACTTTCCTTGATCATGTTTTCTCCTCTCCCTTTGATGCCAACTAGTGTAGTGACACCATTTTTTCTTGCAGGCAACTTGCATTTTATACTGGTCCCACAGGTAGATTTTGATTGTATACCAAACATAATATCTTCGTCATCAATGGCTTTTTCGGTTTTGGTTTAATCTGCAGTTGGAGGCCTTCTGAATGCTACATTTGGCAATGCTATTGAGATGATAATATCCATGTATGCACTGAAGAGAGGGATGATAAGGATTGTCAAGCAATCTCTGTTAGGTTCCATCTTGTCGAACATGCTTCTAGTCCTCGGATGCGCTTTCTTCTGTGGGGGTATCGTTCACCATCAGAGAGTCCAGAAGTTCAACAAGGTGGTGGAACATAATCTGATCAACTCACAGAGAAGAAAACTAATGATTGTGTGACAAAAACATTTCAGGCTGCTGCTCTCGTGAACGCGGGTTTGCTACTGATGGCTGTCATGGGCTTACTGTTTCCTGCACTGCTGCATTTCACACATACCGAACTGCATCAGGGCAACTCGGAGCTTGCTCTGTCCCGGTTCAGCAGCTGCATAATGCTGCTTGCTTATGCCAGCTACATTTTCTTTCAGCTCAAGATTCAGAGCAACCTGTTTATGTCTCTTGATGAGGTACTTGCATCAGTTGCAGTCACACATGCTTTTTTTTGTGTGTCTGTTCATTACTCGTGCTCGTGATCGTGCTGTTCGTAGGAGATTGAGAATGATGAGGAAGATGAAGTCCCAGAGATCACATATGCAGAAGCAGTAGTGTGGCTAGCTGTCATAACTCTGTGGATATCTGTTTTGTCTGGATATCTTGTTGATACAATACAGGTACTAGAAACCAAACCACATGGGAACATACGAAAGCTCGCCTGAACCACGAATCTGTTTTTCGTGTTTCCAGGGTGCATCGGATTCCATGAACATACCCGTCGTGTTTATCAGTGTTGTTGGTTGAGCTTACCTTTCTCTCTTGATTCATGGTGATTGAGGCATTGAAATGGATCCAAGCATTGTTTTAGTCAGAAATGTTGTGAGGCCTTAGACCAAGTCTGCATAGTGAATGTTGATGAAACCAGTGTTGAAGATGGTGGCAAAGGGTCATCTAGAATGTTGTTCAAATAAATGATGTCATGGTTCATGACTTGACTTGGATTAAAACATTAATTGCCAATTGAAAATTCTCTAGTTTGACTGGAGAGGAAATCATGTATTTCAGATAGGGGTGAGCAAAAACGAATCGTGACCTGTGAACCGAACTGAAGGGTTTTGGGTGGGTTCAGGTCGGTTTGGGTTGACGTTCGGTTTCAAAATCTCCAAACTGAATCTTTATTAGGTTCGATTTGGTTTGAGATGTTTAGGATTCGGTTCAAACCGAACTGCCCGAAATCAAAGGTTTGGTTCTGTTTAAATCGAATCGAAACTAAAACTGAAGGATTTTGAGTGGTTTTGATTCGGGTTCACGGTTTGGGCGGGTTGGGTTCGGTTTCAACCCAAACCGCCCGTTGCACAACCTAATTTCAGCTAGTCTAGAAAAGAAAGGGGACAAAAAAAGAGTTAGTCAAGAATCCACACATGGGAAATTACATATTCTTTTCCAAGAATTTCATGGTAAGAAGGAAGACAAAGTTACATTTGTTAGACAGAATTCATGTCTTTGAGTGTAAGCAGAAAATGGGAAATTCAAATGCAGACGTATACAACACACATTTAGACAAAGTTTTCAATAAAAAGACAAAAAAAAAAAAAGAGCACTATCTTGAGGTATACTCAACAGCAACACAGCCCATTGTTTCTGCACATCATAAAACAGTCATCTATCTGAGTATTTCCTAAAAATAGGCAAATATGAATTCTAGATTCACAGATATGCAAGCATTCACCATTGTTCAAACACACACAGACACACAGAAATGAACAAAAGTCCTCCCCTGTCCCACAAAGTAAACGCTTCTATTCATTTCTATGTCCTAATCTTGTTTCAAACTTTGATCAAAGAGTGATCATCATGCTAGCAACCACAATTTAGGCCGCCATGGTCATGAATTCTCTCCACTTTGATCTAGGCCTATTGCTAGCCACTCTTGCAGCAGCAATCCATTGCTTTGTAGGGACATGCCACGGCTCCTGCAACGACCTCGACCGGGATAGCCTGTCATCGTTCAACCTCAGCATCTCTGCTGCACCCCCCTTGAACTGGTCTCTCTCTGCAGACTGCTGCAGTTGGGAAGGCGTTGGTTGTGATGACTCAAATTCAAGCAGGGTGACCAGTCTATGGCTGCCTTCAAGAGGCCTAGTTGGTAGAATGTCTCCTATGGTCATGAATCTGAGCAGCCTCTCTCTCCTCAATCTCTCTCACAACAGGCTCTCCGGCCCTCTCCCGGATGGACTCTTCTCCTCCCTCACCAGCCTACACCTCATGGATTTGAGCCTCAACTCTCTCTCTGGTGTGATGTCACCATCAGACAAGCTGCCGGCCGCCATCAACATCCTCAACTTGTCTGGAAACTCCTTCCATGGAGCTATCCCATCTTCATTTCTTGAGACGGCATCACAGCTGCAGACCTTTGATGTCAGCAGCAACGCCTTCTCCGGATCAGTCCCTTCGTGTATCTGCACCTTTTCGGCCTCTATACAGCATCTTGAATTCTCAAACAATGGCTTTGCAGGAGTGATTCCACCAGGTTTAGGACAGTGCTCGAATCTGCAGAGCCTGAGAGCAGGTTTCAACAACTTTTCAGGACAGATCCCTCGAGACATCTACAGTCTTTCGACGTTGCAAGAACTTTACTTGCCTGGAAACAAGCTCTCTGGGGTGATCAATCAAGGCATAGTTACCCTCATCAACCTCAAAATCCTTGCCTTGTTTGGCAATGAACTGACCGGCGCGATCCCCCGAGATATCGGGAGGCTCTCCGGCTTGGAACACCTGCAGCTCCACATAAACAAGCTGAATGGAACTATTCCAACATCTCTCACAAACTGCACAAGGCTGACAACACTGAATCTGAGGGTCAACTCCCTTGAGGGAGAGCTTTCAGTCCTCGATTTTTCGGGTTTTGTTCAGCTCAAGACAGTTGATCTAGGAAACAACCTGTTCGGAGGAAGTCTGCCTGCAAGCCTCTTCAGCTGCAAAACTGTGACAGCAATCCGGTTGGCTAGTAACAACCTCGGTGGACAGATCCACCCCGGGATAACGTCCTTACCATCCTTGTCTTTCCTCTCACTCTCAAACAACAGCCTCACCAACATCACTACTGCATTAGGGATCTTAGCAGAGTGCAAGAATCTCACCACATTAACACTCTCCAAGAACTTCTACGACGAAGAGTTGCCTAGTGATGAGAGTTTGATTGGCCATGAAGGGTTTCAGAATCTCCAAATTCTTGCTCTTGGTGGCTGTGGATTCACTGGCCCTTTCCCTCTCTGGCTGTCAAAGTTAGCCAGTCTCGCGGTTTTAGACTTCTCGTTCAATTATCTAACCGGATCAGTACCCGGTTGGATTGGAGATTTCACAGAGCTTTTCTACTTAGATTTGTCGAATAACCAGCTGTCAGGAAACTTCCCTATTGAAATCACAAGAATGCAGAGGCTTGCATACCAGAGCTCTGATCAACTCAACACCAGCTATCTAGAGCTGCCTGTTTTTGTAAGTCCAGACAATATCTCCACCCTGCAATACAATCACCTCTCGAGCTTGCCTACAGCTATATATCTCGCGAACAACAGCTTCCAAGGCGCCATCCCTACCGCGATTGGTCAGGTGAAGTTCATCATGGATCTTGATCTCAGTGGCAACCATTTCTCTGGTGAAATCCCTCCTGCATTGTCTGATCTCACCAACTTAGAGAAACTAGACCTCTCAAGAAACCACTTGTCTGGAGAAATCCCTTCATCACTCCAAAATCTCCATTTCCTATCCTCTTTCAGCGTTGCAGACAACAATCTTACTGGCCTTATCCCCACAGGTGGCCAGTTTGATACTTTCCCTGTCTCTAGCTTTGAAGGAAATCAAGGGCTATGCGGTAGAGTCTTGCAGAACTCATGCTCGAATCGAGCAGACCCTCCGAGCAAGGCGAAAGGGAAAAGGGAAAAAACTAATGTCATTGTAGTAACACTAGCAATCTGTTCATCCTTCTTCACCATGTCTCTACCAGTGATGTATTTCTTCTTGATGAAGAGGTGGAGAAGGCGACCGCGAAACGGCGTAGAGAAAGCTGAAGAAGCAGACAACAACACCAGCATGGTCATACTGTTCCCTAACAACAACAACAACAGCAAGATACAAAATCTGTCTGCATCCGAAATCTCAAAAGCCACAGATGATTTCAGCCAGTCCAACATCATCGGATGCGGAGGCTTCGGAGTAGTGTACAAAGCAGTT
The DNA here is from genome assembly GCA_026898455.1 of Plectranthus barbatus. Lineage (NCBI taxonomy): Eukaryota > Viridiplantae > Streptophyta > Magnoliopsida > Lamiales > Lamiaceae > Plectranthus > Plectranthus barbatus. Next base: position 208,603 of record JAPKLW010000793.1, read on the forward strand.
CTTGCAGATGGGACTAAGCTGGCGATCAAGAAGCTATCTGGAGACATGTGGTTGATGGAGAGAGAATTCAAAGCAGAGGTGGAAGTTCTCTCCACAGCTCAACACGAAAACCTTGTCTCTCTAAAAGGCTACTGCATGCACGACGGTTGCAGACTGCTGATATACTCCTACATGGAGAACGGCAGCCTAGACTACTGGCTGCACGAGAGGCCCGACGGAGCAGCCGCCCTCAGCTGGCCCACACGGCTCAGAATTGCGGCGGGGGCCGGCAGTGGGGTGGCCTACATGCACCAAACATGCAAGCCACACATTGTCCACCGTGACCTCAAATCCAGCAACATTCTTCTTGATCACAACTTGGACGCCCACGTGGCCGACTTCGGGCTGGCTAGGCTCATCCTCCCTTACCAGAGCCATGTCACGACGGAGCTGGTGGGCACGGTGGGGTACATCCCACCGGAATACGGGCAGTCGTGGGTGGCTACTTTGAGAGGGGATGTGTACAGTTTTGGAGTGGTGATGATTGAGCTGCTGACGGGGAAGAGGCCGGTTTTGGTGTTCAATCCCAAAGGGTCGAGAGAGCTGGTGAAGTGGGTGGTGCAGATGAGGAGTGAGGGGAGAGCGGAGGAGGTGTTTGATCCTGTGTTGAGAGGGAAAGGGTTTGAAGGAGAGATGGTGAGAGTTCTTGATGTTGCGTGTTTGTGTGTGAATCAGAATCCATTGGAGAGACCAGCCATGAATGAAGTTGTTGATTGCCTCAAGAATGTAGGGAGCTGCAAATGAGACACTAAATATTTAATATTTTCTCCTTTTTTTTTTTCAAGAGTTTGATAAATACTGTTGAAAATCTGAAATTATATCAACACTTAAATTATTAAATTGATAATTAAATATTATAAGTTATAAAATTACAATTAATTAGTCCACCATTGTCAGAGTTTCTTGGTTTTTTGAATGCATAAATTCAAACCCCCCCAAAAAAAAAACAACAACAACAACTGGATTTGACGAGAGAAAATAAGGAGAAAAAGAAAAGGTGAAGGGATTAAGGTGAGGTGAAGTCAACACTCTCCAACAATAAAAAATGAGGTGATGAATCATATCAAACTCTGGAATCAGCAAGAAACTGATCTCATCTGGTCGAGAGAAAGAGGATGAAAGTGACGGTGTTTCTGAGTCTATTTTGGGCGCTGAATTTGCTGTATGGAGAGTGGTTTGCTTATTTGATGCCTTCGCAGTGGACATGTTCTTGGCCCCATCTCCACCGCCCCTCAAATTCAACTTCGGTAAACCCCATTTCAATCAAGTTTCAATCTTTTACTGTTTCTCTTCATCGTTTGACTTGGAACTCCATCGATCAGAATTAGTTGAAATGAAAATAGCCCTCTATGCATTCCTGGCTTCTTCGTGGATTAAACTGTAGATCTTATTGCCATCCACGATTTTGATCTCTTATTTAAAAAAAAAAAAAAAAAGAATTCCCCCCTTTTCGTTATTGTTGCTGTTGATGGAGTTGGGCACCATTGGAGAGCACCCAGATTCCGATTTCTTGCAGAATATTGCATTTATGTATCTTGACCGTGCTATCTCTGAATGTCTCAGCCAGATGGAGTTGATTATTCGAGTGATTATGTGAAAATTGCTGTTGTTGCAGACCCTCAGGTAATCAATCCCTTCATGGGAAGACCAAGATTGTAGTTATGTGCATAGTGATTTCGATTTGAGACCATTTTTTTCTTTTTGATAGCTTATGGATAGAACTTCCCTTCATCTTCCTCCAAAATCACTAGCTCTGGAGGTTGTGCAGTTCTACACAGATCTATACATGCGCAGGGCCTTCATCTCCTCTGTACTGCCCTTCAATCCGGATGTCGTACTGTTTCTGGGTGATTACTTTGATGGTGGTGACTCACTCTCAGATGAAGAGTAAGTCTCATATCACAAAATTGTTAAAACACATTCCACTTGAAGATTGAAACAGTGTTGGAGCTGATCCTAGTTGCTTTTGAGCTAGTGTTAAAGATGAATCATCTGATAATGATTAGCTATTTTTATCTCCTAACTCCTGCTGTATCAGATGGCAGGAATCTTTAGGCCGTTTCAGGCATATATTCAACCTGAATATGATTCAGAAAACTTCAAACATAAAAGTGCTCTACCTTTCTGGAAACCATGACATTGGATACTCAGCTTTCTACTCTCGAAAGCCAGAGGTATATATATATATCATATGATACACCACAGATGTGTATGTCTCTTACCCTTTATATCTCAGATTGTCGAACGCTACGAGAGGGAATTTGGTGCTAGAAACTTCAAAGTCACTCTTGGAAAAGTGGACTTCATTGCCATTGATGCACAGACCTTGGATGGTAATGCTCTCATCTGTTTTCTTGCAGATGTATAAATCTTGAACTGGCTTCCCTCTTACCACTTCTGTAGGTAATCCACGAGGTAACCTCACATCAACTACATGGGCCTTCATAAAAAACGCCTCTCGAGGTAGCAGAAACCCGAGTTCAAGTCACAGACAGTCATTTCTCTTCAGGGAAGATGACCCCTTTGACATTCTTTGAAATCTTGCAGATGCATCTTCTTCCCCAAGTGTTTTACTGACTCACATACCGTTACACCGACCGGACTGGACTCCTTGCGGCCCTCACCGGTCTTCGCCCATAATCAACCAAGTAAACCCATGTTAAGCCTTCTAAGATCATGCCAATCACACATTTCATCTTCTTGTAATGCTTTCCTCTTCTAACATGTGCTTTATCTGTGTGCGTGATCCTCACAGCGAGTTTATCGCGCTGATCGAAATCAAGAGATAACGTGAGAGCTACTTTCTTCTTCTCACCATATTGGAACCATTTGGTTTCCATGTTGTCAAAGTCCAATCTTGTTTCATGTGGTGCAGGTATCAGAATTATGTCTCAAAAACCTCAACAAATGCCATACTCGATCTGATCAAACCTGTATGTGTTACATTTCTTCATCAATATATACTGAAACTGTTACACCCACAAGAAGGTGAGAGCTGATTTCTGCTTCTGCTTCTGCAGGCACTAGTCCTCTCCGGTCACGATCATGATCAGTGCACGGTTACACACAAGTATAACCATGGCCAAGCCACGGAGGTACGCTCGATTGAGTAATCCTTTGCCCTCTGCATAATGGTTTATGTCTGCAGTTGATTCAATGAAACTATGCAGCATACTGTAGGAACTGTAAGCTGGCAACAAGGAAACCTATACCCTTCTTTCATGCTACTCTCTGCCAAAAACTCATCACTTTCGGATGGAACTGCCCCAGAAGATGCTGTTTTCACTAGCCTTTGCTTTCTTCCCATGCAAACACATATCTACATATGGTAATACAGTGAACCACTTGCATTCCGAGTTCGGGTTGGTAACCTTAGTCTATTGTTTCAGGTATCTATCATCCTTTGCAATGACTCTAGTCATAATCCTCCTCTGGCCAGCCAACGAGCTCCATATCTTGCGAAAGCTCGGTAATCTCATGGCTGCCATCAGAGATCTGTATAAAAGCTTGAGCAATGCTGTGAAAGAGAAGAATGAAGATGAAAACTGTGAGTATGAGGAGATGTGGGATGCAGAAGGGACAATGCACCTCATCAAGAAAACCAAGAAGGCTTCCCCAACAGTCTTGACCGAGAGCAGCTCGGTGGAGAGGTAAAACAAGATTATGATCATACACACCAACTCTCTAATGCAATCACTGCAGTTTATGAACTCAAGTTTCATCATCAGGGGCAGTGCTGTGATGCGGTCAAAAGCCCGGAAACAACCCGAACCAGACCCGGACGCCGCCCCGGGTCAAGATGTGAGCATACATATTGGATCAGCAAGAAGCAACAAATCAAGAACCAAGATGATAATCTGGAGACTGCTGCTGTCAGTGAGAGCACTGATCATCATTGCTGCCATCAATTTTCCTCTATATGTGTTGCTTGTGTTCAAAGATTGGATCGACAAATGAGTTTTGACTGATTTTGGGATTCCTATGAATATGACTGAGTGCAATAACATAATCTTCATTTATTCCATTGATACAAAGGGCTTCATGAAAATACATGAAACATGATCAAAACTACTAGCTAGCTCCCTCCCTACAATTTATTTCTGCACACATGCAACTCCATGGTAGCATCTTATACTTAGCACAATACACATATGAGGAGGGAGAAGTTATTACAAGAAATACATCACTTACATATTACCATTATTACAAATCATTCCAAGAAAAAAATCACACCATTGAAGTTCTTCATCATGCAAGATTACCTCTCATCAAAGGTCCCTTTTTTGTTCTTAAAAAGCTCCAACCATCAAACCCCAACTCATATATAACTCATCTCTCCCTTAGCCAAAAAACCCAATGGACTTCCACCATTTAGGTCAAAAAAACTGGAAAAAGGGTGGCAATTTCTAGAGAGAGAGAGAGAGGCATATGTTTTGGAGTAAGACAAAAGAAGCAATTGAACAATCCAGAGCCCTCTTATACCGATCTTGCAGTGCCGCTCTTTTCTTGGAATTCCGATCGCACGAGAAGCTGATTTATTCAGAAAGGGGGGAAGATTGTGGAGATGATCAAAATACGCAGCGTTGTGTGTAATTGTATAGATAGGGTATGGGTTAAAAGGGAGGAGGGTGGATTCAAATTTAATCATCGCCTTCAATATATGAGCAGAGAAGCATGGTGGCGCAGCGGCGGAGGATGTAAATCCGAGCGCGTTGCTGTTTGACTAACGAAGCGCATTTCCGTGCGAATCCGTTATTGCTCTTTGATCTTTTCGAATTACAACTGTAAGCTCCATAACCGCTGCTGGTTTTCGTGAATTCAGCCATTTAATTTTCCTTTTTCTGGTTTTTGAAGATGGTGTGGCGGAGGAAGAAGAAGGGAGTAGGTGGAGTGGAATGAATCCAGAAAAAAAAAAGGTTGGGAAAAAAAGCTCGCAAATGAATGGAGCTGGACCCTTGAGGGAAAATGGGGGTGGAGATGGTGTATATATTTAACGAGGTTTGGAGGTGGAGGGGGTGAACGTGGTCAAGTTTCTGGGATCTGCATGGGAAAATGTGGCCATAAATTATTGCAGAGAGAGAGAGAGAGAGAGAGGTGAATTGGGATTGAAGAATGAGGTGTATTTTGAGTGAAAATGGGATTAGAAAAATGAAGTGGAGGATTAATGCTATGCTTAATGATAATTAATTATTAATTAATTAATGGAAAACAAGTATTTTGCTTTGAGGTTGTCGGATCCAGCACATAGTAATTGCCCCGTTGGAATTCTAGGTTTTGGTTTTGCAAAAATAACATAAGTAGTTTTGATAAAAATTTGTTTGAGATAGTGTTTTTTATCATGGTGGTAAGACATCAACGTATTTCGATCGGAATGCTTTCAATTCCATTTTCGTCTATAATTATATCATTCCGATTATAAAATAAGAGCATTTTCCGATCGAAACACATTATATTTAGTGGTGAATCCAAGAAAGATGTGTAGGGGGCTTTATTTAGTTTTTGGGTAGAAAAAAAAAAGTAAAAAATTAGGTAAAAGTATTACTTAATAATAATAATGATAACATGTAAAAAAATGCATAAACTAAAAATACACACATTAAAACTATTTAATAAAAATATACATATTAAAAAATTAATAAAACTAGTTAACTTCTTAGCCCATTCCTTTTCTAAAAACTCGAAAATAAGAGTTGGTATATTATAAATTTTCTAAAATAGATAATACAAAAATAAAAATAAAATTAATTTAGGAGGGTTGCAGCCCACCCAACCCCAACCTAAATCCGCCCATGATTATATATAAATGCTCATTCAATTATAATTTTTTCAGTATTTCACCGTCTCACAAAAATACATTATCACAAGCGACTCACTCACTAGTAATTACACATGGATAATCAGAGTTTAATTTGGATAATTAGTCCGGGCTTAAACTTGATCTAGTTAGCAACCATATCACATTAATACTTCATGTCTATACACTATGAATATATAGAGGGAGATACACAGTCCATTCGCTCGGGGTGTAGTGGTTAAAGCACCTTAATGTACACTTATTAAAAAAAAAAAAAAAGGGAGATACACAAGTCATATTTTTCTATAATAAAAATATTTTTAAAAAAAATACGATGACACATTAGTAATTAACTCACTATTTTCCACGTTCTTTAGGGAGTTCAAATGTATTATCAAAATAGAAACTAACTGCAGCACAATTACTCTAATTAAAAAAAAAATCATAACTCCTAATTACGAAATCTTCAAGTTAAATAAATCATACTCTATTAAATATTCAACACTGAAGAGTTTTATTTAGTGACATTTTTTGTTTTATTCAAGGAATATAATTTTGTGCATACATATCCAATTAATTATACTAATCAAGATTGTTAACTGTCGTCTGTCCAAGAACTAAGCAGCACACCCCGTCAATTAGGAGCAATATTTTTTATTAATATCACAGATTCAACCCTAAACAAAACGTACTTAATATTTAAAAAAAATCACATATTAAGTTTTACATTTTTTAAAAAATATTAAATATTTAAACATGTTTCCAACATTATCCTTATTAAAAATATCAATTAACCTCCATTTTTTATTATATTACTTTTAATAGCTTTATTTTCCAAAATTATTCAATGGTGTAATTGTAAATTACCACAGGACTGAATAAAGAAATTGGACCATATAATTAGAATACCCTAAAATAGTAACACGAACCATATAATCGGAACGAGGAGAGAGTATGTAAAATAACTGAAATCTGCAATCTTTGAAGAATCTGAACTCCATGATGACAAAATCTGCAGCCTAAGAATATTATGGCAATGTTCAATGTTCATATGTGCAGATGGGTTGTTTGTTTCTTGATTTTTTAATATTTTTTTTAAAATTTTGAAGCTAAGAAAAAAAAATTGAAATATATCTGTGATTTACAGAATCTGTGAAGTTTGATATATATAAATATGTATTGATTGCATGTGAAGTGAGAGATTTGGTAATCTTTGTGTTCTCTCTTTAATTTACCAAAACACAAGTGATTTGGTCTCAACTCAGACAACCTCAAATCCCTATAGGATTCACTTGTTCTAATTAATTAATTAATTAATCTCTTGCAAATTACTCCATTACAACGTCTTCTTCATTAATTAATCTTAGACAGTAATTGAGCACAGCTGTCAAGGCTTAGTTCTTCTGTTATAGTAGTTTATAACACCATCATTTATTATGAATAAATGTATCATTTATTGTTTAATTAAAAATCTTACTTATCGTAACTAACAATAATAATATATATGTGACCATGAAAAGGTAATCTTTTTCTTTTTTTTTATTATATAAGAATAATAATAATAATAATAATAATAATAATTAGTAGGTATGAGAGTTATATATGAATGCAGTTGGGACAATTGGGAGTTGACGTGGTAATTATTGATGATTATGCTTGTGTTCCTTCAAATGACGAGAATGCGTTGCTACGTGTTGTGATAAATCAACCAGTTGCGGCAACTATATGGGAGAATGAAGATGCCTTACGACTCGGCTGCAACGCCAAGATTAGTACTCCCTCCGTCCCGCCCGAATTGTTACACTTACCAAATTGGGCGTCCCACCCGAATTGTTACATTTCTAAAAAAGGTAACTTTTTCACACTCAACAATAAAATATTAATCCCACTAACTCATTCTACACTCACAACTCTTAATTCCCGTGCCGAAAAGAAGTGTAACAATTCGCACAGGACGGAGGGAGTACTAGCTAGGAACCTTGTTTTAAGTTACAGATAATGAATGTTGCTTTAAGTTACTAATAATGAATTAAAATTGTAGGGTATATATAAACCTATCTCACATGGCCTGCGACGTGATAAACATGCAGTTTGATAGTGGGTTATGGTTCCAAAAATGGAATCAATTACTAGATTATCAAGAGTTTTTTGGGACAAGGTTGGGAAAGAAATGGATTACTTTACCTAAGACAGAATATAAGCATTGCAGAAGGGTTGTGTGGAATCAATAAATTGGCATATTATCTTATCAAACGGCCGAACCCTAACTAGCAACAACTTTATAATTCAAATTTGTGTCCTTACTATGTATAAAACTTCAAATCTGCATTTTTACCTTTGAAGTTTTCTAATTTAAATATTTTGACTTTTCTATAATTATATTTTATTCATTTGTCCTTATTCTATGTATACGTGTTTTCCTTTTAATTTAATTTAGTTATATATTTTGTATAGTTTTATAATTAAAGTTGCAATTGTAAAATATATATGTAGTTTTATTTATAACTTTTTCTTTTCGTGCATGATTTTACATTATTTATATAATTTTGTTTATAATTTATAACATATTTAGTATTAATTTTTTTTAATTTTAACTAATATAAATAAGATTATAAATTATAAAAGATTTTGAAAAAAAATTGAAAATACTTTTTTGGAGTTTGAGTTTGGTATTTTGGGTTTTAGTTTGGTACTTTGGTTAGATTTGCTTTTTTGAGAGAGAAAAACCAAAATCTCATCATGGGTTTAAAATTGTTGATAGAGACATTTGGTTTTGGAGAGTGAAAAACTACAAATTTTAAGTTATGCAGATTGGAGATGATCTTAAAGGATATAGAGACGTTTGGTTAGGCCTCATCTCTTCAAAAACTAGTTTTAGTATTGAATGTCTAGTGTCATTTGTTTCAGCAGTGATTGAGTGGTGAAAAAACATCTCACATGCATGATAGGGAAATATGAATTGTCTGAACGATGTTTGTAGTTATCTTAGATTTAAAATTGAATAATTGTACATATAAAACTTGTCATTTCCATTCTAGTGTCAACCTTTTTCGAGAATATTGGTTAAGCTTCATGAATGAAAGTGCAGAAGAAAATGCATTAGTGTTTTGAACTAAATTATTGTTTCTTTTTAAAGACCCAAATCAAATTATAAATTAAATATTTTGATGGTGTAGTTGGTAGAAGAGATGAGTTCTTGACAAAATAAAATTCAGACCCTATATTTAATAGCTGTCAATGTTTTCATTCTTTTATAGAAAAGATTCAGTAAAACTATTAATTAACGTTTGATAATGTCTACAAATCCATTGATTTACATAGAAGATTCATATTTATGAAACCTATGATGATAAAAAAAGGTAGTCTTTTGTCATTTCTACCACAACTTACCTTCCTGATTTTTCTTGATATCTGAATGATGTAGAAACTCTGCATCTAAGTTTTTACATTATTACTATTATTACAAATCTTTCTAAGAAAGATCAAAACAATGAATGAAGAGGCTGACGAGATAGTTATCGATGAGGTTATTGAGGAAAATAGGATGAATGTAAATTTGTATATGATATATGTTTCACATTCAAAGGATTGGCAGTATCTAAGAGCGGTGATTAAGGTGAAGGGCCAGGGAAAATGTGTAATATCTACCCTTGATGATGAAATTATGTTATTTCTTGATAATATTTTTATTACATGCATTCTTATTCTTATAATCTTTCGTGATATAGATGATACATCTTCGAATTTTGCAATCATTGGAGCAATCAAAGGTATTAATATGATCGGGTCAAGATCACTTGTCATGCTATCTATGCAACAACTTATTGACTGCGACAATTTTAACAATGGTTGTGGTGGAGGGTATATTAACCTTGCATTTGAATACGTTGTAAGAAATAAAAAAATAAAGTTAGAAAATGACTATACATATAAGTTCCATTAAGAAAAATGTTAAAAATATATGTGTGACCATGAAAAGGTAAACTTCTTCCCTTTTTTCGTTACATAATAATAATAATAATAATAATAATAATAATAATAATAATAATTAGGTATGAGAGATAATGTTCCTGAGGTATATATGAATGCAGTTGGGACAGTTGGGAGTCGATGTGGTAACTATTGATGATTATGCATGTGTTCCTTCCAACGACGAGCATGCGTTGCTACGTGTTGTGATAAATCAACCAGTTGCGGCAACTATATGGGAGAATGAAGATGCCCTTCGACTCGGCTGCAACGCTAAGGTTAGTGCTAACTAGGAACCTTGTTTTAAGTTACTAATAATGAATGTTGCTTTAAGTTACCAATAATGAAATAAAATTGCAGGTTGTATATGAACCTGTCTCCCACAGCATGCGACGTGTTAAACATGCAGTTTTGATAATGGGTTATGTTCCAACAATGGAATCAATTTCTGGATTATCAAATATTCTTGGGAACGGTTGGAGAAGAAATGAATACTTTTACGTGAGACGGAATACAGGCATTGCAGAAGGGCTGTGTGGAATCAACAAATTGACATATTATCCTATCAAACGGCCGAACCCTAACCAGCAACAACTTTATAATTCAAATTTGCGTCCTTAATATGTATAAAACTTCAAATCTCGATTCTTACCTTTGAAGTTTTCTAATTTAAATATTTTGACTTTTCTATAATTCTATTTTATTCATTTGTTGTTATTCTATATATATGTGTTTTCTTTTTAATTTGATTTAGTTATATATTTAGTATAGTTTTATATTTAAAGTTGCAATTGTAAAATATATATGTAGTTTTATTTATAACTTTTTTCTTTTCGTGCGTAATTTCATATTATTTATATAATTTTGTTTATAATTTATAACATATTTAGTATTTTTTTTAATTTCAACTAATATAAATAAGATTAAAAATTATAAAAGATTGTGAAAAAAAAATTGAAAATATTCTTTTGGAGTTTTAGTTTGGTGCTTCGGATAAATTTGCTCTTTTAGGAGATAGAAAAGCCAAAATCTAAAAATGTGTTTCAAATTGCTGATAGAGTCGATTGGTTTTGGAGAGTGAAAAATAACAAATTTTAAGTTATGTAAATTGGAGATGGTCTTAAAGGATATAGAGACGTTTCGCTTAGGCCTCATCTCCTCAAACACTAGTTTTAGTATTGAAAGTATAGTGTCATTTGTTTCAGCAGTGATTAAGTGGTGGAAAACCCTCTCACATGCATGATAGGGAAATCTGAACTGGCTAAACGATGTTTATAAGTCATTTTAGGTTTAAAACTGAATAATTGTACATATAAAACTTGTCATTTCCATTCTAGTGTCAACCTTTTTCGAGAATATTAGTTAAGCTTCATGAATGAAAGTGGAGAAGAAAATGTATTTGTGTTTTGAACAGTATTTTTTTTTCTTTTTAAAGACCCAAATCAAATTATAAATTGAATCTTTTGATGGTGTACTTGGTAGTAGAGATGAGTTCTTGACAAAATAAAATTCAGACCATATATTTAATAGTTGTCAATGTTTTCTTTTTTTATATTTATAAAAAAGATTTAGTAAAACTATTAATTAACGTTGGATAATGTCTACAAATTCATTAATTTACATAAAAGATTCATATTTATGTATCATATGAGGAAAAATGTCACGCCCCCATTTAGCTTCCTTGGCTTATAAGAGCGCGATGGGTTAATTATCGAGGTTTCTCACTCAGGATAATAGAATGAATAAGTTTAAGCGGAAGCTAACATTAAAAGGATAGTGATAGCGATTAAGTTCATGCAAAAGCAACATCGTTTAGTGGAGTTCAAAAGCAACATGATAGACATATACTAAACAAGGGGAAGTTTGGTTTTCAGAGGTTCGTTGCAGTGAAGAGTTGCGTAGTGGATATATGTATACGAGGATACATATCTCAGGATCTAGCTCTTATTTGGATTGCTCTCACATTCTTGCTGCCTCCTCCACTGCTCCGAGCTTTAACCTACATGTTTTAGAAATAACATGCAGGGGCTGAGTACACCGTGTACCCAGTGAACACATCCCCGAAATATTACAAGTATAAATTGTTATGCCATTTATTGATAAGATATGAGGTGTTACTTTAGAAATCCTCTCATGCTTATAAAACAGTTTTGCATATATCCTGCAGGATTAAATATTCTTGTGTGTGATCATAATTTGTTTTAATGTGTGGCTTGGAAGCAGGCCTACTTCCAAGTCACGATGTATAGTTGGGAATGGCATAATCCACTCAACCCACTATCATCAAAGTGCACTGATCTCGGAATGCCCATCGAGATACGATCGACTTTACCCACCTTATCCCCCCTTGAGTGTCAACCCACGGTTGATCCACTCAACAATTAATAGACTGGGGCAACGGCCACCAGTAAGACATACCAGAGTTTTAGCTCTTGGTTCGCAATCAGTCAAAAGTTGTGCAAGGATTCTAAACCTTGGTGCATTTTACTGACGTCTTAAATCTCTATGGCCAAGTTCTTCTGGCTTCAGAGGTACAGATATGATTCACAAAAACCATTTTGGCATAACAGCAATTTTTAAACAAAAACTTTTCATTCATTTGATTTTTGGAAAGAAAACATTTTTCATGCTTTAGATTTTTATATAATAAAAGCCCACCTTTTTTTCTTACGGGTTTAGATTGCGCGGCGGCTGCTCAAAAGCAATACCTTACCCAACGCGTTCCCTTTAACACATCAATCATAAAATAAGAGTAAAACACACATTCACGAACCATATACTCACATACATGATAATCCAATCATTCTCCAATTAAATCTATCATACTCTTCCTATGGAGTTAACTTCATAATTACCTATTTAGTTTACATTATGCTTACTTCTTCTTCTTAATTAAAAATCTTAGTCTTCTCAGTTAAACAAACACAGACATAAGGACTCATCACACATATAGTTCACGTATCATATGAATTCCCAAAATTTCCAAACACAATTTTCATATCTTAATACTATGTACTTCTATATGTTTACATTATTGCAATTATATCCTTATCTTTTATTCTAGTTCCTCTGTTACTCAAGTTCATCATAAAACTCATCATTTTCACCATTACAGTAACATGATATCAAGCTAACATCTTACTTATTTCACGTTCAAAATATGCTATTAACCTCATATATTATGCATGGAAGGTACTAGGTTTTAATTTATGAAAGGAAGTCGGAACAACAAAGAACAACCAGCGGCTCGCGGGGAGGCCCAACCCAGGCGCGGTCAAGCTCACCCACGCCTCACCCGCGCCCTGCCCGCACTGTTTGACCGCGCCCAGAGGGCTGCTGCGAGCAGCCTCTGGCGCGGTCCAACCCTCGTCCGCGCCGGCGACGGGGCTGCGCCATTTTGCCTAATTTCTCCCAGATTCCGACCACATTACAACACATATCACAACTACAACCAGTATTCACCATAAACACATGCTAAATATCACAAAAATCAAGTTGCATGTACGATCAATCCCACTATGATGCATGAGACTATGATAATTTTAAGAGAAGAGTTTCTACCTTCTTTCTCAAGTGGTTGATCGACGAAATTATGAAATTCCACAGCTAGCACAGGACCTCACACCTCTATCAAGCTCCTAAGAACAATTACCAGCATCAAACAAGGAGAATTCTAAGATTTAAGGTCAATCTAACTCAAAATTTCACAAACGATACCCTTCTGCCACAGTTTAAAGATGCGGCCATAACTCGATCGTTTCTTATCTGAATTGAACGTGTGAGTAGTCCACGGTTATCTACTCTCAAGGATCTACAATATTGCTTCACACCCCAACTTCAAATTCGGACGTCTTCTGGCTGGAAATGGCGTCTGAAGTCTACAGCTGCTTCTCTCTACTTCTCTCTCTCTCTTCGTGGAACAGAATGAAGGAATGGTGTGTGTATTCTCTTCCCTCGTTAATTGAAGTGATGAGGCAGAGTAGAGTAGGCTTGGATAGTCATAACCTAAGTTGCTAAGGGTAATACAAGTGTCCCTCCCTTAATATACCTATATATATATATATATATATATATATATATATATACTTATATTGATACTTCCAAACATGATTCATCTCTCTCTTGTGTAACTAATCCCATCATCTTGCTCTAAATCCCTTGAATACTTTATTATAATTATCGGGGTATTACAAAAAAAAAAGTAGTCGTTTGTCATTTCTACCACAACTTGTCTTCTTGATTTTTCTTGAAATTAGAATGATGTAGAAACTCTGCATCTAAGGTTTTTTACATTACCATTATTACAAATCTTTCCAAAAAAGATCAAAACCATGAATGAAAAGGCTGACGAGCTGGTTATCGATGAAGTTATTGAGGAAAATAGGATGAATGTAAATTTTTATGAGATATATGTTCCACCTTCAAAGGATTGGCGGTATCTTGGAGCAGTGACTGGGGTGAAGGACCCGGGAAAATGTTTAATATCTACCTTTGATTATGAAATTATATTATTGCTTGATAATATTTTTATTACATGCATTCTTATTCTTATAATCTTTCGTGATATAAGTGATACATCTTTGGCTTTTGCAGTCATTGGAGCAATCGAAGGTATTAATATGACCATGTCAAGATCAATTGTCACGCTATTTGTGCAACAACTTATTGACAGCGACAATTTTAACGATAGTTGTGGTGGAGGGCATATTAACCTTGCATTTGAATACGTTGTAAGAAAAAAGGAATAAGGTTAGAAAATGACTATACATATCGGTTCCATCATGTTATAAATATATGTGTGACCATGAAAAGATAAACTTTTTCCCTTTTTTTCATTAAATAATAATAATAATAATAATAATAATAATAATAATAAAATAGTAATAATAATAATAATAATAATAATTAGGTATGAGAGATTCCTGAGGTATATATTGTAATACCCCGTATTTAAATTTCGATCTTGTCTAAATAGTTCGGATGTAACAATGAATTTATCTCAATTGAGAAATAATTGGGAATGATTTATTTGAATTCTGGAGATTTGAAGTGAGTTATATGTTCATACTTTGGGAAATTTAAGGAAATCATGAAAATATTATGTGTTGGAGAATGGAATTTGGATGTATTTGCATGTATTTTTGGAAGCATTTGGTGTTGGAAATTGATGTGGAGTTATAAAGATTTTGGAATTATAATTATATACATAAGTATGTGTATAATGAAGTTAATTAAGGAACCATATTATATATGAGTAATCATATCATGATATACCAAACCATATATTATGAAGGGGTATAATTAGAAGAAATAATATCAGAGTAAGCTTTTCTACCTTATTGTATAATTTTAGAGAGAGTGAAACCCCCAAAATCTGAAAACCCGTCGCCTCTGTTCGGCTAATTTCCGGCCACCACCGGCGACCTTCCGGCGAGCAGACTTCACCAACAGATAGCTCTCGTCCCCGCTTCAATTTGACTACTGGTAGGTCTCGAGAGGACAAGTATCGAGAGAGATATCGCCGTTGGAAGATAGGTGAATTTTTGCTTCGATTTTCAGATTTAATTCCAATAACTTGTTTTTCCTGCTGTTAATCGGTATATGGTTGATAGATTCGTGTTCCTGGGAGTGTAGGGAGTATTCGGACGTCGAGAGTTGAAGGATTCGTCGCCAGAAATCACCTCGCGCCGCCGCCGTCGACGTTTTCCGGTGAGCTCACTCCCAATCTATTTTCTTGCGTTTAATTGGTGATTTAAGGATAGATTCGGGTTCCTTACGGCCTTAGGACTTTGATTTAGTGATTGCATGTGTAATCGGGTGGTTGGGTTGGAAGGAAATGCAAGTTTCAGGGCCGAGAACGGCAAACTAGCCGGAGAAGACGACCCGTCCCGTTCGGAACGGCTTGGTCCCGTTCGGGACAGATCGTGAATCAGCAGGGTGCAGGGCAAGCTGCATCCCGTTCGGGACGAGCTCATCCCGTTCGGGATGGCTCATGGCCTTGTGCATTTTTCTGAAATTAGTTCGTTCCGCTCGGGACGAACACAACCCGTTCGGAATGGACTTCGACCCTTAAGTATAAAACATGGTTTTTAAGCTATTTCTAACCCATTTTCATTTCCTTTCAATCCATTTGATTATATATTAATTTGATATGCATGTTAAGCAAGGAAAATGAGTTACAAGTGATGAATATTAGAATTATGGAATTTGAGTTAAAGATTGAGCATAGTTTTGATTCGTAAACTATGGAAGGTTGAAAGAAGAGATTAAGAGAGACTTAAGTTGAGATGAATTGGGTTAGAACTGCTAAGCGTATTATGGTCCTAGATCGTTATTCCTAATTTGGTAAACCGTGATTTATTGTAGGAATTTGAGAACGAGGACTGTTGAGCTCAATCTCGCAAAGAAGCATGCATCTATATAAAAGCCAAGAACAAGGTGGGAAACTATTTCAACTATAAAACAAAATGCGTGTTTTTTTTTTAAATGTGTAAACTGTTTTGCTTTAAAATGAAACTGCTATGCTTGTTTTGTGTTATCATTATCTGTCCTCTGTCGTTTCCCAACGACAAGAGAGAATAACTAATGAGTTTGGAACCAGGTTCTCATAACTGCGCTAGAACTCAATTAGTACATATGGCGTAGCGACTCCATATGATGGGAATTGGAAGATATAAGGTGGAATTTGTTATACATGAATGTGGAATTGTGAATGAGAATGATTATGGGAATTTAATTGATGAATTATAAGCGATCGGGTCTCAACAAGGATTTCTGAGACTAGTGCACTCTAGATGACAGTAGGTTGAGTGTTTATTCATTCCTAACTGATCATCGTAACTTGGAAGCCGTCCAACTTCCAGTTACAACACTGAAACAGATATGATAACATCTAAAATAACACATGTGTGAAATAAAATGTTTGGCTAACACGGATCTTTTCAACAAAATCCCGTGTTTAGTTGTGTGAGTTGCATAGCATGTTTCCTATATAATGTATGTTTTTGGCATGTTTCTCACTGGGTACGAAAGTACTCAGCCCTCGCGTTATTTCTAAAACGTGCAGGTTAAGCAGCTGGGATGGAGGTAGCGGGGTGTAAGCTGGAGAAGTGTAGAGTTTCTGTAAAGAATAAGGATCCTGTGACATGTATCTTCATATACATGTCACCATCACGCTACACACACCGTTGCACCGCTCTCTGACTAAACCCTTCCTACTTTTGGATGTTAAAACAACTGAATTTTCGTTTTGTTTATTTTGACTCGAATTACTTATCTTTAACATTTAATTATCTTTTATTTAAATTCAAGTCTTTTCCTTATTTGAATTTCATGAGTACTCATCAAAACCTGAAACATCAATGTAACGTGGCCTCATATTGGGAAGGTCAGATGGGGGCGTTAAATATATGAATGCAGTTGGGGCAATTGGGAGTGGATGTGGTAACTATTGATGATTATGCTTGTGTTTTTTCCAACGACGAGGATGCATTGCTACCTGCCGTGATAAATCAACCAGCTGCGGCAACTATATGGAGAATGAAGATGCCCTTCGACTAGTGCTAGCTAGAAACTTTGTTTTAAGTTATTGATAATGAATGTTGCTTTAAGTTTTGATTGTGGGTTATTGTTTCAACAATGGAATCGATTACTGGATTATCAAGAATTCTTGGGGACAAGTTTGGGGAAGAAATGGATACCGCGAGACGGAATACAGACATTGCAGAAGGGTTGTGTGGAATCAATAAATTGACATATTATCCTATCAAATGGCCGAACCCTAATCAACAATAATTTTATAATTCAAATTTGTGTCCTTACTATGTATAAAACTTCAAATCATCATACTTACCTTTGAAGTTTTCTAATTTAAATATTTTGACTTTTCTATAATTCTATTTTATTCATATATGTGTTTTATTTTTAATTTAACTTAGTTATATATTTAGTATATTTTTATAATTAAAGTGGCAATTGTAAAATATATATGTAGTTTTATTTATAACTTTTATCATTTCGTTATATTATTTATATAGTTTTGTTTATAATTTATAATATATTTAGTATTAATTTTTTTTATTTTTAACTAATATAAATAAGATTATTAATTATAAAAGATTGTGAAAAAAATATTTCAAAATATTCTTTTGGAGTTTGCTTTTTTGAGGAGAGAGATAAACCAAAATCTCAAAATGTGTTTGAAATTGCTGATAGAGATGTTTAGTTTTGAAGAGTGAAAAACTACAAATTTTAAATTATGCACATTGGAGATAATCCTAAAGGATATATAGACGTTTGGTTAAGGTCTCATCTCTTCAAAAACTAATTTTAGTATGGAATGTCTAGTGTCATTTGTTTCAGCAGTGATTGAGTGATGGAAAAACCTCTCACATGTTTGATAGGAAAATCTGAACTGTCTAAACGATGTTTGTAAGTTATTTTATGTTTAAAATTAAATAATTGTACATATAAAACTTGTCATTTCCATTCTAGTGTCAACCTTTTTTGAGAATATTGGTTTAGCTTCATGAATTAAAGTGGATAAGAAAATGTATTTGTGTTTTGCCCTGTATTTTTTTTCTTTGTAAAGACCCAAATTAAATTATAAATTGAATCTTTTGATAGTGTAATTGGTAGAAGAGATGAGTTCTTGACAAAATGAAATTCAGACCATATATTTAATAGTTGTCAATGTTATCATTTTTTTTATAAAAAAGATTCAGTAAAATTATTAATTATCGTTGGATAATGTCTACACATCCATTGATTTAGATAAATGATTCATATTTATGAAACCTATGAGGAAAAAAAAAGGTAGTCTTTTGTCATTTCTATCCCAACTTGTCTTCTTGATTTTTCTTTAAATCTGAATGATGTAGAAACTCTGCATCTAGGGCTTTTTACTTTACCATTATTATCTTTCCAAGAAAGATCAAAACCATGAATGAAGAGGCTGACGAGATGATCATCGATGAGGTTATTGAGGAAAATAGGATGAATGTAAATTTGTATGAGATATATGTTCCACCTTCAAAGGATTGACGGTATCTAAGAGCGACCCGGGAAAATGTGTAATATCTACCCTTGATTATGAAATTATATTATTGCTTGATAATATTTTTATACATGCATTCTTGTTCTTATAATCTTTTGTGATATAGGTGATACATTTTGGGCTTTTGCAGTCGTTGGAGCAATCGAAAGTATTAATATGATCAAGTCAAGATCACTTGTCACGCTATCAGTGCAAAAACTTATTGACTGCGACAATTTTAACGATGGTTGTGGTGGAGGGCATATTAACCTTGCATTTGAATACGTTGTAAGAAATAAAGGAATAAGATTAGAAAAGGACTATACATATCGGTTCCATCAAAGAAAATATTATAAATATATGTGTGACCATAAAAAGGTTAGAATTTAACTTTTCATAACTCAATTCACTATCATCAAAATGTTTAATAGACACTATTTTATCAAGAGTGGTTTTACCTTTGTTGATTTTTTCAAACATAAAGTCAGCATCACATACCTTTCTCTTTAACACACTTACTTCTTAATCCCTACGAGTTAGTAGTGCCTCAAGTCGAGAGATTTGTCGCCTTAGAGATGAATTCTCTTCTTTCAGCTTCGAGATCTCATTATTTTGTTCATCACACCGTTTATCAACTTTATTAAAATAGTGATTTATCTTCTCCATCTTTTTAGGTGTGGTCTGGTGAGTCTAACATTCCTTAATCCTGACATAAGAAGAATGTTCAACAATGGAATGTTTAACATCAGTATTCATGTACCAGTTTGTAGAGTTCTCAATTTTAAGGGTGTTAGAGTTTGACACAGTGTCGATTCCTCCTTCTTCATCTTCAGTAATTCGAACTTCTTGAATCTCTACATCAGTGTCCATATGTTTTTCAGATTCAACATATTCTTCAATCTTCACATGGAACATTGCATCTTCTAGCTTATCAACTTCATCATCTGACTCTGACTCTTCAGTGAGAGTTGTGTTAGAGTTGAGCTTTCTCTGCCTAAGTACTGTTGGACACTCGTTGGCATAATTTCCAACACCTGAACAACCATGGCACTTTATAGTGTCGATGTTAGACTTTTCTGTGAAAGAATTCTTACATTTCCTTGATGTATCTTCATTTCCTCTCCTTGTGGAACTTGAAGAGTTGTTTGAGAAGTTTGAGGGTGATGACGATACATAACTTCTTCTATCTTTCTTGAGAGACCTAATAAGCTTATAAAACTTTTTTGGTTAGTAAAACAAGATTTAGCTTATCTTCATTAAGTAGATCCTCATCTGATTCCTCTTCCAGAATGTTTGTCTTTGTTGTACTTGGTGATGCTTCAAATCCATATTTTCCAGCGTGTAGGGCTACGCCTTTGGTCTTATATTCTCGCTTCTGTTCCATTAAATTTAGCTCAAAAGTAGTTAGAATACTTACTAGTTCAATAATCTCCAAGATTGCAACATCTCTTGCTTCTTCAATCGCTGACACCTTGATGTTAAATTTTTGTGGCAGCAACCTTAACATCTTGTCTTTCATTGCTAATGGATTCACCTAGAGCATGAGCTTCATTCGCCATGGATGCATGCCATCTTCTCATAGTAAGAGGAAATAATTTCTTTTTCCAACATCCTGAGATTCTCGGATTTTATGGTGAGGAATCTCATTTTGGTCTTTCTAACACTAGCGGTTCCTTCACATTTTCCTTGAAGTATCAACCATGCTTCTCGAGCTTTCGAACAACTAGATATTAACCTTAAACACGCAATATCAACATAAACAAAAATATCATTCAACGCCTTAGAGTTGAAGTTAGAGATTTGTTGTTCATCAACACTCCATTGTCCTTCATGTTTAAGTTTGTTAATGGTTTTTGTAGCCTCCTCCGGATCTTCAACAGTGGTTTTTGGAGGTGTCCAACCGTCCAAAACAACAACCCACGCTCGTTCATAATAAACTTGATGTACATCCTCATTCGAGACTTTTATAGAGAGAAGTTATTCCCATCACTCTCCAAAATGGGTGGACGACAAGCAGGGCTTGAGAAATCCATAATAGTAAACTGCACTTAGGAACAAACAACTTAGTCCGTCAAGAAGTAGGCTCTGATACCAATTGAAAGAATTCAGTGCCCGAGTTTACTATTAACATCATGGTGTTGAAGAGTTCAACACTACAGAATTCAATATGTCTGACTAACAGAGTAATGTTAAACAGAATGTTACAGTTTAACAATGTCTAACACATTCAAAGTTTAACATGCAGCGGAAAATTAACGCAAACACAGAGAAGAATTATTTTTCACGAGTTTAGAGATTATAAACCCGCGAGAGTCTTACGGCCAAAAATAGATTTCATTATGATAATGAAGTTTACACAGCAAAATCAAAATAATAAATATCCAAATTCCTTCTCGGTTCACTCCCTCAAAAACACTTGAATTTACATAGAAGTAGAAACTACAACTATGAAAAGCGTACTTACAAACACACGATTCAACCCTAAAAAACTCCTCTACTGTTGCATTCACTCTTCGGAGGTAGGATCGTTCATCAGCTTGAATATCTTCGTGAGTTGAAAGCACAAGAACAATGATCGAAAGCTGGAACGCCTTGCTTGAATAATATCTTGATGAATAATGTAAGTCGTCCGCTTTCTCTTCGCACCCCAGCACCCTTTTTATAGGTTTAGATGAGTGTAGCCTCGTGCTTGATATGTATCATTGCATATATATCTCAACTACAAATACTAGAGGAAGATATATGAAAGATTTGGATCTATCTCTAAAAATTAGGAAGTAGATCTATTCGAATATATCTAAAAATCAAATCATATTCGTTCCCAAGTCTTTATAAAATATATATCTATCCTAGAATGAATTGAATTCACAAAAATATATTAATACGAAAAAATAAAGAATGGTAAAATTAACTCAGCGAAGTCTAACACTATGATGTTAAACATAGCATCGACTTTAACACCAACACGTGTTAAACATTGCATCTTCAACATGTATCCACAATGAACATGATTAAAACATTTCTACCTTTACAATATATATCCGATTGAACGAGTGATATTTCGCATAGATCTCCGTATTGCTCGAGTTTTCTTTTTGAATGTATACAGTTTTTATTTTTTGTTTTCGATTTCGGGTTGGTATACTAACCTAGTCAGAATGTTGAAATTTGGGATGGGTTGAGATGAATGCTTTATGGAACTGATTAGGATGCTCTCATAAAGTTGAATTAATTTGCTTGCCTTCCCTTTGCCCCATTCCTTCTATATTTATCGGTTTTGCCATGTAATTTTAGGTTGGGAATTTGTTTGGAATTTGAATTTTTTGCTAGTCACTTAAAACTTTGAGGTCCTAAATTAGTCCCCTCCACCATATCTGTACAAATAGAATATTATATTTATACATAATGGTAAAGAGGCATTTTTTTACCTTTTTAATATTCCCTCAGACCCAGAACACTCGCAATATTTTCCTTTTTGGTCCGTCCCAGAACACTTGCAACGTTTCCTTTTTTGGAAAGTTTTTATTAATTAATTACCCACTAAACATACTCTACTCCTATCCCACTATGTCTCATACCCCACTATCTCTCATAATCATTAACCTACTAATCATACCTTCTAACTTTTCTAATCACTTTTTCTTAACTTCTGTATCCGGTCAAACGTCTCAAGAGACCCGGGACGGAGGGAGTAATATTTATTTTATGTATATTCGAATTTACTTTGCAGGGATGTGCTTTGTACACTTTTATTTTATGCATATATTTTTTTTCGTGAAAATATGAGTGAATTGTAGTAATAATTTTTGCTCATTAGAAAATAACAAAAGTCGGTGCCTATATATTTATGTTATCACAAACTTCAATAGAAAGCATTGCTTTGTCTAATTAATTTACTAACGAATCCCCATAAAGTTGGGGTTATCTTTTTTTTTTTTTTTTTCAAGATTTTAAACGAGGAATTGAAGGCTAAGTATTTGATTAAGTTCAATGAATGAAGGAGAGAAACAAGTAGTTTCCTCGAACATTCCTCTCACTTCAACTTTGGTACTTGTGTTATTTTCAAAAAAAAAAAAAAAAAACTTTGGTACTTGTGTTTGATATTTAATGCCTGCAAGTTTTATAATACTCTCCATCCCGTAATATTAGTCTTATTTTATTCTGGTACAGATATCAATACAAGTAGAGATAGAAGAAATTAATATTTTATTAGTGAGTGTGTATTAATTTTCCATTTTAGGAAAGAGGACTAATGTTTGGGACAGAAGAAAAAAGAAAACAGGACTAATGTTATGAGATGGAGGGAGTAATAAATGTCTAATAAATTGATCACCTCTTCCTTATATTAAATAAAATAAAATAAAATTCTCAGAGACTTTTTTTTATGTGACAAATCTATATCTGTATAATATACTAAAAGAGAACCGGTCAACATAGTCAATATTTCCTATTTTCCCTCCAAATTTATTGAAAACTATGCAATAAAAAAATTAAATAATTAATAATATTTTTCAATTATTAATTGATAGTTGGATTCTAAATTTATATAATATATATAAAAACGTGTGTATGTAAAAATTAAAAAAAAAAATACAATTGCAAAAGATGTGTGGGTTTTTTATTTATATATATATTTATATTCAGAAATGATTTGATTCTAAAATTGTTAAAATTTACATAAATGTAATTTAATAGCAAGTCAACTTTAGGATTTCTAAATTGCAAAAGTAATTTGGAATGAAAAACAAAACAAATATATTTGCAAAGTAATTTGAATATTGAATTATCATTTTATTGTTTTAATTTTATATTCATAGTATTTTGAGGAATTAGTGCATTTTAATTTATAATATCTATTGACTTTAACAAAAATATTAAGTTGGCAAAATGTACAAACTTAAAAATTAAATAATGATTTTTTGAGTAAGATATTATATTACAAGTATTGTGAGTCAAATTATAATTTTGTAAGTTTATTAGACAAGTTTAATATTTTCAAAGATTTTTATATAATATGTAGTTTGTATTATTTTAAGCTGACTACTATAATATTTTTACTCAAACATGAAAATTTTCTATGTGATTATTTATATACGTACAACAGAAACGTAAGTTATTATAAAATAAAGTGAACCGTATTATTTTGTATTTGATTCTTTTTATATTGTTTTGAAGAATATTTATTCGTGCAACGCGCGAGTGTAAATCTATTTTAACATTATGTCATTTACCCTCTAAAAATTATTACAATATTAATATAAATTTTTTTATGTACAAAAATATGTATATTTTATCTCAATATTATTAATATATTTGAATTATGTTAAGGTTAATAATTGAAAATAATGAATCTAATCAAAATTTCAATTAATTATCAAATTTAACTTGAATTTAAAATATTATAATTATTTAGAATCTAATTTACTTTGAAAATGAATTATAAACTTCATTTGATTAATAAGTTTGGGCTATAATTATTTATGGCTTTTAACTATAGGAATTTAAGTCAATAATCGTGATAGTCATTTTTTAGAATTAAGTTCTCGATAAATCTATAAGACTCTCTATAAAATAGGATAAATATAAATTTAAGACGATAATCTAAAAAGTTAATTAGAGCCATTAGATTAAAGTAGAAGTGGTTAAATCTTATCTCTTTATTACTACTATAAAAATAGCGTATTTATATCAAACAAACAAAAAATATCTCCAATTAAATATTCTGGATATTGAATTCTCATTTTATTATTTTAATTTTATATTCATAGTATTTTGAGGAATTAGTACATTTTAATTTATAATATCTATTAGTTTTTACAAAAATATTAAGTTGGCAAAATGTACAAACTTAAAAATTAAATCATGATTTTTGGAGTAAGATATTATATTACAAAGATGGACAAATATTGTGAGTCAAATTATAATTTTGTAAGTTTATTAGACAAGTTTCATATATTCAAAGATTTTTATATAATATGTAATTTGTATTATTTTAAGCTGACTACTATAATATTCTTACTCAAATATGAAAAATTTCTATGTGATTATTTATATACGTACAGCAGAAACGTAAGTTATTATAGTGAACCGTATTATTTTGAATTAGATTCTTTTTATATTATTTTGAAAAATTTTATACTAAAATAGTTCCGAAAAAATATCTTAAATCCCGCCAAAATTCTCGAATAATGTGCATTTACAAGTTATAATATAAGGCCAACTTTTGAGCTTCCCAATTGAGATTTGGCTTAAATGTGTTTAAAGACTTTATTAGCTTTATCTAAATACCTTTTTCCTTCTACATATAAAATAATTTATTAATTGATATATTTGCTAAAATTATTTTGTACAGACTATTAAAAGGTGCGAAATAGATTTATAGTGATATATAAAGACATAATTATTTTGGGGACTAAATATATTTATCTTTTATAATTTCACTAATTGTACAGCATTCTAGAAATGAAATTGTTATTTGCCGATAAAATAATTATAATTGCTTAAGTCATCTCTCTCTCCTATGCATTTTCTTGAGCCCAACATAAAATCTTAAGGCAAAGTCTCATATGAGACGGTATCATCATTTTTATTGTGAGACGAATTTAATGAAATAATGTATTTCTTTATTGCAAATGATGTTTCACCATTTTTATTGTGATATGAGTTTAATGAAATGATGTATTTCTTTATTGCAAATGATGTATTTCTTTGTTGCAATAATGTAATTCTTAAAAGTCAAATGATGTATTTAACTTATTGAAATGATGTATTAAGGTCCGTCTCACAATAAAAAAATAGTGAGACCGTCTCTCAAGAGACCAACTCAAATCTTAATTATATATACTTTTTAGATCTTTTTATCATGAGCTGGTCTTCTGAGAGACGGTCTCAATATTTTTTTATTGTGAGACGGACCTAAATTCATCATTTCATACATCATTTTATTTTTAAAAATTACATTATTCGCAACAAAGAAATACATCATTTGCAATAAAGAAATACATCATTTCATTAAATTCGTTTCACAATAAAAATGGCGAGACATCATTTACAATAAAGAAACACATCATTTTATTAAATTCGTCTCACAATAAAAATAATGAGACCGTCTCATCTGAGAATTTGCCTTTTATCATTTATTAAGAGTACAAAACTAAACTTATCATATAGGTTAATTTAAAATAAATTAAATTGGTTTAATTTATCCTTAATATATTATATTAGATTTTTTATTTATACATTAAAAGCTCAAAATAATTAAATTAATACATAAAATAAAATAAAATCATAAACATTTGTATTCTCTATTATATTAATTTTAAAGTATTAGTGGAGTCATTTTAAAAGTCTAAGAGATTAATGGAGTCAAATAGTAAGAGATTAGACTAATTTGTTTCTCTCAAATAATTAAAGTATTAAATGACTCTTATTCCGAACATATATTATTTATTGATAATTAAATCATGCAACGTACGGGTATAATTTTAGTTATTTCATATGATATTCCATCCCAAAGGCATTAGTATTTATTTTCTCAGCACAAAAATAATTGTAACAATTTAAAAGAAATTCATATAAAAATGTTAGAAACACCAATTTGCTTAGTTGAGAAATCCTTCTCTTTTATAAAAAGGACTGACTTACAAAAGTGTGCCTCTAATTTAAGTACTAGCTAGTAATACGCTTCTTCATTTTTCTAACTAGATTTGCACCTATACACGAATTAAATATTAAAATATAATAAATAAATGTATATATCTTAAAAATTTTGTAGTAATTATAATTACATACATTTAATTTTTATTCATTAATATTATATTTAATATATTATACATCAAATTATATTTACAAATTTAATAAAAATAAAAGTCTATGAAATTTATTTAAATATTATTCCATAAATAATATAATATTTATATTTAAAATATAGCAAATATAATAAATTAGGGAGATATGATATTTTTAAAAAAATTAACAAATATAATTTTATTATATTTTCATTATTGAATCTATGCAATAATAGAATAAATAATAAATAAAATAAGGCAAAAACTTGCGTTAGGCAGACCTAAACGATTTAGGCGGGTTTTATCCTACCCAAATAGGTTGACCCATCCCAATTAGGGTTTATTAATCCTAATTAGGGTATATTATATGGGTTTGGGTTTGGGTTTGGGTTCGGATTAATGGATAAAACCCGCCTAAATCGTTTAGGCCTGCCTAACCCAAGACCTTCCCATAAAATAAAACTGAAAATTGATTTATATTTTTGACCGGAACCGTTAATTGATCACTATTCTTATTTAAAGGATTAGTGAATAAATACGTGGACAATAATTATAAAATCAAATTTCACTAATAAAATAATTATTGAGGCAAATTAGGATCTCATTAATATAGTGCTTCGAGTGACCAGGTCAATCACTAGTTCTACTAATGCTATTTTTCTAACAATTTTTTTTATAATAATTAATTTATAGTTAAAATGTGTATAACTTATAAAAATAGTAACAAAAAATACTCTCTTCAACCCGAATTGTTACACTTTTACTAAATCGTGAGTTCCAATTTAATTGTTATATTTCTAGAAATGACAATTTTTTCACACTCAATAATAAAATATTAATTGAGAAAACTATGATAAATACCATAAACTATTGGTCAACTATGAAAAGTACCCTATTGTTTCTCCTTCCTTAAATTATACCCTAATGTTTCATTTTTTTCAATTAAAAATACTCTCAACTATAAAAAATACCCAATATTTTCTTTATCATTGAATTATACCCTAATATTTAGGGATATCAATCGGGCTAACCCGTCGGATTTCGGGTCAGCCCTATCGGGCTGCGGGTTAATCGGTCCGGGTCAAATCGGGCTGAATTTTTTTCGGGCTAAAAAATATTGACCCTAACTCTAACCCGTCGGTTTTCGGGTTAGCCCGTCCGGCCAATGAATTTATTAATTATTTTTTATTTTTAATACCTTTTTCACTCTTCTAATATTTTAAATAATAAAAAATGAAATAAATATTACTTTTCTCTTATAAAAATACAAAACACATCACAAACTCTTATATAATAATTAATTTAACTTTTCAAAATATATTATTTTTAATTTTAGCAATATTTAAATATATTTTAAATTCGTAAGTAAATAAACTTAACTATATATTGAATACTATTTAAACTAAATACAATTATATTACATAAAATTTAATTAATATATATGATCTTAAATATCAAAAGTAAATTTTAGTACTATAATTATGATAGATATATTAATAAAAAAAGTAACCGGGTTAATCGGACCAACCAATCGGGTTTCGGGTTATTCGATCTAAGGCTATTCGGGCTAATTTTTTTCGGACTAAAATATTTTGACCCTAACCCGTATTTTAGCTCGGGTTAATCGGACCAACCTGCGAGTTTCGGGCTAAATTGACATTCCTACTAATATTTGATTTGATGTTAAAATTTTTATGAATCATAAATTAAATAATGTGTGACATTTTCATTTCTTTAAGATATATGTAGCATATATTATATTAAAATTTTAACACCGTTAGCAACGTAGAGTATTCAGAGTATTCTTAATTTGACAGAAATAAACTTCAGGGTATAATTCAATGATATAATGATATGAGAAACTTTAGGATATATTTCATAGTAAAAGGTATTTTTAGTGGGCAAAATGAAATTTTAGGATATAATTCAAAGAAAAGTAAACATTAAGATATTTTTCATAAATATTTTTCATAATTTTCTCATATTAATTCTATTACACTCACGTCCTTCATTTCTGTGAAAAAAAATGTCACATTTCGCAGGGGACGGAAGAAGTATGAAGTTATCCAGTCTACTTCTAAATAAACTTTCCAAAATAAATCATTAAATCTCATACCACTATATGCAAACATCAAGAAATTATACAAATTTAGTGAACACCTCAACAAAATGAAACAAAGTTCTCCATATCAGCACAAAAACAAACAAAGTTCTCCATTTATTTGCAACACCCCGAACCCACTGAAATGAGAACTGAGCACGACACTACTCGACTGACAAATCGAAAAACGAAGAGAGTTCAATGTCCACTAGGCTTATGTCCTAGAGAGTGTGGCATTCATGTATATGTGTATATATATATATAGGGAGCATTCGCATTCAACTACATCGACCTCATTTCGATAGACCGCCGCGTTCCTAGCCTTATGGAGTTCACATAATCTACTGGACTATGAGCTGAAAGACCAGGGATTGCAAGTCCTACTAACCTCAGCACGAACGACTCCCACGTCTCCCGGTAACCGGGCCCGAACACGTAGTCCATGATGAAGCTCCTCAACATCTCCCATGCTGCATTTGCATACTCAGGGATCAGATACAGCAAACCAAAGTAGTTTCTGTTTGGCTCTTCATTCACCTTCTGCAAATGGTAAACACAAGTCTAGTGTTAGCACAAATACGAATGTGAACGAACGAGGCAAGGCGATAGATAAGGATGGGTTTGGAGGAGAGTAGAGTAGTAGCTTACTTTCTCCAAATAGAGACTGTTGTAGTAGACACAGCTGCCAAAATGCTTGTACAAGAATGTTTTGTTGTCGTAAGGCAACCTCGGAACGAGGTCGTTGCAGTAGACTACCCTCAGGTACCTGGTCTGAGGATGTCCCAGCCGGGCTTCCATGTACCTTCCCAGCTCGCGGTTGCCTACCCTTGGCTGTCCGTAGGTGTAAACAGCCAACAGCCGCTGCATCATCTCCTCCTCGTCGTGCAGCACTAGCACGGTTGGGAACAATATGGCCAGGGCCCCTCCTAGACTGTGCCCCGTAACAACAAATTTCGCGTTCTTGTGCTGTTGGAGCAAGTTTTTGAGTTTGCTTCTGACAGTATGATACGCTGTCAACTTGCCCATTGCCGGTATTAACTCCTTAGTACCTGATGGCTCTTCCGAATGAGACGACTGGCTTGATCCGCAATGTCCGTTGGAATTACTACTCGTGGAAGAAGACAATGGATTGACACCCTCGGGTGAGGCAGCCTCTGCATCAGCAGCATTCGGCTGGGAAGTTTCGACGGTTTTTGCTTGAAGATGCATCTGGAATGTGGAGGTGTCAACTCTGCTGCCCAAACCTAGGGCCTCCACAAATCCCATATGCACTTTTCCGACATTCGGAACCTCATACCACGAGTAATCAAAGTCGGTGACCCAGTCATCAGCATCAAATGGCTCGGTGCCCCTGAAGCTAATGACTATCAAGTTTGCATTCACCGGTTCATCGCACATTATAAAAACTTGGGTCGAGTGCTCTTTCTGATATTCTGAAAACGAAAAGCATGAAAAATTCGACATCATAAACTTCCATCGATACTAGATAAATGCTGAGAAAACTCAAACTCATTCTTACCATTCCAACAGTTATAAAAATCCACAAAATGCATCTGCATCGCGAGAAAAATGAGATCGCCAACGTTAGTATCGGTCTACTGTAGCATCTACAAGTGTGTGTAAGAGAAGTAGAGGCCAATGCAAGAATCTAACCTTCCAACGAAGTTCGACAATATTCCTAACAACCTTAGCATTTTCATATGCTAACTTGGAAGCCATCATACACAGGTCCATCAGAGCTCGGTTTCCCATCTCCACTTCCCAAGTTATTTTCTCGAAATCATTACCACTCGATAAATTCTCTATCTTGAGCAGGTCTCGCCGTCTATCTAAATGCCCAATTGCACTAATGAAGGTCTCTGAATCCCTTTTTGGCATTACCACATTCCCTGTCCCCAGATTATACTCATTGTGATTATCAAACCGGATTCAAAAACCGAAGCAGCCCGCATTTTTTAAACAACTAATGAATTTCCTAACATGGGAAGCTCACTAAATCAAATACCAAACAGTTCTTCAATCAGCAGCAACCTAAATCCAAATGCATTTACATAATGCCAACTAATGCAGAAATAAAATCCATTTCCAAACATTGAAACTAACATTACCACACCCTTAATGCCCCAAATTTCATACAAACATATATATATAAAGATATTGATCAAGAAAATGAAACATCAAAACCTCAAACTTAGAGTCTCAACTAAGCCACCACATGGGTTAAATGAATGAAACATCATAGTAGATATATCTTGTCAAGCAGTCAATATTAAGAATTTTAAACCAAAAACAAATAAATAAATAAAAAATGAGCTGAGTTGAGAGAGATATACCATGAATGATTCTGCAAATCAATCCAAGGAAGTTGCCATTGAGAAACAAAAGATTAAGAATAAACTCCACAACATAGCCTGCCCACTCCATTGGTTTACCAATCACCTTAATAATTTTCCTCACAAGAATGGACACAAATATCACCCACCTATGATCCGGCGTCACCCCACCACCACCGCCGCCGCCGTCGCCGTTATCATCCCCAAAAATCTTATCTTGGAATGACCCACTACCATCATCACAAGTTTCAAGAAACTTCGACCCACTTTCTTGATCGTTGAACACCAAGAACTTCAACAAATCCAAAATCCCTCCATTTCTGTCACTCACTATCAAGAAATTGTTGGGATTTTCGGGACCCATGTCGTTGTCAGCCATTCACACTGGCGCTACCCGATTGTCTCAAGAATGTGAGAAAGAAAAAAACACAAAAGGGTTCGTGAATTGCGATGGATTTGCGCCAAATATATGGATTTATAACATCAGGTACAGAAAAAGGGCAAAAGGGTCTTGAAATGTGTGCATGTATACATATCTGGAGCAACAAATTGCGGTTGAATTGGAAGGCTTCATTCATATCAGCATTGATTGAGGCTACATGCGTCATTCTGCTTTTACTTCTGCGTCTACATGTGTCATTTCCTATTTCTGTAATATTACTACATATCGATCGATGCCACCATACATTTTGCTATTTTCGGAGTTATTACAAAATCTGATCACTCTAATTTTCAGATTTCACATATTTGCGAAATTAAAAAGAAAAAGAAAAGGTTGATTTAATTAGGGGTAAGTAATAAATCGAAAATTCAATCAAACCAAAAAAATCTCTATTATTTTGGTTCTGTTATTTAGATTTTCGGTTTGATTCAATTCATTTTCTTTTTAAAATTTTAGTTCAATTATTTTTTTTTGGACCGAAATAATCGAATAACTGAATATATGTTAAATATTATATATATATATATATATATAATTTTATTTTTTATTTTATTAATTTATTGAATTTATATTAAAATTTAATTATAGCCGAAATAACCAGAAACTGAATAAGAATTTTGATTCAATTATTTTAATAATTCAATTCAATTACCTTTAATTTAAATTAAATTATTTCAATTCGATTATTTTACGTACCAAAACCAAATTAACCAAACCAAATCGGTTACTCACTCCAAGAATTAATAGCTGCAATAACTTTTTTAGTGAAGTTAACATTAATAATGTCCATCTTCAAGATGAGTGCACGTTTCAGTCTCTCCTTAAAGTAGTCAATGAATTCATAATTTCATCTATCAACAAACTCAATCCTCTCTCTCTTCTATATAAAAAACAAAATTTTATAACCATCAAAGAGAATCTTGGAACATCTTGAACAGGAATCAACAACTTTGGATGATACATCAAAAGTCTAGAAAGAAAGGAAAGAGCATCATGCATTATGAATTGAAAATACAAGAGCAATCAATTATAAACCATATATTTAGGAGTTGCACTAAATTTCTGGTAGCCTTTGATCACTTTGTTCACTGCATCAAGAAAATCTTTCTCCGTCACCGTTTTCCTCCTAGCTCGAATAGAAAACATTCCGGCCTCCGTGCACACACTTCTGATGTCGGCTCCTGAAAACACGACGACAACAACGGCGATGATCTAGCCAATTTTCGCCTTTTATCAACAATATGTAAAGTAGAGATGGACACGGTTCCGGTTCCAAAAAATTGAAATTTTAACCAACCCGTTACAGTAGCTGTTCTCGTTGAGGTTTGGAACCCTAAACCGCCGGTTCCGGTTTAGAACCGGCAGTTCGGTTAAAATTGTATTTTTAAAAAGATTATTTTAAAATTTTTTGATTGAACCGCCAGTTTCGGTTTGGAACCGTCAGATCGAGGTGATGTGGCGAGCTCTGATTAGCCGGTTTAAAATTTCAAATTTTCAAATATTGCCACAAGTTCAACAATTCCGAACCTGAACTGCTGGTTCAAACCGTTTTTCAAAAAAAATATATATTTTTTAAAAAAATTTAAAATCTTGGCGGTTCAACGGTTCGGAACCACCGTTTCTGAATTTTTGTTGAACCAAAAACCGGTTCCAATTCGGAACCGTGAACCGGCGTGCCAGTTCGGGGCCGGTTTGGGCAGTTCTGGTTCCGGATGGCCATCTCTAATGTAAAGTGCATAATAAGAGGGTCAAGCAAAGTCTTGAATGTGATAGTTGCAAAGCCATCTAATTGTAAAGCATGGATTAAAACATAGGTGATGGATAGAAACTCTTGAAAATATTACCTGTAGAATTTGGGCAAAGCCTTGCAAGAAGTTCATACCGAATATCCCTCTCACAGTTCATTGTTCGTGTATGGATCTTGAATATCTGTGTCCTGCTCTCTAGATCAGGTAAACCAAACTCCACTTTCCGATCGAGCCGTCCAGGTCGTAAAAGTGCAGGGTCAAGAGTATCAGGTCTGAACTTAAAAGAAAACCAAACCCCACGATTATGGCGAGCACGACCATGAATTGCTCAAATCCTAGTTTAATATGGCAATGGAGATCACAGCAAACTTAACCTGTTGGTTGCCATTAGAACTTTTATGTTACCACGAGCATCAAACCCATCAAGTTGATTCACAATTTCGAGCATGGTGCGCTGGACTTCATTGTCTCCGCCTACCCCGTCATCAAACCTTGCACCTCCGATGGCATCCACTTCGTCGAAAAACACAATGCATGCCTTTTTAGAGCGTGCCATCTGCAACGGGGAGTAAGGAATCACTAATCAACGTATACGGGTAGTACTGGATGGCATGTTTACGCAACTTATTTGATAAAATGTAATGAGAACAGGACCTGAAACAGCTCACGAACCATACGAGCTCCCTCGCCAACATACTTCTGGACAAGCTCACTTCCAATTACTCGGATAAAACATGCATCAGTTCGATTAGCTACAGCTCTGGCTAATAGTGTTTTACCGGTTCCAGGAGGACCATAACAGAGTACACCCTTCGGAGGATCAATACCAAGCTTCACAAATTTTTCGGGATGAAGCATGGGCAGCTCAACAACCTAGCAAAAAACTCATGGTGTTGAATCACTAAACAGTGAAATATGGAAACTTGATTCTCGAATAGAGGAAACTAATGAATAGATAGCAGCAACAAACTATTATACGAGTCAAAACAAGAGATGTTAATATGCAAATCACCTCTCGCATCTTCTCAATTTGTTCCTTACACCCACCAACATCATTATAGGTGACATCTGGCTTTTCCTCAACTGTCATCATTGTTACACTTGGATCGATTTTTGGAGGTAAGGGAATCTGGATTTGGTACTTATTTCGATCAACACTGCAATGCAAAGATAAAGTCAAACTATATGTCCAGCACAAGATATGGATCGTAAGCATTTATACATCAAACAATTATTTACAAGCTGATCTGCCAGATCAATCTCCCTATGAAGACATGATTTTACAGTTGCGATAATATGACAAAAACAAGTTTCGGAGTTTAAACAGACCACAGAATCCAATTTATGGCTACACACAATATTGAACTCCATTAACCCCTGTACAAACTTAAAACTTCTTTCATTCCAGAAAGCTAAATCAAAATTAGAAAAGCTTACCCAACTCTCATGCCTTCTTCAATATCAGTAGGCGAGACTTTATCACCTAATCCAACGACAAACTGCATAAGCAAATTGCACACAAATTAGAAGTTAGGACGAATAAAATGGACAGAGTGCACGACGAAGAATAGTTATGAACATTCTTGACCAGATAGTATCGAGTGAAAAACAAAGGCCAAATGATAGAAGAGAAATCCATCTTCCCTCCCTTTCTTCCTTTCCATACAAGTCTAGACAAAACACTTCAAAGAAAGGTATCCAGGGCCAGGGGAACAAGCATACCTTTGCAATTTGCTTAACATTGATAACATACTTTGCATCATCAGTGTTTGGATTGATTATTTTTGTGCATCGAGCAACCTAGGCATGAAAACAAGTTTTAAGCTATTGATGCACGATGAGAGGAATAAAATAACTTCATCAATCAATAAAGAAAACACTGTACCTGCAAAGGTTGTTCCTCCTGCATCATTTGCTTATCAGATACAAGATCCCATTGGCTGGGAGCAGCTAAACCAGTGTCAGACTCCTTGATACCTAACATTAAGTGAAGGGTTAGATTCTTAGAGATAACTTTGAAAAGAATAAGTGCGCAGAACAGCATGTGAATAAACAGCAGCATTGGTTTAGCTGCTTGCTATATAGAAAGGAATGCAGAATGATAAGTGTATATTCGTTGGAAGATCAATAATCATCTACAGATAACGCGCTAGATTTAATACGATATTTTGAGTTATTCTTAATACATTTCTTAACTAATAATATAATTAAGTTGAGAGACAAACCACAAAGGTCATTAATCTTCTTTGCCATTTCCTTAATTTCCTTCTCAGCTTTCTTTATGCTTGTAGAATAAGGTCCCAAGCCCTGGTCATATCATATCACCAAAATTCAATGTAAGCAAAACCACAACATAATGATTCTCAAGAACAATATTTAAAAAGGCAACCACTATTTCCTCCAAACTCAAATGATCCAAAACTTCCTTAACCAAAGTTCAAAACTTTCAAGATATAAATAAGCTATTATCACCTACATGTATATTCCACATCCATATTAGCAAAACGCCAGCATCACTCAGAGATAATTAGTCTCTACGTCTTCATAAAACCAATCACATTATTACAACAGGAAGAACTTGCACTAAATGAACACTGAAAATTCACATTCACAACCAAGTTCCCAAAAAGCGTACAATTAATAAATAAATAGCAAGTCCTTTTTTTCCCATTCAATCTTGAAAGCCCAGATCTCAATTCACAAATAATAAAAACAAAATTCACATAAACCCTTAACTCTAAGGAAAATTAACAGCTTAAAGAGTGATGAGTAGCATACATAGGTCTTGAGAAGTGCAATATCGTCTTCATCGAGCGGCTTAGGGTTCTTCTCATCCTTCAAATCGTCCTCAGGTTCGGGAGCCATTTCCGAATTCGGGAATTGATTTTGAGCTTTATGAAACTCGGATTCAATTCAATAGTAATGCTGAAAGGTTTTCTTGAACAAGAAGTCGACGAAATTGAAGACGGGAAGGAAAATGGCAATGGCGGATGTCACGTGAGTTGCGCGTGATCTGTCTTGGGCTTCAGATTATGTACCGGACCTATTTCATCGGCTCAATCTGACTCCGGTTCCGGTCCATAAAAATTAAATTAAATTAGCCCCATACCTTTTTCCTTGTCTTCTTCTTAATAAAAATGAAAAACGAAATGATAAGGGTGGAAATAGGTCGGGTCAAAATAGGCTTTGTTTCGGCAGGCCTGGGTCTGCAAAAAATTTATTAAGTTTGGATCTGGCCTATTTACTATCATAGGCTTTTATAAAGGTTTTAGCTTGACTTTTTTAGTGTTATAGGCCGGACTTCTAGCCCACTTGAGACCTATTTTATAATTTTTTTAACAAAACATTTTTAAATTAGAAATACATTATTTGTTTTATAAATTTAATATATATATATATATAATATAACTTAATAAAAATAAGAGAAAATTATGTAAATTTATTTCAAAGTTGAAATGAGTTCTTGAATCTAATTCGGACTTTATAATATAAACTACAAGTATAAATATTCAAGTTGTATTAAATTATGAATTTAATTTTTTATATACAATAATAAATATAAATAATAATTATATAATATATTATTTAAGTAGGTCAGCCTATTAGGCTTTAAAGGCCGGATTTGAAGTCTGAGTCTAAGCCTGTTTAATTATATAGGCCATGAAAGAAGTCTAAACCTGACCTTTTTACAAGATAGGTTGAGCCTATGTAGGCTTTAAGTAGTGGGGCTGTAGGCCCCTGTCGGGTAGTCTGACATATATCCACCCCTAAATTGTGACATACTCCCTCCGTCCCATAACATTAGTCCTGTTTTCCTTTTTCGTCTGTCCCAAACATTAGTCTTGCTTTCCTAAAATGGAAAATTAATACACACTCATTAATAAAATACTAATTTCCTCTATCTCACTCGCATTGGTATCTGTGCTGGAATGAAACAAGACTAATGATCCGGGACGGAGGTAGTATATTTTTTGAGACAGTGGGATATTTTAGCATATTTTGATCGAAATTCACTATACATTGTGCTAATTCGGTTTGGAATAGGTATTACAATATAAATTGAATGATGTTTTTATGAGCTATGCATCAATAAATACTCCCATTAGAATGCATTGTAAAATGTATTCAGCTATTTAAAAAAACACCATCTTGCACAAATTTTTATCATTTAATTTACTTTTTTCGTTGAGAAAAATATTACTCCCTCTGTCCCAATTTATTAGTCCCACTTACTTTTTTGGTCTGTTCCATTTATTAGTTCCATTTCCTAAAATGGCAAACTTTTTCACACTCACCAATAAAATATTAATTTCAGTACACTCACAAACATTGATTATTGTGCCATTTTGGTTTGGGACTAATAATTAGGGACGGAGGGAGTATTATTAATCGAAGTAATTCTCGAATTCAAATTGAATGTTTTATAACCAAAACTTAGTGATTTCAAAATCTTCATACCTACATTTGGAGCCTAACTGAATTTTTAGACCAATTTACAAATGTATCTATCATTATATATAGACCTCATTCAAATATCTTAAAGAAGAAATTAATAATAATAATTAAAAATAACAATTGTTTGGTCAAATATCAAATTCTTTTACTGAAAAATCATAGAAGTGTGCCACAGTGAATTATTGTCCAAATGAATTAATTAATGCACCTCATCAAACCAAGTTAATATTCTACCAAAATACCAATACATATAATGTCAAGAACTATATCTAAAAATACCTATACATACAAAAAAAAACATATTTATAATCCTCAACCCTTCAAAATCTAATCCCATAATGTCACACCTTGAAGCCAAAAGAAAAGTCAAAAAAGTTGTTGCCACCCTCCAAAACTCAAGCCATAATACTAGTCAAGAATAGGACTCTTTGATCTCTCCGCCGTCTTCCGCCCGGCGCCGCCGTAGTCTCACCTTCATATTCCCCCGTGAGATTGCTGACCACTTTTTTTTCCTACATTGCATCTTCCCATTTTGAGGTCATTCTCTCACCTCCACGTAGACCACAATCTCATCTTCCTCTTCTACTACTCGAGTTCAATTTCGAGTTTCTTTCTATATATTTTATCCAAGAATTTGCATTTTTTCTAAAGAGATTTCTTGGGATTTGCAGAATTCAAGAATCAGAAAAATCTTGACAGATTTCTTGCATCCCTTTTGTTGGGACAATTTTTTTTCGAAATCCCATTTCGTATCTGTTTCTAACAAATCGATCTGATCAGTAAAAATCCGATCTTGCTGAAAAAAAAAAAAAAGGAAATGGGAGATTCAGATTCATCAGGTGATCACACCGATATGATCGAACTTTCAGGTAAAGTAATGGTGGTGGCGATACTCCTCCTCTTCTTCGTAGTGATCTTCTTCTTCTGCCTCCACCTCTATTTCAAATGGTTCTACCACCACCGCGAAATACCCACCACCATATCCAGGCGGCGCCGCCGCCGCCGCCTTGATTTCTCCGGTGGCCACGAAGAACTTGCAGTTACAGCCACCTCCCGCATTGGCCTTGAACCATGCGTCCTAAAATCTATCCCAGTCGTTGCATTCAATCACAATGAATTCAAAGATGGATTGGAGTGTGCAGTCTGTCTGTGTGAAGTCAGTGAGGGAGAAAACGCAAGAATCCTTCCGAAATGCAGCCATGGATTCCATGTGGAGTGCATTGACATGTGGTTCCAATCTCACGCCACTTGCCCTCTCTGCAGAAACCCGGTTTCGAATCAGAAGCCGTCGTCGGATTCTGAATCAGCAGCATTGGATGTTGATGATCGTGATTATTCATCGGATCAGGGTCCGAATCTGCCTACAAATGTGCTGTTTTGGGGTGATCAGAGTCACGTGAATGCATTTGGTCACTGTGTGGAGGAAGATGATGCAGCTGCAGCAGCTAGTCCTCCTGATGAACCGTCCACGTCAGCGACGGCGGCGGCGGCGCCGTCGAGATGGAGGCCTGATGTTGGGGTGCAGAGGGTGGTTTCACCGGGAGTGGTGGTGATCGACATTCCGGTGGAGGCAAGAAACTCTTGAGCTTGAGCAGCAAACCAGTTCCAAGAATTAGGGGAGAGAAAACTTGGTTGCATTGCCTGTGAATTTGTCTGCGATTTTAGTTATTTTGTAGAATTCAATTGTGTTGCTCATGTTTTGATATCGTTTGCTTCAAATATCAATTAAAAAGAAAAAGAAAAAAAAAATTAAAAAAAAAAAAAAGAAGAAGAGATGGTGGTCAGGTGGTGTCTATATTCTCATGGTTGTATTCATTCAAACAATCGACTAAAAGATTTAAATTGAACTGTTGTTTTAGGCCAAAGCGTTGGCATGTTTATTTTATAATGTTTTTAAATTAATTCAGTCAAATCAAGTGGTTCAAGTATATAATTTTTCATGCCACGTAGGCTTGTCTTTTTTGCTGTATGATTATTACTTAGGAAGGCAAAAAAAATAGTTTACTTACCAATTCAATATCTGAAACATAAATTCTCAATTCAAAATTTTAAAAAAAATCAAAAAATTTCAATTATGACTCGAAAGATGATAAAATTCCCAATCCAAAATCTTAATATAGACTGTAAATTTAAGAATTGGATTGAGAATTCACAGGTCATGGATCCATAATACTCATTATTTATTTCATTTTTTAAAAAAAAAAAATTATGTCATATGTTGGATAGGGCCTGATCTGTGTGCATGAGGTCTGGGTAGATTTGGGTCGGACCTTGGACCCATTAGATTTTTTTTTTTTTAATTTATGAACGTTTAAATTTTAGAAGATTAATATGTTTAAAAAAGTTATAATAAATTGATACAAGTAATACCAAAAGATTTTTAGGAGGCATTTTCAATTTCTATGGTTTTTTCAAATTTTCAACCTTTCGTGTTTAGTTTAATTTTTAGGGTTTCAATTTTTATGGTTTGTTTTCATTTTTTAAAGTTTAGAGTCATTTTTAATATTTAGGGTTCATTTTTTCGTTCTTTTAAGTTAAAAGAATTCCAAAAAAGGGTTGCATGCATGCGACAATTGCATAGAGGTAAACGGGCGAAATTAAGTGTGGTTGGTGCCATATGAAATTTTTGTATGAAAGTTATAATGATAATTCTATCATGGGAATATCTCAGGTTAGGCACGCCTAAACAGTTTAGGCGGGTTTTATCCATTAACCCAAATCAAATCCATTTAATATATTCTAATTGGGGATTAGTAAACCTTATTTGGGATGAGTGAACCTATTTGAGTATGATTAAAACCCGCCAAAACCGTTTTGTAGTACCTAACACAAGTTTTTGCCTTCGAACTTCGATTATCCTCAACTTTTATGATAGTGGATGGAGATGTGTTCAAGTCCTTATTTTTATATTAGTTTTATGTTTATATCAATATAGTAGGATACATGAGTTATACATTTAAAATACAAAATTAAAATCATCAATTACAATTATTATCAATTCTTTTTTCTTGAATCTACTTGTACGAATTTTCAATGTATTTTCCCACAACCATCACCTTTTTCTGAAAGGGCCCAAATTATTCTTTTCCAATAACTTGCTCCAACTTTTCCTGAAATTTTTTCTTCAAAAAAAATATTATATTATTTACTTTTTCACGTTGACTCCTTCGAACACGGTCGTCGCGTTGACAAAATTTGTCGGCTTCAAGATTAAAATCTCTTTCATGTTTCATGGGCCCATGTATTGTGTGAACAGAGTACAAGAAGAGAACAAAATAGAAGAAACAGAGCTTGCGGAAATTTAAATAATACAAAATATATATGTAAAAAGCAAAATGAGCCGAGTCGAGGAGGCATCTTTCCGACGGACCGTCTCCAAAGATAAAATGACATATATCTCGATTGATGCAGCACCGCAGTCAATAAAGCTCCGACGAACTGGAATAGAGCAGGACTAAGAAGACTGAAAGGTTGGAAAGATGCACAACTATTTTGGCAAAAATTAAGTGCAAAAAGCTGATTTGAGTATGTTTGTGGCATGCACCTATGATGCCTATTTATAGGCATTCCACCACCTGAGGGAGCGTGTTGGACAATCAAGGTCCGACAACAATTACACCTGCGCTTATGATGATGCGGACGGTTACGGCGGGAGACACAGGCACACTCATTCGAATTCGAACAGGTGTAACAGTCCCGATAACTCAACTCGTGTGTGAGCTTACTCATCAGCCACATCGTATGCCATGTGCGCAGACGTGTTGATTGGACCGATCCAATCAACTAACCCACTCCGATGAACCCATCGAGCTCATTTTTGTTGTTCAAAAAGATAAGGTCCTCAAGGGCCGAGCCAAAGTCCAAGGGCTCAGAGACACCCAAAAACTAATTGTCAAGAACCGGGGCTCGACCCACTGTCTCGCAGAGGACGAAGGCCGAGGCGAGGCAGGCGGCGTCGCACGTGGACACATGTTGTACAACATTCCTAGCACACTCATTTATTACATCATATGAGTTTAAATGTATTTATAAATGTTAAAGACAACATGTTAAATTCCCAATGTGAGATATCTTAATTATTACATGTCTTTGATTAATATTTATCTTAATTAATCATGTAATAATGATGCCACGTGTCAACTTCGCGGATTAATTTCTCATTCACCGAAATACGAATTTAAAAAAATAAATATACAATGATTATCTACTCACAACATAGATCAATCCTGTAATCCATAAAATTAAATATTTACATTCAGAATATTCATTCAAATAACTCCGGATTTCAACAGTAGCTTAATGACGCCTTGGCGTCTAGTCGTCTACTAGGCCGCAGAGAAGCCCTCTTGACGAGCCAAATTGTTTCTAATCGGTCCCTGAGTAATTCTGTATCTCATGTTTTGGTAGAAATACATGCTGGACCCAACAGTATATAAGGTGAAATTCGATATACAATATATATTTTTTTTTTTTATAAAAAAAGGGGCATATACATCTTATTCAGCCTTGTTGGCCTAATAAATTATCACATGATGCATTTATATATCATTGCGCTATCCGATTCAAGAATATGTCTCATTCCCTAACTATTCGTATTCCATCATTCCGCCCCCTATCTCAAGTATTAAAGTAGTGGTCGAATTATATGCAATTTTATTATAAATTATGTATATTTTAAAAAAATATAAACTATTTGTATTATTATTATTATTATTATTATTATTATTATTATTTAAATATAATTCATATTATTTTAAATTATGTAAATTGAGAAGGAGGTTGATTTTCTGATTCTAAAATGCCGACTAGACATGTCGATTTCCATGTCACTAATGTGCTGTCAAAACCGATGTGCAGCAAATATAATTTGTGTTTAATAATATATTATTGAATAAATAAATAAGTTGTTTTAAATTTTATGTAATACAACACAAAGATAAATCTTTCAAAAATAAATAATTTTTTATGAGTTGGTCTCCTGAGAGATGGTCTCACCATTTTTTATTGTGAGACGATTTTAATACGTTATTTCAATAAGTTAAATATATCATTTCATTTTTACATTATTTGCAACAAAGAATACATCATTTGCAATAAAGAAACACATTATTTCATTAAATTCGTCTCACAATAAGAATAGTGAGACATCATTTGCAATAAAAAAAAACACATTATTTCATTAAATTCGTCTCACAATAAAAATAATGAAACCGTATCATCTGAGAATTTGCCATTTTTTATATAATTATTATTTTGCCTTATATTATCACTTAGTAGTATACATACTTTTAGGTGGGTGAGAGATCTAAGTTCGAAACATCTTTAATCTCAATTGAATATTGTAGCTATAAACAGAATTTTTTTTTAATTAAAACTATGTTTTACAAATACTTTAATAACTATAATAATTTTAATATAATTTTTTGTATTGGATAGATATGCATATATACTTTTCAATATATTCTCAATTAACATATTGAATGAAGTTTTCTCAATATTTCTAATTTTCAAATTCTCGTTCTTATTAAAACTTTATTTTTCCAACACAATTTATTGACTAATAATACATGAAAACTCAACCTTAAATTACATTTGCACCGTTTAAGATACTTTGGGTATATAAATAAAAATACAAATAATTTAAATTTTTTTAAGATGCGCATAATTTGTAATATAATAATTCGACATAAAATACATAAATGATTTGTAGTTTACAAAATCATACTGCTTATTATTAGCATAATTAATTTCTATTTGCTACAAGTTTTACATTAATCGAGCTGTATAATCACACTTTAAAAAATGATGTAGACTACTTAATTTGTAAAATAAAGTTTGTTTATCAATTATTTGATACTTCCTCCGTCCCGGTCAATTAGTTACATATTGATTGGACACGATAATTAATATTTGTGAGTGTAGTAAAATTAATATTTTAATAGTGAATGTGAAAAAATTTATCATTTTAGAAAATGTGACTAATATAGCTGAACATATGAAAAAGGAAAGCGAGACTAATATAGTAAGACATATAAAGTATTTTATTTCATTTTTTAAATGTAATTATTTTTTTGATTAATTATATATAACTAATTTTTTTATAGTTTAAATAGAATATCAAATATTATTTGTAAGTTGAAACTAGGGTTGTAGTCTGTAAATGAACTAAATTATTCATGCATTACTCGGATCTCAACTCGATAAAAGCTTGTTCGAGTTTGTTTAGTGAAATTCATTTATTAAACTAACTAGACTTGAGCGTCTTAGTATTCGACTTGTGAGAAAGCTCGTTAGCTAAAATTAGTAAAAAAAAATATAAAATAATTAAGTTTATAATAGTAAGATTTTTATAAATTAAGAATGAAAATATTGATTAATCTTTCAAAATAATAATAAATATTTTAACTCAATATAATTCGTAAACTTCAAAATATTCGACAAAAACTAATCAAACGACTTGAGAAACGGACGTGTGAAGGTCTCCCTCCTGTCGTTGACGCGTTGTAATTGGGTTGATGGAAACCTATCATTTATCACATCTGTCTCTATTTTTTGTCAATTAAATTACAGCTCAGCTGGAATTTTTATTTTTATTATAATTATTATTATTATTATTTCAATTCAATTCAATGTGCTGCCCACTAGCCACTCTCAACTGTGAATTGATATGGTCAAATTTAAATATCTCAAATATATCGCATCATTTTTGGATTAACGATTTTCATTTAATATTACAATGGTCGAGGAAATTT
This sequence comes from Plectranthus barbatus, assembly GCA_026898455.1. Lineage (NCBI taxonomy): Eukaryota > Viridiplantae > Streptophyta > Magnoliopsida > Lamiales > Lamiaceae > Plectranthus > Plectranthus barbatus. Next base: position 253,057 of record JAPKLW010000793.1, read on the forward strand.
ATATGACATGTTATGTATATTTGAAGATTATTTTTAATTAGTGATCAAATCTTTAATAGACGATTATGGTTTGGTTTCAATTAGAGCTGTAAATGAGAAAATTGTTCGTGAGCTACTTGGATTCCGACTCGATAAAAGCTCGTTTAAGTTCGTTTAGAGAAGCTCGTTTATTAAATGAATCAAACTTGAGCATCATAATATTCGACTCGTGAGAGCAAACTCGTTAGCTAAAAGTAGTAAGAAATATAAAATAATTAATTTTATAAAAGTAATATTTTTCATGATTTAAGAGTAACAATAATGACAAGTCTTTCTAATAATGAGAATACTAGATTTACACCCGCGCGTTTCGCGAATAAATATTCTTCGAAATATATATAAATGATTTCTTCAAAAATATCATAATATTATTTACTTTATTGAATAATAACTTATGTTTCCATTGTATATAAATAAACACATATAATATTTCCATGTTTCAGCAAAAATATTATAGTAGTTTGATTAAAATAGCAGAGTGCTCACAAATTATTATTTAACTTATAATATTTGTCTATAATTATAATTTGATATCTTACACCAAAAATTATGGTGTGATTTCTAAGTTTATTCATTTTACCAACTTAATGTCTAAGATTCATAAAATTATAATTATTAGGTTATTTTGTAAAATAAATAGATATTATGAATTAAAATGCAATATCTCGAAATAATATGAATTTAAAATTAAAATTATAAAATAAGGATTATGATATTCAAACTACATTACAAACATGTTGTTTTATTTTTCATTTCAAATAACTTTTGCAATTTAGAAACTCTAAAGTTTATTTGCTAAATAATTCAATTTATGTAAAGTTTTAACAATTTTAAAATTAATTAGTTTTGAATATTATTATATTAAATTAATTTTTTAATAAAAATAATTTCTAATATTTTTTTAATAAAGAATCATATTATTTCGACATGCACATATGTCAATATATTATATAAATTGACATGTTCCAACTATTTAGTAATAATTGTGAAAATATCATTAATTTATTTAATATTTTTTATTTTAATATATGCACGTTTTTCAAAAAATTTGGAGGAAATTTTCGAGAACTCCTTTAGTATAATATATAGATATAGATTTTAGAATTTGAGAATGAGTATGATATTAATTTAAAATAAATAACTTTTTCTTTTAAAATAATAATGGATACTTTAAATATATTCCAAATTTAGAAAGTTCGTTTAGGCTCGATAAAGTTTGTGAACTTCAAAATGTTTGACAAAAAACCTCGAAGCTCGACTCGATACTAAACAAGTCAAACTTAAGCACAACACTACTCGGCTCGACTCGGTTCGATTACACACCTACTTTCAATGCATGTGTTGTGAAAATTGTGGATGAATCCAACGTGCTAGCAATCCACTATTGTGAAATGATTAGTGAGGTTGAAAAATCGTAGAAGATTTTGGGTTTTCAAATAATTTAATATTTCTCGGAGTATATCAACAACATAAACAATGTTGTTAATTCTAAATGAATCAGATTCTGTTTTGTAATAATAATAATAAAATGAGATCAAGAAAAGAATTAATGTTTCAACTTTCAAGTCCAACACGGAATCCTAGGCAGGCATGTTTATTTGTTTGTCACATTTAATTCCATTTCTTAAAAGTATGCATAAATATATAAAAATATGGGTAATTAATATATCAAGTGCAAAACACACTCATCGTAAAAAGGTAAAAAAGTAATGAGAGCAAAGTTTCATACTTTTTGTGCACTACACTAAATATACTTATTTTAAAAATAGATATTATAAAATAAGAAAAATATAAATCCTAATTCGAAAATACTCAAAGCTATTTGGGTTTATGAATTCTAATTAATAATTGTGATTTTTTTTTTTGGGAAAGTTAAATTCCGTTAAAATAAGTTAAAATAAAGTGGATTTTTCTTCATCTAACGCACTTCATGCATATTTTTTATAAATTAGTTGATTAAATATAATAAAGAAAAAGAATTAACTCGTATATATGTACTCCTTCCGTTCTAATTATATAGTCCACTTTGATCTTGCACGTTTGTAAAAAATTATTTAATATTTAAACAAACTTCCAACATTACTCTTATTTAAAACATTAATTAACCACTCATTTTCATAATATTACATTTAATATTCTCATTTTCCAAGATTATTCAGGAATGTAATGGTAAATGATCATATAAAAATAATACTAAATATAGAAACTAGACTATATAATTGAAACACCCTAAAATAGTAACCCGGATTATATAATCGGAACAGAGGCAGTATTTTTTTCTATAAATAGATACCGAAGTTGCAAAGCTTAAGGCAGCAATAACAATCCTAAAAAAAATATCTCAGAAAGCTAAAAATTTCAGCTGATCGTCGCGCGCCGGCCGGCGATGAATTCCGTCAACTCCTTCAAGGGCTACGGCAAAGTAGACGAGCTCGAAGAAGCTGCATTCAGAAGAAAATCGCGAAAACGTGCGCTCATTCTCTCCGTCTCGCTTCTTCTTCTAATCGTTCTCGTAATCGGAGTTGTCGCCGGAACTTTGGTTCACAGAAGGAGCAAAAACGATTCCGGCGAAGTGGCGGCGGCTGAGGAGGCGGTTATTAAGTCCATTTGCAGCTTGACTCGGTATACGGACTCATGCATCGCGAGTTTGGAGTCGTCGAACTCAACAAATCCGGAGCAGATCTTCCAGTTCTCGCTCAGGGTGGTCATGGATTCTCTGCAGAAAGTCTCCGATCTTCCCGAGGAGTTCGCCAATCGGACGGACGACAAGCAGGTGAAAGAAGCCCTAAAAGTCTGCGACGCGGTGCTGAACGACGCCGTCGAGTCGCTGAACGACACAATCTCCGCCGCGCACGGCGGCGAGAAGCTCGCCTCCCGAATCGACGACGTGAGGACGTGGCTGAGCACCGCCGTGACCGATCAGGAGACGTGCTTCGAAGCGCTGGAGGAGGCGAACGCCACCTTCGCCGACGAAATCAAGCTGCGCATGAAGAATTCGACGGAATTCGCGAGCAACAGCCTGGCCATCGCGACGAAGATCCTGTCGGTGATTGGGGTTTATAAGATTCCGATCCATAGGCGGCGGCTGCTGAATGAACACGATCAATTTCCGGCGTGGGTGACGGCTGGGGACAGGCGGCTGCTCCAGGAGACTCGCCCGACGCCGAATTGCACGGTGGCGGCGGACGGCAGCGGGGATGTGAAGACTGTGGCGGAGGCGGTGGCTTTGATTCCGAAGAAGAGCGAGGAGAGGTTTGTGATACATGTGAAGGCCGGCGTATACGAGGAGAATGTGGACATGGACAAATCTTACTGGAATGTGATGATTTACGGCGACGGCGAAGGCTCCACCACAATCACCGGCAGCAAGAATTTCGTCGACGGAACTCCGACGTTCTCCACGGCTACGTTTGGTGAGTTCATAAATGCGCAATTTAGTTTTCCACACCAACTTTCTGGCTTTTCCTTCCTTCGTTAATTCTCTAACTCTGTCACGTGCTTGATTTAATATACGAAGATGCATTATATAATATAAATATTTATACATTGTTGTAAAACTCGGCTTAGACGGGCCCTAGGAATGCATAACTAGGTTTTATATACACAATGGATAAACTTGAGATGAATATAAATTTTGGTGGGTTGGAAATACTAATCTAGAAGAGGCCTTCACCACAAGTACACAACATGATATTGGATCAAAATCATGTGATTTCTTACACCTATGTTCCTCATGCATGCACCTAAATGTTATTTCCGAATTCAGTTGTTTTAGATCCCACCATGTGTATCAGTTCACCACTCACCATCATAACTGATTGATGAGATTTGTTTTTTTTTTTTGGTTTTATTACATTTATATATATGCTAAAATTATCATGCAGTTACTTAGATTTTTCTTAGATAAATAAAATCCATGTACCGATTTTAACTAAGGGAAACTAGTAAATTTATCCCAAACTTTTTATTTCAAGAAATTCTATCTTAAGTTTTTTTGGTTGTGAATTTTTAATGTTATATTTTTATTTTGTTAGGAAATTTCATTCCATATATTTTTCATTATGGTTACTTATTCCACAATTTTATTTTGTTAAGAGATTTTATCCCACATTATGGATAAAATTCACCGACAAAAAAATGTGGGATAAAAAGCACTAATGGAAAATATTTAGAATAAAATCTGTTGACTAATTATAAATTAGGAAAATAACTCAACTAAAAACACTTGAGATGAAATTCTCTCAAATAAGATTTTTGGAATAAAATTAGTGGTTACTCCTAACCAAGACACATTCAATGTCATGGTTCAGTTTCAATCACTACTTAGTTTGGTTTTTAGGGTTCAATTTCAATTTATAGGGTTCAATTAGTGAAACTTTAATTAAAAATTTTCCTACTTTTGATGTCTAGTGTTGAGCCCCATTTGCATTTAATGTTGTTAACAACTAACAACTGATTCCAGCAGTCAACATTAAGGATGCAAGATATCATAAACTAAGAGTTGTTCAAAAATTAAAACATTCTAGTTGGACAACATTAATGCATGCTCTAATTCATGACTTCAATTATCATCTCAGCAATCGCCGGAAAAGGGTTCATCGCCCGGGACATAACCTTCAAGAACACCGCCGGGGCGGAGAAGCACCAGGCGGTGGCGTTCCGTTCCGGCTCCGACCAGTCGGTCTACTACCGCTGCACCTTCGACGCCTTCCAAGACACCCTCTACGCCCACTCCAACCGCCAGTTCTACCGGAGCTGCACCGTCACGGGCACCATCGACTTCATCTTCGGCAACGCCGGCGTCGTCTTCCAGAGCTGCAGCATCAAGCCCAGGCAGCCCATGGCCAACCAGTTCAACACCATCACCGCGCAGGGCAAGAAGGATCCCAACCAGAACACCGGCATCTCCATCCAACGCTGCGCGGTGGCGCCGCTCGACAACCTCACCGCCCAGACTTATCTGGGCCGTCCGTGGAAGGATTACTCCACGACGGTTGTGATGGAAACCGCCATCGCCGGATTCTTGAACCCCCAGGGTTGGATCTCGTGGGTCGCCGGTGTGGACCCGCCCGCATCCATCTTCTACGGCGAGTATTTGAATACGGGTCCGGGTTCGGATACTGCGGGTCGGGTTGCTTGGGCCGGGTATAAGCCCGCGATGAGCCCGGCTGAGGCGTCGAAATATAATGTGGACTCGTTGATTCAAGGCCCGACTTGGTTGCCTGCTACTGGTGTGGCGTTTGAGTCGACTTAGTTTAAATAGATTTCAAATTTGAATATATTTATACATATGAATGAGTGATATAATTAATATTTATTTGTAACATTTATTTTTGAAGTCACATTTGTGGATTTTTGAAATGATGATTTTAATTGTAATTTTAATGGCTTCTATATTTTTAAGCCCTTCTATATTCATCAAGTAATGAGAAGTCGATGCCAAATTTATTATTATTGGGGTTTTCAATAATTGTTTATTTTATTTTAAATTTAGGGTATTAATTTAAATTATATCCCACCCAAAATGACTCTATTTTTATACTATATCTTGAATGTGTGATCAATAACATAATTACATGAACAAAACACATTAATCACCGGTTTTATTATAAGCATTTTTATGAACATTTTATTTATTTTGGCCTTGTATATTTGAAATATGAAGAGGGCACATAGCCTTTCATAGGTCCAGCAGACGTATTTGGAAGAAGAGAAGTAATTAATGAGCTTCAGCCGCCCCATTTTCTCATTTTCAATGCTCCAACGTTTAAGTTGACCTAAATTGTTTTTGCATTATTCATTTTTAATTTTTTGAATGGAGAATGACTCAAGCTCTTTATTTATTTTGATAATAATACCTTTATTTATCATATCTTCTCATAATTTTAAACCATGACCAATTAGTTACGTAATAAGGTGTTTTTATTACTATACTCGAAATAAGGGAAATATTCAAATATATATACTCCTTCCGTCTCATTGAAGTAGTCCAATTTCTTTTCAATACAGAAATTAAGAGTTGTGAGTGTAGTGTGTTAGGAAATTGAGCTCGAATAACCAACAATGACAGACGAATGAACGAGAATACAAAAAACTTTTATTAAACGTATTGAACGAATACAAATTGAGAAAGCAGTTCTCAAAACAAACTTCACCAGAATATCTCTCTTTTCTTCTCTCTAAATTTCTCTCTCTCTTCTTCTCTCTAAATTTCTCTCTAAAAAGATTCTCAAAAATCTAACTCTCTTTCTCATCTTTTATATTTCAATTCAAACAGAAAAACTGATTGAGAATGAAACAAGAAGCTCGATCCTAACGGCCCAACGAATATAATCAATTCGACCAATCACGCCTTGACACGTGTCAATTTCCCAACTAACCCACTAAGTAGAATGACAATTCTATACTCTGTTGAGACTCCTAGCATCGGACTTCAGCAACCGCACACATATATCTCTAATGCTGAGCAAACACCATCTTTGCTAAGCAAACATTTTCAGCATATTCCTCCAGCAAACTTGTCTCAGCAGACTTTGCTCAACAAACTTGTCTCAGCAAACTTTGCTCAGCAAACTTGTCTCAGCAGATTGCTAACTCTCAGCATAATGCTAACTCCTAGCAAACGAAAAACAATCTCCCTTAGCAGATTGCTGCCACAACTTAGCATTCTTTGATTTGCTGAATCCACATTTTCTCAATCACTAAGTCAGCATATCAACAAATCTCCCTCCTGACTTTGTGATTGATCAAACACCATTCTTCCCGAATGCAGATCTCAACTTCGATTTCCAAATTATTTCTGTTCCAAACCAATTGAACACATAATCTGAATTTGATTCTTTCCTCCCAACATTTGAGGCATAATTTTTAAGATGCCTCAAAACACCTTCAAGTTGTTTCCTTGGAGCTGTCAAGAAACTGAATATCATCCTAACACATAACATCAAAATTACCAAACTCTCAAATAAACCCTGAACAACTCTTTCCAAATTCACCTTACACTCCCACTTGCCTCCAACCAACTTATTCTCTTTTGGTTTTTCTAGCAATGGGATTGCATCAACTTCCATCAGAGAAGTAATGTTCTCCTCCTCAACCTTGCTGATAACAACTTATTCGCAATTTTGGAATTCCAGATTTTCTCCCTTTTCAGCTATATCCAAACTCAAGAATTTCTTAATAACATTACTAGAGTGTTTAGGAGAATGCATCTCCCTCCTAACTCTATCACATGATGCCTTGCTTTCGAATTTAGTTTGCTCACAACAACTTGCCTCTGATTCACTTACACCATTTTTGATGTCTATCTGACCAACTACTGTTTTAGCAAACAGATAGTAAATGTTGTTCACTCTTTTCCCTTTTAGAGTGACTCGACCACCTCGACTTATCGTAATCTTGCCTTCTAATCCTTCAAATTTATATCCCTTGGATTCAAGAACTCCAAGAGATATGATGTTTCTTTTCACCTCTGGAATGTACCTTACATCCTTTAGCAGCTTAGGTTCTCCATTGTGGTTTAGTATTCTAATTGAACCAATTCCTCTTATCTTGCAGACATTATTATTCCCTAATACAACTGAACTTTGCTCCATAGGTTTCAAATCAATAAACCATTCCAATTGGTAGCACATATGAAACGAACAGCCAGAATCAAGAATTCATCCACCACTTCCCTTTTCTTCAGCAATGTTCAGTATCTCATCTTGCAGAATGTCCACAACTTCCACAGTATTACTTCGATTATTAACTAATTCCTTACCCTTCAAAGTATAACAATCCTTGATCAAGTGTCCTGGCTTCTTGCAATAGTTGCAAGTCCTTGTTTCCTTTTGATGCTGAAAATTCTTATTCTCAAATGAATCATAGGATGGCTTGCCTCTTCCTTGAAATTGAGATGATCGAAAATCCCCCCTTTTTAATAAAATCTTTTCTGTAACCATCCTTTTTAACAAATAAACCAGCCCCCATTAAATCACTAGACTGGTTTTCTGACTGCCTCTTAATTTCCTTGTCTTGTTGCCCCCGCTTAGCAAACAACCCCATACCTGACTGGTCATAGCTTCTTCCATCTGATAACTTTTCAATTTCTCTCTGTTTAATAGCAGTCAATACTTCTTCGAGAGTTATACCCTCAGACCTTCCATACACCATTGCATCGTGAACGTTTGAGTAGGACTTTGGAAGGGCATTGAGAAGATGTATCGCCTTGTCTTCATCTTCAATTTCTACCCCAATTCCTTCAAGCTCATCTATAGCCTTGTGGAACTTATCCAGCTGGTCCAGGAGGCTCTTGTCGTCTGTGAACTTGAAGCTATACAACCGTTTCTTCATGAACATACGGTTGGCAATGGACTTCGTCATGTATAGGCTTTGCAATTTCTTCCATATATCGCCCGGTGTCTTTTCCCTCGACACTTTTCGGAGTACCTTGTCATCAAGGCTAAGCAGTAATGTGCTCATCGCGCTCTCCATAAGCTTTGCCTTCTTCTCAGCAGTTTCTCCCACAAATGCTTTGTCAACATCAGGTAGGAGAGCATCGGTCAACCCTTCTTTGGTCAAGATAGCTTTGATCTTGATTTTCCAGAGCCCGAAATCATTCTTCGCCCAAAACTTCTCGATCTCAAATCGACTCCCTGCCATTGCACACAATCTTGATGCTAGATCTCACGACGTCAATGTCGATTCATAATATTCTCTAACATAACCCAAACTTGGCATCAAACCTCCCAAGTATCAGTATTCAAGCCTCAACCTCCACTCTAATTTCCAGAATCAATTAACATAAATAACGCCAAAAAATCAAGAACACACGAACGTGTCCCAACAATTCACAGAGATGAACAAATCCAAAAAATAAGAACAAAATACTTAAAACGAACCTTGCCCTTAACCGCTTCCCACGGACGACGCCACTTGTTAGGAAATTGAGCTCGAATAACCAACACTAGCAGACGAATGAACGAGAATACAAAAAACTTTTATTAAATGTATTGAACGAATACAAATTGAGAAAGCAGTTCTCAAAACAAACTTCACCAGAATATCTCTCTTTTCTTCTCACTAAATTTCTCTCTAAAAAGATTCTCAAAAATCTAACTCTCTTTCTCATCTTTTATATTACAATTCAAACAGAAAAATTGATCGAGAATGAAGCAGGAAGCTCGATCCTAACGGCCCAACGAATATAACCGATTCGACCAACCACGCCTTGACACGTGTCAATTTCCCAACTAACCCATTAAGTAGAATGTCAATTCTATACTCTGTTGAGAGTCTAGCATCGGACTTCAGCAACTGCACACATATATCTCTAATGCTGAGCAAACACCATCTTTGCTAAGCAAACATTTTCAGCATATTCTTCCAGCAAACTTGTCTCAGCAAACTTGTCTCAGCAGATTGCTAACTCTCAGCATAATGCTAACTCCTAGCAAACGAAAAACAATCTCAGCAATCTCCCTTAGCAGATTGCTGCCACAACTTAGCATACTTTGATTTGCTGAATCCACATTTTCACAATCACTAAGTCAGCATATCAACATAGTGGAATTAATATTTTATTGATTGGTGTAAAAAAATTTGCCATTTTAAAAAATAGGACAATTCTATGGGACATAAAAAAAAATAAATAAATAAATTACTTCAATGACAAGGACGGAGTAATATATAAGATCAAACAAGATCATAATAAAAAAACGGTGGAAATAGTTTTTTTTTTTATATAATCAAAATCTCTTTGTCCAAACAATCCACAAGGGAAAATGTGTTGTTACAAGTGAGATTGAAACCCCCCTTTCACAAAATGAAATATGCCAGACAAAATCTGATGGAAATGTAATCCAGAAATAAAGAATGTAGAGAAATGCTAACGTGATAATATTCGCATGGCCGATTCGTCGCAATCCTGGTGCGGTCATTGAGAAAGCGGGTAGGAATAGTTCTAATTAAGGTCAATTGTTTGGACAACAAGTTAGAGCCACATGTCTGTTGCTGTGCCGTTCATTTTTTACTTTTCCCAGTTTCTGCATCCCACGAAATTCCTCAGAAATTTCCCACCCTCTTCACATTCACAATGAATCCTCTATAAAGGAGCCATATTTCCGATTTTCTTGTTCCCTTGATTTTTCCACTGATATTCAGCGTTGCTTCGCAGCAAAAGTGTAGTCCACAACGTGAAAGTTTTCATTCCCGTGTCGCAGCGTCTCACTTCTTGTCCAAAAAATCTCATCTTTTGTCTTCTGCTGAAGTGCTGGTCCCAACCCCCCTTCTGGTTCCATGGCTTCAACTCCTGTCACTGTTGATACAATCAATCCAAAGGTGAGATTTTCACGGATATCGTAGTTTGTTGTTTTTTTTGGACACTTTTGTTGAATTTGTGATCTGGGATTGGTGGTTTATGATGTGAATATTTTTGTCTCTTAAAAATTATGCGCAACCGAAACCATGATAAGGTGGATTTCACCTTTTTCATGGCTTTGTGTGTGTGTGTGTGTGTTGTTGAGCTTCAGTGGTGCTGAGTTTTTGGTTGCTGTGAGTGGGATAAACCCTGCAGTGCTGTTGAAACGGCGTGGTTTTGGCATTAAACAAGAAATGGGATTTAGCTAGTTTCTTGTTTTGCAGTTGAAAATTTGAGAAAACAAATCCTCCACCTCTTGACTACTTGCTGGTTGACACACACTCTACCATGGCTTTTCTGGTTCAACAAGAAATTGCACAGTTAGTTTCTTGTTTGGCCCTTTTGAAATTGGTTTTAATATTGTAATATACCGTTCAATCAAGAAAAAAATATGAAGAAAACAAATAAAGGTCTTGAATTTCAGAATTCTAAAAAATATAGGATTTTTTTGCTGGCTGCTGTAGCATAGGGAAGAGAAAACAAACTTGTATTCGCGTATAAGATTTTCTTGAAACAATTTTAATGGAGCCTTGCTAATTGAAATCCTCCCAAAAAAAGACAACGCTGAAGTTCTGTTGGTTTTAAATGGTTGCTTGCAAAATCAAATCTGATTCATCAACAAGAAAACATCGTTTTTCTTGATCTTGGAATATAGGGAAGAAAGAAAAATAATGCAGCCTTTAATGCCAAATCGATACATACCACTGAACTACACTGCATCCCCTCCCTGTCTGTGAGATGCCAGAAACTATTTGCTTCACGACCAACTTTTATGCACATATTGTTCAGCATCTGATAGCTTTTTTCTGAAACAATTGTTACTGATATCAAAATTCCTTACCAGGTGTTGGAGTGTGAGTATGCAGTTCGAGGAGAAATTGTGATTCTTGCACAGGTAACTTGTTCTATCATTTGCATTTGCTAAGGTTATATGGTCTCTGATATGATAGCCTGCTGGAGTGTTGTGTTACATACATCTTACATGTTTCTTCAAACAGAAATTGCAAGAAGATCTCAAGAACAACCCCAAATCACATCCTTTCGACGAGGTACCTCTTACATTATACGACATTGTTATTCACTGTAATAAAGGATATTACTCTTAAGTTTATCTGCTACTTGTCTTGGTAGATACTGTACTGCAATATTGGAAACCCCCAATCCCTTGGCCAGCAGCCGATCACCTTTTTCCGCGAGGTGAGTATGATGATTCAGTCAGCGCGTTATGTGATATACGAGGAGATAGATGCTCGATGCCATGATTCTAACATCTCCTCTTCTGGTTTCAGGTCCTTGCTTTATGTGACCATCCTGCTCTCTTGAACAAGGCTGAAACTCAGAGTTTATTCAGGTTACACTTGTCAGATACTATGGCCATGGAGTTTTTCGTGGTTTTCCTGCATTGTGTGTATTCACAGTGAATGCATTGTCTGTCTTTTCCTTGTAATAGTTCTGATTCCATAAAACGAGCATCTGAGATCTTAAGCCAAATTCCCGGACGAGCTACCGGTGCATACAGTCACAGCCAGGTAACAACCCCCTACCTTGAAACCTTATTCTTGAAACCATGTCTTAACTATATAATCAGGGCATCAAAGGACTACGCGACACGATTGCTGCTGGCATTGGAGCTCGCGATGGATTCCCAGCTGATCCGAATGATATTTTCTTGACAGATGGTGCAAGCCCTGCGGTATATAGATATTTCATTACACCTTCTCTCAGTGGAGATTCAGACAAAGCTACGAGGATGTGTGAAATAATATTTTTCTGCTTCTCTGTTTAGGTTCATATGATGATGCAATTATTGATAAGGTCACAAAAAGATGGCATTCTCTGTCCCATTCCTCAGTACCCTCTTTATTCTGCTTCAATTGCCCTCCATGGAGGCACTCTGGTTCCATATTATCTCGACGAAGCAACGGGGTGGGGCTTGGAGATCTCCGAGCTCAAGAAACAGCTGGAAACAGCCAAATCTAATGGCGTTTGTGTCAGGGCATTGGTGGTTATAAATCCGGGCAATCCCACCGGACAGGTAAAACTCGCGCTTCGTGAGCTCGGACAAACTTTCTAGTGACTTGACATTTCCACCGTTGTTTTTAAGGTTCTGGCTGAAAACAACCAACGCCAGATTGTGGAATTCTGCAAGAAGGAAGGCCTAGTTCTTCTGGCTGATGAGGTGATCAGTCGCTTTTTTGTCGTCTCATTCAAGGTTTTTCGTGATGACACTAGTACTAGGTTGATGGATGGATGGATGCCTGCAGGTATACCAGGAAAATATTTATGTCCAAGACAAGAAGTTCCACTCTTTCAAGAAAGTTTCCCGGGCCATGGGATATGGGGAGAGAGATCTCTCCTTGGTGTCATTCCAGTCTGTCTCCAAAGGTTACTACGGAGAATGCGGAAAACGAGGAGGTTACATGGAGATCACTGGTTTCAGCCCTGAGGTTAGGGAGCAGATATACAAACTGGCATCAGTCAACCTCTGCTCCAACATATCTGGTCAGATTCTTGCTAGCCTTGTCATGAGCCCACCAAAGGTAAGAGAGTTATACAACAACCGCGCTTTCGTATCATCTTACCGTGTTTTCTGCATACACAAGCTTCTAAAACCATCCCTGCAGGTGGGAGACAAGTCCTACGAGTCCTACACTGCAGAGAAAAATGCAATCCTCTCCTCCTTGGCGAGGCGAGCTCAGGTACAACAAGATCGATCTGCTTTTAACTTTGGCAGTGTACTTTTCATCTGCCTTTGTCAGAGCGAAACTCAGTACGAGGAACTGAAAACTGAGATTCCTCGTCCATGATTGATTCTCTGACACTTTAAGGAATCTTGAACCTGACTTCGAGTTCCACTCGAATTCCTTGTCTTCTCACTTTTTACGTGCTCTTTAAGCTTTGAAACTGAAAACTGAAATCCTTTAGTGAAAAGTTAGAAACTGACTTTCTGGACATTTCAAGTTTCGACGATCAAAACACATCATCATCCTTCATGAACCACACTCATTCTTGAGTGTTGATTTGCAGAAACTGGGAGAAGCATTGAATGGTTTAGAAGGAGTGAAGTGCAACAGAGCAGAAGGAGCCATGTATCTGTTTCCTAGTATAAAGTTGCCAAAGAAGGCCATGGAAGCAGCAAAAGCGGCCAACACGGCCCCTGACGCGTTCTACGCTCGTCGCCTCCTCAACGCCACCGGGATAGTGGTGGTTCCTGGCTCCGGCTTCGGACAGGTGCTGTAATAAAATCTTGTGTGGATCAATGAATTCATCTTCTTCTTCTTACCCTCACCAAATTATTATTATTTTTTAAAAAATTTTAGGCAGCTGGGACGTTGCATTTTAGGTGCACAATATTGCCAGAAGAAGACAGAATCCCAGCAATCATCACTCGCCTCACAAAGTTTCATCAAGAATTCATCAGGGAATTCAGAGACTGATAGAAGCTTTTGACGCAGCCATCTATCTATGTTGTTGTGGTAGTAATAATAATAATAAATATATGTTGTCAAAATTTTTTTTTTTTTGAGGTGTAACAATTTGAGAGCGAATCTTTAAGTTCTAAAATAAAATGATTTGAGTTTTAAATTGTTGTGTTAAGTAATCAAATCTGAAAAATGTGATAAACTTATATATTTTTTTAATTTTATAAATAAAGCATATTTAAACCAATGTATTTTAAAGATATTCTTGATTGACGACTAGCACACGTTAAAATTATGAATTGATGATGGATTTAGTTAATATATTCAATTAGGGGAGTCGATTTAGCTCGAAGTCTCTGAATTAATCCGATTATATCAAGCCAAAAAATAGTTTAGGGATAAAATATACAAAATATTTTAGTCCGAGATCAGATAAGGTTAGTCCAAAAATTGATACATTGACTCAAATAATATAATTAGTTTTTTTACATAAAATTATATTTCTTAATTATATATCAAATAACTAAATTCTTAAAAGTCATTTAATCATAAATTTAAGATATTAATAAAATAGAAAATAAAATATTTTTATATTTAAATTGATGAATATATGAAATTTGATGTGTTGAGGTTTTAATAAAATTGAATAAATTTGTATATCTTTTTTATCAGTAGAAGATTAAACAATAGAAAAAAGAATTTAATAACATAAAAAAAAATTTAACATTAAAAAATAATTCATAATTTTGTTGACCGCCCAGATAACTCACAATCCAACAAAACTGACCCAAAACCCGAACCGAATAACTCACAATCCAACAAAACTGACTCAAAATCCGACGAACTAGCCCGATTATTATCCCTATAATGGTCATATGTTGAATCTCTTAAATAAACATTTAAAAAAAAATGTAAATTCTAATTGTAAAGTAGAAGCAATGAGTTCAAAGTAAAATAAGATCTTAATAACTTACTATTATACTAAAAGTTTAAAGTAATAAATTTGAATGTTAAGAATAATAATAGAAATTCATATTGGATGAAGCATTCTTAAGGTTTAAAGCTACTGATATAATTACTAAAAAACATAAATAATATACTTCAAACAAACAAAAAGAAATAAAGCAACGTGCAAGCGACCTAAAATATGCAATAAAAAGGATTGAAATGAATGGATCAAGAAAAGAAAAACACCTTATAAAATAGACTGAAGTCAAAAGCAAGATCTCAAATTCATCCAAAGTGATAAAATCTTGAACAGACTAAACAGAAATGTTCTTGTTTCAATCTGATCTCATACAGAAATGCACTCAACAAACCAGTACAACAGAAATATTGATGGATCATTGCTAAAAACATACTCAGGATTTCTCCTCTCTCATAGGCGATTGATAACTGCTTCCACCTCAGAAGGGGAGTAAAGATGATACGTTGGCGATACCTTCGCAATGTCAACATTGTTGGGTGTGACCTGATATCCAGTGACAACGAGAGGAGGCGCGTAAAAAACAAGCCCAAGTTATATGCAAGAAAAATAAGCTATCTAGTGCAGTGCACCGGTACCTTCTCCTCCATGACTTGTTTCAGGATGGAAAGCGCAATGGTTTCAGCTTCGCTCAGAGTTAGATCCTGTATGGAGGTGAATTCATTCAGCAATAAGATTACAATTCTACAATACTTGATGCTGATGCAATATCCACAATGATGTGGATACATAAGAGGTCACGAAGATGAAGAGATAGTAGTTGGGCGACAATCAAGACTCGCGAAAACAGATACCTTGTTGTACTGCTCCTGCAATGAGCTGTCAGCACCTTCTGAACCTGATCCTATGGCTTTTGCGTTGCATTGCCAGAAAGTCCCTGATGGGTCAGTATAGTATCTGTCCATTTACAGATCTCTGTTAGTGCTGCGCCTCGATTGTTTATTAGGGAACCAAAAAGAATCACTATTCCCCAAAACCAAGTGAAATCACAAGGACATACGTCTAAGTTAAGCCACTCCTAGAAACATGATAGGCTTGTTCCTACTTCCTATGATTTGATTCAGGAATTATGCTAGTCAGTGACTCAGTATGTGAGAACACTAATATTCTCTATATTTTACAAAAATCACTCAATCATGCAAGATTTTAAATTCAAAGACTAGCATTGTCACAAGATTTTAGAAATCTAAAAGGTCAGATCGATGTTAGAAGCAGTAGGCATCTTAGAATTGGTTGGAACTCATATTGACTATAAACTATCAAATATGTATTAGCAAAACCAAAGTCTTTTAAAGACGAATTTGTTTTCATTTTTTCCTGGCAATCAGGTCTATCATAGAATCAGATTAAAACATTATAATCCTGTGACTTGCATATTGACTTTTCAAGTTCACAAAGTACAGCGGTAAGAAATTATGGCAAGTCAACCATAGGGCTACCGCAATATTGCATGCAGGCAGATACGTTATTGCAACCTCTCTCATGTTGCATTAGCAGAATGAGCCCCAATTACTTCTTTTACTGAAGTCTAAGCACTGACAAAGTTCCAAGATTATCGTGCAACAGAATATGTAAGAAGTTAGCAAATCAGAAATTCATTACACATTTAGGTTAGTGTAGCATTCAAGGTGGCAGCGTAAGGAACACAAGAGAAGTGACAGTCAGATATCACTTCAGTTCAGATTTGAGAAGAAACACTTACAAGCTGGGACCATTCTCATCATGACCAGCAATGAGTAAAGACACACCAAAAGGTCTAGACTGCATCAAAGGAAGGATTCAAAATTAGAAACAAAACCTAAACTGTACAAAATGCAGCTTTGTACAAGAGCTCGAGAACAAGTGAGCCATGAACAATGCATTGCTGTAGAGACCAGTGTATGGCTGTATGCAAGTCATTTATGATAGTTTGCTCCACTAGGGCATGAAACAGCAGGTACATCTTCCAAGATAAGTGTTCTAAAAAAATTCGTCCATCATTTAAATAAATATATGATAAAGAAATATAGCAAATGAGCAACTTGGCAGTTGGCATATTCATCAATGAGCCCCCTCAAGTCTCATCGAGAGATGACAACTATCATAAATATTCAATGATAGAAATGAAGAGATATAATAGCCTAAGAGACAAGAGAACTATGTAACAAATACATTGCAAACATTAGCATGAAAGCATAAATAATTACCATAGATTCTTCATCCCCCTCGCCAAATCGCAAGGCAAGATCACAAAGTGCTTGGGTTGTGGACTCAACTGTCATGGGCTCACCGTAAGAGAACCTATGATTCTAGAAGATGCAATATCCATATTAGTGATCATGCAAACAACACTATAAACTAAATGGCTACAAGAAGATAAATATACCTGCGTTTCAACTCGTGCATGCTCAACCAGTGTGCGTGCATCAGCAATCAAGCCACTCATAGCACAGCCAATATGTTCATCAATTTCCATTATCTTCTCCACACTGCTAGGCTCCTACATTTGTGATATTCATACAAAACATGCAAAAAGCTTCCATTTAGTATTGTTAAGGGCCAAAATACAACAGTAAAACCATTTCAAGGTTCTATCAAGAGTCCTAAAGGCAATAAAAACGGTCAAGGTGTTACATTACATCAATTTTGTAGTAATAGGTGATATCAAACCAATTTTCAAACCTATAATTTATAAACTAACAGCTATAGGAATGTATATACTTTACACTACCCAAGTTCCACTATATCAAATTGAGCATAAAATAATATACACACCAAAAGCGGCGACGTAATGCGCTTCTCCACAGCAAGAACCACTCCTTCCTTAGTCTTAACCCCAATTGCAGTCGATCCCAACTAAAAAAAAAAAAAAGCAAAAGCAAAATAGGCAAACCATTAATTCAGAAACACAACCCAAAAACATATGAATCAAAAGTAAACCCATAAACATAAATGAGCTGGAAAAGAAACCTTAATCGCCTCAATAGCATATTCAACTTGAAACAATCGGCCTTCAGGCGAGAAAGTGTTCACTCCTCTATCATATTCAGTCCTTCAACAAATTCAGACAATATACACAAAACCATCATCACCATCCACCGAAAGACATAAAAAAAACAAAAATCAAACAGCAGAAACCCAAAATGCTGACTGCAAGACGCGATTTTTCTACCTTGTGAGGAACATTTTCGACCCAAATAAATCAGAGCTGCCAAACTACCTGCTCAGAGATGAAAACTACGAGTCATATTGAGAAGATTAAACAAAAACAAGTGAATCTAAATCAGACCCACCTTAATTCCAACGAAGAAGAAGAGAATTAATCGTGCAATTAATCTTTGGGGGTTTGACGTTTCGAAGGGGAGCGTTTCTTCTTGTCAAGCAAGGCATTTTCTCAAGAAGAGGAACGGGTGTTCGGGTCGACCCGAATCTACTTGGTGTTTGGGCTTTGATATTAAAAGCCCATATTTCAATATACCTTATCTAGTTAGCCCCAAATAAAGTAGGCTTATTAGAGGAAAAAAATTAAATAATACGGATTTAAATTTATTTTTAAGGCAAAAACTTCTGCGAGACCGGCGATATCTTTTTTGAGACATTGTCTGAATCTTCGTTTTCAAATCGTTGTCTTTTATGCCATAAATAACAACTTAAAATTGTTGTTATTTAAAAGACAATAGTTTAAAATTGTTGTCTTTTATACAAACGACAATGGTTTTACCCTATTGTTTTATGCGAGAAAAGATAACGTCAACAACACTTTTTAACTATTGTTGTTCACTGTTTTTCTTGTAGTAAAATAACTTCACAATTTTAATTAAATCACTAAGCTTCGTACTTACAATGAATTTCAAATTTTATTATTTGGATCGGTTTGAATAATCATTACCTCATAATTCTAGACTCGAATTAAAGAATAGATCATTGGATTAACATTAAAATCAACAATCGCCACAACAACTCAAAATCCTAATTCATAAGCTCAAGTTTTAAATCCTCAATCCAATCATTCGAATAAGTGCGATATTTCCAATCATATCCAAAAATATAATCTCATAAATTTTCGGCATCAGATACGCATTCGAATTAAATCGAAATTCTCAAGGAAAATTGATTAACTAAGCAATTAATTGAATGATTAAGCACGAAATAATAATTATAACTAGATTATAATTATTCAGATTATTACATTTGAGTACCTATTTCCACATGAAGAATTTAGGCATCTTAAAGTATTTTTGGGCAATAAGGTTTCTCGGAATCGGTTTGGGTTGTTCTTGTGCCATCGAAAATATGCTCTTGATATTGTGACAGAAGCTGGGTATCTTAGAGCTCGTGCTTCGGCCTTTTTTATGGAGTCGAACCACAAGCTCACTCAATCAAGGTGATGCATTACCTGATTCGAGCCGGTACCGACGATTGGTTGGTCGTCTGATATATCTTACCTTGGCACGCCCTAGATTGTCTTATTATGTGCATACTTTGACACAATTTATACAGGCTCCCTTGATTGTTCGTTGGGAGGCAGCTTTGCGCATGGTTTGATATTTAAAATGGCATCCTGGTGTATATTCTTGAAGGCGGACAATGACTTATGTTTAAGAGCTTATTGTGATTCCGATTGGACAAGTTATCCTCTCACACGTCGCTCGCTTACTGTTATTTTATCATTTTGAGAGGTTCTCCTGTGGCTTCGAAGCCAAAGAAGTAAGATGTGGTATCCCGGTCTTCAACTGAGGCTGAGTACCGATCTTTGGCTTTTACTGTGTGTGAACTAAAGTGGTTGCAAGCTCTTTTGTGTGGTTTTGGTATTAATCATACTAAACCTATGCGAGTTTATTGTGATAGTTTGCGTTGTGCGTTTGTGATCTGTACGCTCCACCGTGAGAGGGGATATGGGTGTGATTTATTGGTGCAGCATGACTGTATATATTAATTATATTTTATGTATCTCATTCTTATTTCTTATTTAGGCAAGTCTTGTAATTAGGATATGATCTATCTTTTAATTTCGTGTAGAGATAATCTTCTCTTTGGTTGTATACATTATAATATGTTTTTGGTTCCTAGAGAACAGAATAATACAACAAATTACCACAGTCGTTCCTCTTTGTTTCTCTTCAAAATGTATTTCGAATGGATATGCACAATGTAAAATGAATTTCGGATGGAATACGCCCAAATGTCTCACCGTCTCACAGAACACACGTCACACGGGAGACTCACTCATATATTAATTGAGTTTTTATGTATTTAATCTTTATTTAATAAATGATACATTTAATTTTTTATTGAATAAAAGATGTATTTTTCTTCATTAAATAAATAATATATTTTTATTTTAAATAATGTATAATCTTTTATTTATAATATAGATCTTATAAAAGGTGTCTCTTACAACACTATCTTTAACAAAAGAAAGGAATATTCGCTATCCCTCTCTCTCTCTAATTATTTATTTTTTGAGGCGACTCGGGGAAAACAATATTGATGTTGAACCAAATGGAATTATTTGGCTTCACGAGATATTGTCTTTGTCAAATGTATTTATAATTTATATTGTATTCATAATTAATTGCTTTTCTTTTTTACTTTTTTTTAACACTTTCTAGATGCAAATATCTTACAATTATATTTTTTAAATCCCAAAATGTCAAAAATAAACTATAATTAAAATGCATGATATTTTTATGGAGAATTATCAATTCAAGACCTAAAAGATAGTTTAATTATTAATTTAGGACTCGAAAGATGATTTGTCAATCTAGAACATGAAAGATCAAGCAATTTTGTCTTAGATTAAAAATTATATGATTTTCAGGTTCTGAATTGAAAATTTTTATAATCTTTTAGTATCTAAATTAAGAATTAATGATTCGGATCCTAAATTAGAAAAACTTTTTTTTCATTTTTTATAACAATGTAAAAATTAGGAGTTGAATAACAACTTTCAACTTGTCCAAAGACTAATGCCAATAAGTAATAGCCACTTAGTGCTAAAAAATAGCAATAAAGCTATCGATATAGGTTTTTTTTTTTTTTTTTTTTGCCATCATCTAACAAATAAATCAAATGGAAAATGATTGTTGATGGGAAATCATTACCATCATCAACAAGGTAGAAGAAGATAAGCCAATGGAGCCCACCAAACAATGTTTTCTTCTCCTTTTTTTTAACCTCATTAATTACATTATTTAATGTGTGTACTATATTAAAAGACAAAATGCCCCTCTCAAATCCATCACTTCATTATTTAACTAACTTTGTGAAAACCACTCTTCATCAAGTCCCACAAACCTCAAGGTGAAAAACCTCTTCTTTTTCTTCTAAAGCAAACACTCCATCCCCACTCATTCTTGGGATCAATGGCTGCAAGATTCTCTCTCTGCTCATCTCCCATGACTACTCCTAACCATGGTCCATCCATGGGGCCAATCGGGTCGTTGCAATTACGGGTTGGATGTTCCAAGAATCATGCATCAGTTGAGGCTCAGAACAGAATCAGATCATCCCACAAGAGCAAGGTGCAGATCCAACTTGTTTAAATGTATGAGTTTTGATTTTGTAGTAATGTTCATGAAAAAAGCTATCTTTTTGGGCTGCTTTTTTTTTTCTTTTTTTTTTTCTATAAATGTGTTGCAGATTTTCGAAGATCGATCGGCTGGTATTGTCTGCTACAGAGATGAGAATGGAGAGATAACATGTGAAGGGTACGATGAGGGCCCTCGTTTCCATCAGAAAGTGTCAAGGCTTAACTGTAATACGAGGTAAGAAGTTCTTACAAACATGAGCAATTGTTTTAAATTATTTTTAACAAGAAATTGCATGATTTGTGAATTGTGACAGCAGAGAAAGAGATGGTGATGTAATCGAACTCCTTCAAAGATGTTGGTTTCAAGTGGCTGATGAAGGTGGAGACAAAGGGGGAAAATGATTCTAATAGTAACTGTGTTCAACAAGATTTACAGTGAAGTATGTATATTGATTTAATAAGAATCATTTTCCACATTATTATATTTGATGATTGTGTATGGTTTTTTAACTTTGAGGATCTGATGTGGATAGGTTAGTTAAGAAATTGGCAAAGATTATGCAAATAATCATAATAATCTGTAATCTGATGTAGAAGAATTGAAGCATATTGCAAATTAGTTTTATACAAAAGAGAATAGGACTTATACATTGTCATCACATATACAATTGCAGCTGAAAATACAAAAGAATTTGGAGAAATGAAAAAAAAGAACATGTTTACAAGTAAGACTTTTCTTTTAGGAGGTCATCAAATATGGAGACCTCCAAGGGAGTCTTGAATTCAAGAGCTCCCTTGTTTTGCTATACTTTTACAACTATATACGAGAAGCCGAAAGGAACTGACTTCGAGATGAAAGCAAGAAAAAGAAGGAAAAAGGGAGACCTGAGAGAAGAGTAGTGGTTCGTGGTAGTGATCAATTGCGGTCTATTCAGCAGGGGTTGTGGTTTGTGAGTGGTTGTCTTCGGATAAATCAGTCTGCGACTTGCTAGGAACGGGTGCAGGAGGCGACCATTGATCTGGAACCATCAAGAAGTAGGTAGTCATGGCTTTCCTGAATCTCCTCTTGTATTGCTTTGGAGATATCACAGTTGGGGAGGCGTTTTTGGGGCCTCCAAGAATGCCTGATGCCTTGACCCATGTCTCGAGGTGCTTGTCCCATGTGTACTGCCTCATGAAGTCGATGATGCCAAGAACCAGCTCGTTCTTCACTTCATCCACCCCAACCAGTAGTGAGTAATCCATAACATCTACAGACTGCAGTTCCACCGTCAAATTAGCACGAAATAGAAGATAGAATGTGATGTATTTACAGTCTAGGCTGATGGAAGAACAAAATGATTTTGCAAAAACTTACAGCAAGAAAAGCTGTATCGTTCCAGACTGCTCTTTCTAATACTCTCTTGGCTTTGTTTCCGACGAAAATTGGAGAAGTAGGCATTGCTTCAATCAAGTTCTGATCCAATAACACCTTGTTGCTCCCAGTAGTATCAGAATTGTACCTCGATCTGGAGGATCCTTTAAGATCATATAGTCGAGACAAATTTCTTCCAAAGAGTAAATTCTCCATAACCAGAAAATCCATTTTCGAGTCCTTCCCTCCTTTCTGATGTCTGGATGCAACCTTTTCAAAAGAAATGAGAAATCAGTCATGGTGTTTTATGCCAATGCAAATTAGAGAATCAAGATGATTTTAAAGATCCATTATTAGATAGCTAATATTCCAATACAAGAGGACTGAGGAATCAGCTTTTGCGTGCAATGTGATAACCTTATCTCAAGGGTCCAGAAAGAGAGCATCTCTCTCTAGGTTTTGATGTTGAGTCGTGAATTGCAAAATAGACTACATCATTTTACACTCTATTGATCAGACATACCTGATAGATCCCAAGAATCTTTGCCAGGCATGTCGGGCTTCCAGTGCCTATTGATTCACAGATATATTTAAAATATCCAGGTGCAAATTTGATGAACGATTCCAACTCTGTCTTAGTCACTTGCTTAACTATAAATCTATCTTCCAAAGTCTTTGCAAAAAAGACATTGCTCTTACCACCTTGGGCACTCCACTTCTTACAACGGCTAAGAGATCTAACGAAATCAACTTCAGATGGACAGCACATTCTCCTCAAGGCGTCAAAACGCTTTGCAAAGTAACAAGTGACAGTGTATTTTACACGTCCAAGGGGTCCATCAACCCCAAAAGACACCCTTGCATGCAGGGCTTTAGTGCATGAGAGCGGATCCACGGGCAAGGGCAAGGAACTTCGAGAAGCTGTAAAAGATAAAAAGGCCTCATCTCCAGGGCCAATACTTCTTGAAGACTCTAATATCATTTCATCGAAAGAGTGACCTGGTGGGAGACTCAAGGAGTCGATGGACTGCGTATGATACAGAGAGTCAGAGACATCCCTCTGTCTCTCCGGCTCATCAGATAGTTGATTAAGATAATCATCTGAAAGTAGAACATAAGCTATAATACTAGTAGGTTCATCATCATATACTGGAACAACAATGTCGTTAACTCCGACTGGCAGGAGCAATCTGGCCCCACTTTGGAGTTCAGATTCCCGAAATGATGAAATGTACACCGGATCATAATCACTAAGTGTATCCAGTTTCTGAGAATTCCCTAAGAAGTTTTTGTTCAATGATCTGTAGAAACTCATGAATGGCATGCCCAACCAACTTACATGCTCCTCCGTATTGTTAGAACTCTTGGAAAACCAATGAGATGACTGTCTGGACAAACTCAGATCCTCTGCATGGTCTTCGATATCCAATTTTTCTGACAATACAACGGTGGGCGTCTTAGCACCATCATGTAGTTCAGATACGTTATTGTTCATGGTTATCCCAACAACTGGAGTATTTTCGCCAGTCCATGCTGCATCAAGAGTTTCTGACAAGCTAAAGGGAGCTTGCCCATCAGACAGGGACCTATGAAGAGTAAGATCAGATTCCACGGTATCAGATTCATCTGTGGTTTTTGTTTCAGCAGGATCACTGATATAAAATGAAGTTGTTTGATGGATTGTCAGGCCCAGATCGTTGCTTTGCTGATCACTTAGTCCATGAGTGTGGCTTTCCATAGTTTTTGAGTTTTCAGAAACAGAACCAGACTCATCTATTGATTTGTCTGTTTCCAATGGGACTCCCACATCCAAAAGATCCTCAGTAACAGCAAGTGGTTTCTGAATCGGTTCTGGACTAGAGGCCTCCATGTCATCTTGTAGTTCCTTGTCATCTAAACTATCTGCATATATAAAGCGATGGTCCCACACATACGACCGAAATACAAGTTGCCGGCGCAGTCGATTCAGCTCAAGAATATCAATGGCTGGTTGGCCTTTCTTTGGTTCTTTGTTCACAATATTCCTGAGATACCCCTGCATAGTACAAACATCTCTCAGAAAGTTCATGTCAATGGTAGTCTGGGAAATAAAGATTATAAAAGTTCTCCGTTCATGTCAGTCTGCATAACTTCAAAACATGGACATCCCAAAAGCTCTGCTTCTAGTCAAAGAGAATAACTCTTTACAAGAAAGTAAAAGGAATCTCCGGTTGATTCTTGAATATAAGAGAAATAAAGGATACAGGTCGGCATCACATTTATATTGTGAACAGGATACAATACATGAAAATCTGGTTTTTATCAGTACACTGAACATAGTCTATAAAGAGTCCTTTCACAGAAAGAGTCCTTTCATAGAGTGCTGAGAAATTTTCCATATGTTCCATCTGCCATATGTTTTGTAGAGTTACAAAATATGGTTTCCATTACCATTGTCTTACAAGTCAGAAGTGTCTTACAAGTCGGAAGATTCTTAACATATATATTTAAAAAAAATAAATGAATAAAACATTTGGCATATGGAAGTAGATGTGAGAAATGATTTGTATCATTGACCTCTCATCCTGTGGACAATAGTTAGAATAATGAATGCATATTGCTTAATTTGAAACTTATGGCATACGATTACGAGTTCAACCTAAAAGGAATACATTGTTTATTTCACCAAAAAAAAAAAAAGTAATCAGTGTGACTGATTAGAAGATTAATCAAGCTAGCATTGTCCTCGCACACAACTCATACTTGCCCCATCCAAAATATGGTCCACCTTGGTTATAGATTAATAATTATTTAGGAAAATAAATTATTAAACTAAACTTCTTATTTTACCCTTATTCAGTGAAGCTTTAGTTGTAATGTAACATGTTAATTTCCATGACAACAAAGAACATATTTATAAATGATTCTGAAAAGTAGCATAAAATATAGCAATAGGACAATGAGAAGTAGTATCCAATATAATTGAGACACCCACTTGACCATATATTTAGGATAGAGAGGGAGTATAAGTTACGGATTGAAGTAAAACAAATTGATCTATGACACTGTATGAATACTAAAACCAGAAACTTAAAATTGATACCAGAACCAGACCTCAAACTCCAGCTTCTCTTCATGCAACATAACTTCTAGATCTGCCAAGTGATGTGCTGATTGAGGAATGTTTATGCCACTACTGAGCATACTTGAGCGAGATTTTCTTTCTACCAGCAAATGCAGAGCATTAAGCACTTCAGAGAACAAAAGCTCAGCCCGAGAAGCCACCTGTTAGATTAGATAGAGATGAAATTTTCAAGGCCTACATCCACCCATATATGAAAAAGAAAACAAAAAACAGGCAAGGTAATTTCACCTCATTCATTTCTCTTTGTACCCACTCCTGAATTTCATAATTGAACTCGAGCTGTTTAGGAGGCAAGTATACTGAGTAAACATCGATTGATGCATAGCGAAAGCAAGCAACCATGTTTCCAAATCTGCACGTAACACAATAATATAAAGCACCCAGAATGCATAAACAAGCATTAAAAAGTCAAGATACAATGAGCTATTGTTCTCGTGTTTTTATGCATTGCCAAGAAAGCAACATATCCATCAACCAATTTATAAGAAAAGTAAAAGAGCCACAGGACAAATGACATAGCTAAGCCAAGAAAATTTCACAATATCCACATCGAATGAATGTGGATGACAGATAAGAGAGGCCAGCCCTTGACCAT
Source organism: Plectranthus barbatus (assembly GCA_026898455.1). NCBI lineage: Eukaryota > Viridiplantae > Streptophyta > Magnoliopsida > Lamiales > Lamiaceae > Plectranthus > Plectranthus barbatus. The sequence goes on from JAPKLW010000793.1 coordinate 279,486, forward strand.
GGTTTTGAGTTAAGTTAGAACTTCCTATCTTGTATGCTGAAATGTGGTCCAGCCTGCCAGATTCAAACCAGAGACCTAAGATAGGGAACCCTAACTTAAACAAAAGCCGTGGTCAAGGGTTGACCCTCACTTAAATGTCCATCCACATTTTCATGTGGAGTCAATTTGAGATATATAACACAAAATCTTATCCATTGAACAATCAAGCAATAAATGATTCTTAAGACAATAGTAACTGTGTGAAGACACTGGTATTATCATACCCATAAAACCGAAGACAATCTCTATGTAACGAATGCCCACAACTTGCCACTCTGCTAGCAGCAGCATGGTTTGAAAAGCTTAGCTCCAAGAACTTTCCAAATGACAGTCCCCATGCAGCATCAGACATCACAACTCTTAGAGTTGCAGGAGGAAAGCCATTATCTCTGGGACACTTCAGGCAGCGGTGCCACATCCAAATCTTTCCATCCTTTTCACCAGGTAAAAGAATTTCTACCAGTTTCTTAACAGAGATTGTAAGGGTACCTTGCCGATGAGTATAGCATTGAACATGAGCCTCTGCAGGCATATCACACGACCGACATCTATAGTTCTGCCTCAAAAGGTAGGCACTCATTCAGAACCAAATGATTTCAAAGTTTCACTTCTACTGTATTCTTGTTAGGGATTTTTAGAAATACAGGAAGAGCAAGTTTTTAAAGGAACAGCGAGGTACCTGATCAAACAGATGATCTCGTAGGAAACGACCCAAAGGCTTGTCAAAGTTACCGTAGTATTTGATTCGGAAAAGATGGGATCGTTCACAGACAGTTCCCTTCCACAGACATCGTGATGATAAGGAAACCAAGATGCTCTGATGGTCTGAAGGAGTAGGTTGAAAGTCTCCCTTTAATTCCTCAAGAATTTGTTCTCCTTCAAGTTGGAAAGATGGTGGAAGCGAAACAGTCCTGCTAACATCATTGTTCAAGGCATCACCTGGCATGAATTTGACATTTGAATCTCCAAAATCACTATTGACAAGGCAATCTTCTGTGGCAGTTAATCTCTCTGCATCTAAACTCTTTGCCTCCAGAGACCCACAAAAGTTTTCGAAGACCATTTCTTCTGACGCATGCCAAGGTGAGTGACTATTCAATGAGGAGTGTTGAAAACCTTCGGTTGAAAATGAGGTCAGGGGCTCAGTGTACTGAGAGCTCATAGGAGCAGAAAGATCAGACATCTTCACATATTCATTTACAGGTATGGATGGAGATGTCAGTTTGATGAGTTCTGAACTAGGGACACTCACTGACCTCTGTGGTTCACCAACAATGTGAGGGCCAGGCCCAGGAGTTTTTTCATTCTCAGGGACCGGAAAACCAGGTATAGTAGAAATTGATCTGTCAATCTTTGAAGGTTTATCTGGAAGTGCCACAGTGATTGGAGCATTCACTGGAAGTTCTGGCAGAGACGCACCTTCATCTGCTAGAAAACATGTTTCCAAGGCCAGGTGATAAGCTGCAAAAATCCCATATTGCACAACATGCTTCACTTTCTTCAAGTCATCAACACTGGCACCTCGTAAGAGTATCTAGAGGAATAAATGAAATATTAGATTTCCATTGGACTTTGAAGCATGTTTTAAGGTCCCAAATGTAATCAATGATCAAGAAGTCATAATATCAGCGAGCACATTTTGCCACTAAAATTTATAGAACTTTTAACAATACGACGGACTAATGCCAATGTCGGTAATAATGCTATCCGTCTTATTTGAAGTGACAAACTCACCGTGAAGCCTAGCGGTTTTGGGCAACCTTCAAAATACATCAATGTCTTTACCGGCTTCTTTCCAGCCTGACAAGAAGATCCATGCTCTTCCACAAACTTCTCAACATGGAACCTGTCACAATATCCAAGTTTTGTGGATGACAGATGATCAATTGAAGGAACAATCTGGCTGCCAGTGCATCGGGCTATACGCTCCAATAGCTGGGTTTTTATATTTAGAACAAGTGATATATTTTTTGCAAGAAGGTATTCTTGCGCATATCGAGATACAGATTTTTCTACCAGAAGAATATTGGGGCGCTGAGCCTCTATTTTTGCAACAGCCATCTTAAGATGATCCATTTCCTGATATGTGAAAAATACATACATTAATGAAGTACGAGAACTCAAGACTCAAAAGGTTCATATGAAGCAACAGAAAATAAGTACATGTTATGAATTACCGATAAACTGAAATTTCTTACACCAATAAACAATAAAAAAATATTAATAGACTCAACTTGTTGCAACAGAGTATCAAAGCTTGAAAGAGCATTTGAAACCCGATGGTATTCGAGAGCCCCTCCAAGGATCAGCAAACGCGGTTTCTCAATTTTTGATGTCATCCTACGATGAGCCACATTTTTCTTGCAGACAACTCCTTTGACGACCATACTTCAGGGGAAAAGGGTAAATCATAAGGAAAAAAAAAGGTAAGAATACATGAGAAATAACTAAATAGATGGTTCTGAATAAGTATTTATTAGAAACCCAATAATATGTTTTTCTGTTCCACAACTCAGAGCATCATTTATGTTACTATCAGCTATTTTGGGTTGTTTATTCAGTATTCAATCATCAACTATGTTCTTTTAATAACTACCACTTGACTGTAAAGAGGACAGGACAGACACAAATGATTACCTCTCACTTTGACGTCCAGAAGCCAAACATTTTACTTTGACATAGCCTCCCGGGTCCATTTGCCCACTTTTGCTCATATCTGGCTTTAATAACGTAGCAGCCTCCCATGACAATGATGTGATTATTTCTAACCAACTTTCTTCATCATTTTCTTCCCCAGAAGGAATATTCTCAACCTGCAAGAGCTGAGCCACCAAAGCCCGGAAATGACCATCAACAACACTCTTCATCACTTTCTTCTGTTCCTCATTTGATTTATCTCTGCTTCTGTTCTCCCCACTGTGGACACTACTTGAGTTGCTTGAGTGTCCCCACTCTCCAGCCGCATCATCATCATCGTCAAATAGAAGTGCCTCTTTTTCATCTTCTTCATCCTCTGGTTCAGGAGGGAGCCAGAGAACTCCATTGTTTTCGAAATCCACAGGTTCAAGATCCACATCCTCAGCCACTAGTAAAGAAGAAGGTGCCTCACATTCATCATTTATATCATTATCAACGGTTTTAGCCAAAACTTGTTGGGCTTCTTTGGGATCCTGGGAATCGAAACTACTTTGTAATGAATAGTTCGTCATGCTTTTTGAATCAACAGTATCTCCATCAGGATGAGCGTTACATGAATTATAATGGCTGTTGATTTCATCAAACTGAACATTACCAAAGGTGTCATTAACCTGTGAAAAGTTATTTGATTTGGAACTCAAGTGAGAGGCTCCAAATTCGTCATCTTCGTCATCACTTCTGCATAAGAAAGACGTCGTGATGATTGTAGACAATAAATGAAGCATAAATAAACCTAAATCAAAATAGCACTAGATTTAGAGCTTTGTAGACCATAAATTACCACTCAGGTGTTAAAGCTGTCAGTATTCACTGAAGCATAAACTTCCATATAATAACAGTCCTCCATTTGGAACAGTAATATGATAATAAAAGCTAGACAAAAAGGAATAATTCATCCCATGATTTAACAAGCAGAGTACAAAACCATGTAATCCAAACAGTGAGTAGTTATTTTTGTATTTAGGTGTTGCTGTTGATCTACCACATTGCTAACAAGACTAGTGTTTTGAAAATAATTGAATACTAAAATATACATTTTATGAACAAAGAAAAAATGTTCTCAAAGACAAATGAAAAAGTAAACAAAATGTTATCTTGTATATAATAGAATTCCAGGTATAGAAGCGTGTTAAGATCTTTGTGTATACCGCATGTGCCATGTTCTTATACTAATGTTCAGGTCCCTCCAGCCTATAGGAAGAAAATTAAAAGAAACAAAATTCCAGGTTTAAAAACCAATGTTAAGTATCAAGAACCCAAAATGCACGACTTAGTAAAGTGATGCTTATAATTTGAATAACATGCACAAGTATGCTACTCAAATCCAAGAAACCAAAAGGGAGAAACAGAAACCTGCATGGGAAAAACCTTAATTGGTCCTGTGACAGGTTCTGCTCTCCTAGGAACACGTCATGATCATTCATTGCTGCAACAATACTTTGCCTATCCATAGATGCTCCGGCTAATGATGATTGATATGGGTTGAATCCAGTCTGTGGCAGTGATACAAATGTCATGTTGCTGATGAAACTGGACTTGGTGCTGATGAAACTGCTAACTGATGGAGAAGAGCTGCTGTGATCCAGGTCGGCAGCCTGGTTCCCATTTTCAACAGGTGCCGTCAATCCCCGTTCCCATAGCTTGAAACAGTAGTTGCAGGCCCTAATCTTCTCCCAATCTTCTGGTGCAATCTTTGGTTCGCTGGATGAAGTAGGAATCCAGTTCGATGTACACTTGGAACAGAAAACCCGGCCACAAAGTCGACAATGGTGCCTACGGTTGAACAAGGTGAACTGTGAATCACACTCGTAGCATACCATGCAGCTCTCATCAGGCATCCAAAAATCCCTCGACACGTGTGCAGGCTCAGACCGCCAAGGCATCCAAGACTTTACGAACCTTACTATATCAGAGACGTTCTTATTTGGCGGATCCATCTACTGTATAACTCACCTTTCCCTCTCATTTTGATATTCTCATTTTCCTCCCAATTCTTGAATCCTTCTGTATACCCCACCCAATATCAGCGCAAAAAATGATAAAGGAAATTTCTGGAATTTCTTCCTCTGACCAATGCAAACCATACTAACCCAATTAACAACCTTTTACACTGAATTGCAACCTTTTAGATTATTTACCAATCAACCTCTACATTCAGAGAATTTCCCCAATGCCATTGACTAGAGACGACGATTAGTTTTTCGTTCATTCTCCATTTCCCTAAACTCAACGAGAGACAAAAATAAACAAGAGCAGAATCCCAGAAATTGATTATCCAAACACCACTACCTTCATCAACAATGTGAATTTACACGTACAAAACCCCAGAAAAGAAAAGAACAAATTATAATTATCCGACCCTCTGGTTTCCAAAATTACGACACTGAGACAGTGAAGAATTCTTAATGACAGAACAAAAATACCAAAATCAATTCCGTTCCCTAAAAGGCAGGCAACGCAACAGAGCCCAAATCAAACCTTCATGCATGCAATCCCTGAAGCGCAATCACGAGATTCTTCGATACAACCAACCCGATCCAACCCAAACAACTCAGTCTCGACGGCGAATAGCCGATGCATTCTTCAAAATTCAATAAAACCGCAGCAAAAAAAAATCCCCAATGATGTTGATTATTTCTCCTTCATTAAATCAACCGAAGAAATGCGCTAAAATAAGCACTGATCAATTGAACAAATCACATAAATGTGCATCAGAAATTCACATTTTATTTTTTTCCACATTAGTTTTGGGATCGAAAGAAAGGAACTGTCGTTAAATGTGTGCTGGGCTGAACTTGAAATTTAATCAGACGATGAAAATTATGGGATTCAAGAAAATAGAGAAACAAACAAACAAAAAAACATCAGCCAATAAGAACGTCACACGTGTGATACAATGGTTTCTTGGATTTTTATAAGTCTGTAAAATAGTCAATAGTCAAAATTCTTTTATTACATTCATTTACTTTTATATAAAACTAATTGTTGTGTTATTTAAATTTTAATATCAGAAAATAAATAAAGAGTTGGTCGCACACGGTCTCATAATTTTTTTAGATGGAATTTAATTATAAAAAAATTATATTATTTACAACAAATAAATATATGAGGAAATAATTTTAACTAGCCAAATTTTATAACTACATGCACAAAATAGCCACCCTTATGAAAAACTACACAAAATAGCCAAATTGTACTTTGTCTGTCATATATGTCTTAGTCCACCAATCAATTTTTTCGGTTTATGTGTAAACCCTAATAGAATTATTTTTTTATTATTAAAAATTGAGGGAAACATTTAGAAAGTAATAATAATCCAATAAAATATTAGGGAATATATCCTCAGCTTGATTTCGTTATTTTCCAGCTTGAGTTCTGCATTTTCCAGCTTGAGTTCGGCATTTTCAGCTTGATTTCGGAATTG
>JAPKLW010000793.1:320525-352148 GCA_026898455.1 Plectranthus barbatus
CGCCTTGGGTCAGTGTAAAAATCAGTAAATTCGATAAGATAATAAATAAATAATTTTTTGGAGATCCCCTTTATAGATATAAAGGTCCAACGAAACTATAAATTAATAATTCATAAAAAATTACAATTATTACTTTGGTATCTTGCTAAAATATGAATCTATTGTAATTTGTTTATTTTCTAAATTCAAATCCAATTCAACTTCATCTCTAACTTTTCTAATTGCACCCACAAGTTCCGGTGTTGATGTCTCCAATTGCAATCGAAAGTTATGAAGAGTTGTTGTTGCATTCAATGTTTCCTTTCGCATGACTGGTTCAAGTGGTGTTGAATCATCTTCAACTTCATCATTAGAACTTTCAACAAGATTTGCCACAATTTTCTCTAAATTTTGTACTTATAAACAATCTTCATTTTTGCCTGGATAATCCAACAAGTTATTGGCATTCATTTTATTTCGATAGCCAGCATCATTGATCATGTTCTCAAGTTGACGTAGGTTTTCTTCAAATGTGGTCTCACTTAAGTCACTTGAGGTTGCTTCATCTGAGCGAATTTTGCAATGTTGAAAATAATTTGCTATTGTCAATTAATATTTTTCCTCAACCCACTCTTGTAAAATTTTTTTGAGTACATGCAGGGTGGTCTCTCTTGTACTCGGATAGTGCTCTACGCATTTGATCGATCATGGATAATTTTGTGAGACCATTTAAATGAGAGGTAATTTTAAACGCAACAAAATAATTTCTCCTTACAACCCCTTATTTTTTTATTATTACTATTTTATCCTCATAACATTTTTTTTACAATATTCGCATCCCCAGTCCTAATTGAAAATATTTTTCCTTTCTTTTCTTAATCCCTTGCATAAAAAACGGCTCTGCAACCTCACATTCTATAATTATCTTCTCCAAATCTTACTACACATACGCCTTTTCTTTTTGTCTTGATTATTTTGCAATTAATAAGTATTAATGCCCAAAGTTTCTAGAGTTAGAATTGAGTTTTGGTCTTGGATTATTTTCTTGATCTGTAATATGTTCTTAAAGGATTTTGGTTGGGGCTATCAATTCCTTGTTTCAAGATTTCTTGGATTTTCTGTTAGACTAAAGAGTGACAATTGCGTATGATTTATGAGTGTTTTGTCCGAAGCCTCTTGGAAGGAATTTGGAAAACGAAACTCTATATAGGATTGTGGCTATAGAAAAAGATTTTAATGACCAATTGAAATTTCTACATATACAGTATTACGATGGACTTAATAGATACTCGTAAATTCATGATTAAGATATTAAATTCAATTAGTTTAACTTGCAATATTTATTTTTATCAAAATTATATTTTCCGAAAATTTCTTTAAATTATTAATTTATCGATATAATAATATCCCTCTAAATTAATAGAATTCCCTAGTCCTAAGTATATTAATTTGTAGAGGTTTTACTGTAATAACTTTTTTCTTCTAAGTAATTTATTGATATTCATATTTTATAAATAAATATTTTTTCATAGTTTTAATTAATTTATACTATATCATATAAGAATAATTAATGTTCAATTAAAAATAAATCAACTAAAATGAATATAATAATAATAATTTTAGAAAGTATAAAAAGATGATTATTTATATTTTTTTATAAATAAAGATTTTGAAATAAAAATAAGAGTTGGTCTCCTGAGAGACGGTCTCACTATTTTTTTATTGTGAGACGGATTTTAATACATCATTTCAATAAGTTAAATACATCATTTCATTTTTAAGAATTACATTATTTGCAACAAAGAAATACATTAATTCATTAAACTCATATCACAATAAAAATGGTGAGACCTCATTTGTCGTCTCACAATAAAAATATGAGACCGTCTCATATGAGGCTTTGCCTAATAATAATAATAAAATAAAAGACAGGGACGAGGACTGGGTCGGTCGATCTCCAATCCCCAACATAACTCGATTCATTTCTAAATTCTTATATTCATGATGAATCATTGATCATGACTGGAAATGAGGTATTAATCTTCGCAACATAATAGATGCAGTTTTTTTAGAAATTTGTAATATTTGTGATGGCGATATATTTCATTGATATGGTAGCTTCTGAAATATAGAACTGTTTAAAATGAAAATTGGAGGTGGCAAGAGGGTCGGGTTTGTGTTGAAGGTATTGGCGGGTCGGGTTGCGACTTTATAGGAACACATGATACGCCAACACAAACCCGACCTGTTTATTATCAGGTCAACCCGATAGTGACCCGAATAACTTGTTTAATTATAATGAAAATTTTAGCCTATTGCACAACATGACATGTCAATACGAAAATGACCTGTAAACATGGAAAAAAAAACCGAAGATTACGTGAAAATGACATAGAAATTGTCATTTCTGGTCAAATGGGTTGTGTTGGTCAACTCAAATCTGATCCAAACCCGACATGAAAATTAAATGAGTTCGCGGGTTCAACCCGAAAATTAAGTGGGTTGATCCAACCATGCCTTTCGTGTTAGGTTCGTGTCATAAATTACCGCCCCTAATGAAAATGAATGCTTTTTTTAGCACAGTACACCTACTTTACTGATTAATAAACTATCATTTGTTCTTGTCTTCGATTCTGATTACTTGTTAATCGTCTTTATTCGTTAAAATTACTTTGCTTACGTATTTGTGATCTACACAATGATTATTTTTCTCTATTTTGTATTACTTCTTGTCGTTTTCCTACTCGGTACCTTGGGCCATATATATATGTATGAAATTGAGCCTCAACAAATAAAATTAAAATTCATTTAATTCTCACACTATTATAACTCACCTAACTAAGTGAGGTTACCTATATATTTTAAGTTTTTTTTTTTAATTTATTGATACATATTTTTGTGATATAAATTGGGCCACTTTCTTCAACTTATATTTCTACACCATGTCTTCCTATCTCGCATATAAATCATAATAATAATAATAATTCTTGTTTTTTAAATTTCAAATTCCTTTGTTATGTTTTGAACTTTCATTGTTGATTATTTTGTACTTTTATTGTAATTTGAAGTGCAATAATAAATTAGGAAATGTAATTATTAGCTATTTATATTTTTGCTGTGAATTATAGTTATTGTTAGATTTTGTTTTAGTACTTTTAGATAAGTATTAAGATTTATAGCTAGTATACTATTACTTTAATTGGTTGATAAGTTTATTTTATTATTATTATTTTTTTGAATAAATGTCCATTAATCTTAAATTCGCACACACACTCACACACTCAGATGTCCACCGAGAGCTCGAACCTGTCTCAGTCACGGATGAAGTGTTTTAATCACTACACCTCGAGCAAAGGACAAGTTTAATTGTTTGCCAATAATGATGTTAAGTCCCACGTCTTGCCTTATTGGGCTTGCCAAATTTTATTCAACTTTTTTGTAGTCCAATATGCTCAACATTTTTTTAAAAAAAACTACACATTTTAATCTTTTTAGTAAATAAAGAAGATGATCTGAGACACTTTCTATAAAATTCATTTTTTAAATATCCAATATTTACTTACTTATGATGAGTGATGACCAATCATAAATTTTTAAAATTATCAATTAATTATTTTTATATACATTAAATTATTTACATGAAAAAATACATCGTACTATTTGAAGTGGTTAAAACTAATATAAAAATCATGAATCATATTATAGACGGCTTAATTAAAAAAATCCTTCATTTATTGAATTTTAAGAATAATTATTTATTTTCCCTTTTCACTATGTTGATCGATAAATTTTATCATATCAAATTTTACAAATTACTATTGCCCGAAATTAAACTAATTGTAATACAATTTTGTATATATGTTTATAAGCGTTTCAATTTTTTTAAACATAAAATATTTTTTTAATTATCGTAAATTGATTTTCTCACACGTATCTTTCTTTTATTATTAAAATTTGGTTAGGAAGGGTTTGTTCTCAACGCACCCACAAAGTTGAAGATGTAATTTGAATAATAAATAGTATATTGAATAATAATTTGAAATAGACATTTACCTAATTCAAATATATATTCAAACTAAAATAAATAAAAATGCTCTATTATTAAAAAAAAAATTGTGGTTTTAAAGGTGATCACGCACTACACATTCACTGTGTTTTAAAATCAAATTCAACCCATGGTGTACGTCCACGTAGGCAGTAGGTACCATCACATCTTAACAATTACATCAATAATAAATGAAATAAAGTATTCCCATTAATCCTACTTTTTCACCTAAGTGTACTTCTTAAATACAGTAATATCCACAATTTTAGATACCTTCCAGAAAATTAACAATATATATATTGATATAGAGAGAGAAAGAATGCATCAAGTCGTGATTAAATACGTGTATGAATTAGAAATCTTTATCAACTGTTGATTTTGATGAGCTGGACATTTTAGAATTTTTTTTTATTTTTTATTTTGGTTAGTTACATGGATTATTTAAAAGATAAATATTTGTTAGTTCAAATAAATTTTTTTTTAAAATATTTGGTTTGGACAAAACTTTTATAGCTTACTAAGAATTAACAGGAAAATACATCCATATATTTTAAAGAGTGGGATTTATTAATACCCACTTTCAGCTATGTATATAACAAAAATACCCAAAACATTATATTGATTCAAGAAATACCCACTGTCGTAATCTGACACATTTCAGAGGTGAAATTTCGTTATTTTCACAAAAAAACTTGTAGATTTAGACTAGTTGATGGAAATTCAAAGTTGTCGGTCAATATTTGAATTTATTGTATTTTTTAATCGAACTTAATTTTATAAAAAATGTTGTCGGTCAAGTTTAATTTATAAGGAGAGAGAGAGAGTCGGTGCCACGTTGGTCGGCGTCGGTGTAATGGCATCGACCTTCGACACCGACCAACGTGGCAATAGATGAAAAATGATAAAAAAAGATGAGTTTTGCCACGTCAGTCGGAATGAGGGCCACGTTGGTCGATGTCGCCGACGCCGACTGACGTGGCGTCGATCCACGTAGGTCGGTGTTTGTTATATGACACCGACCTCGACACCGACCGGGCCCCTTTTCAAAAAAAAAAATATATAAAACGGGAAAAATCCCATTTTCTTGCCATTCCATTCAGATTCAGACGTCGACTCTCCTCCTTCGACTTCGACTTCGACTTGAGGCATAAATCTACCAAAACTTCACAAATTATTCTCACGTAATGGCCGCCCATAATGAGGTATATAGTTTCAACCATTTTTATTTCATTTTAACCGTGGGTTTTCGTTATTTTTCTCTAATTATTTAGTTTAATTATTTTGCAAAAATTATGTGTAAATTTATGTAAATTTCATGGAGTAGTTTGAATTGTGTTGAACAATGTGTTATTAGATTAGTTTCATTGATTAATTTACGGTCCGAAAAATAATTGATGGTGTAAGCTTGGCAAAATTAGGTCAAAATCAAATTGGGGGAAAACACAAATTGGGGGAAAATCAAATTGAAACCTTATTTTTTTTATTTAAGTTCAATTAGATGCTAATTTGTTTTTAATTAAATTAATTATGTTGTGTATGTTTATTCTTGTATAATTTGGTTGAATTCCATCAAATTAAATTTATTTATTATTGTATAATTTGGCTGAATTGGACCAAATTAAATTAATTAATGTAGATGTATGATTAGTTTGAATTCGGTCAAATTAAACTCATTTATTAATTTTCATGTTATTTTTTATTAAATTAATTATGTTGTGGATGCTTATTTAGGTATATATAGCTTTTATTAATTTAATTTATCGTAAAGTAGTTGTAACGGAAACCGTTACACCGTGGTGTGAAACACCTAATTAAATAATGCGTGTGATATGAGAGTATTATTGTATAACACGGGAGAATTCCGTGAACCACGATGGATAACCATAGTTATATTTAAATTAATGGTAACGGAAACCGTTACACCGTGGTGTAAAACACCAATTTAACTATTGCGTGTGATATGAGAGTATTATTATATAACACGGTAGAATAACGTGAACTAATTAATCATATGTTGAAATATTTTTAATATCGATAATGTTGAATTAAAATCTTTGGAGTACTTGTTATTAATAATATGTTGAATAATATGTGTAGGTTGAGTGGATTAGGCCTGCTTTCCGTGGTTTAATCACGAAGGTGACGTTATCCACGAAGACCACAGTACTGAAGGGGATTGCATCGACCTTAAAGTCATTGGGGGGGGGGAATCCTTGGTTAATCAGTTTAGGGAAGGACCCTTTGGTTCTCTTTTAGTTTGGGAAAATAATGGTCCTAGTGCTTCCGCTCCTTTAGTAGAGCTCTTAAGTTTCCAAATTAAGAGTGATGATGATGATAATACAATGTTATTCTTGGTTGGTGGGAGAGTGATTCGTTTTGGGGTACCTGAGTTTGCACTGGTTACTGGGTTGGGTTTTGGGGCCTCGTCCTTTGATCCTTGTTCTGATTATCATGATGTTCATTCTAGATCTTCTGTTTTTAGAAATTTCTGTGAAAATAAGCAACTGACAGCAAATGATCTGTTTAAGAAGTTTAAGGAGTGTACTGTACACCGTGAGGATCAATTGCTTTACTTGAGGGTCGCCAACATATTAGCTTGTTGGTGTTTTGTGTTGGGGTACCATGATAGGCGGTTAGTTGAGGGGTGGTTATATGTCCTAGTGGAGGATTTGGGTCGCTGGAATGCTTTCCCGTGGGGGGCTTATTCCTACCAAAGTTTACTACACTACATTTCAGCTATGCCTAGGACTAGAGACCGAGATGGCCTGAGCACGATGAGTATTCATGGGCCTATTTGGGCTTTACAGGTATTATAGTAATTTAAAAAGCATGGCTTATAAATTATGATATAGATATTGTAGAGTTAACACTAATATGTTTGTAGGTATGGGCCTACGAGGCCATTCCGGAGTTGGGATTTGCATGTTGCAACCTCGTGAATCCTGAGGCGCTTCCACGGTTTGCTAAGTGGAAGTTTGTGAAAGCAAATGCAGACAAGTGGGGATCGTGGGGTGCGTTCTTTGCCAGAGATGAGGTATTATAAAAATTTGTTGTCTTGTCACAATATTTTAATTTTCTAATGATATTTCTTTAAATTGCAGATTAATGCTTACTCGATCTTACCTCCTTCTACTGATGAGGAAAATAAGGGCTATTACCAGTCTGCACTCATGCAACAGCCATTAGGCGTCAAATGGAGGCATCCCGACGTAGCCGTGCCTTCGAGGACGCAGAGGGGTGAGGGAGTGCATGTAGGGGGTAGAGATCATGAGAGGAGTGGGGGTATAGGAGATGAGGGGCACCGTGAGAGTGGTAATCCATCTCATGATGCGGCGGGGGAGGCCTCATCTAGTAGAGGTACTAGGAGGAGACGAAGCCCCTCTAGCAGCATGGGTAGGTTGATCAAGGATGCTGTGGATGAGATTAAGACTTTTGTATCCGATCTCATTCGTTCAACTAGATGTGCCCACGACACTGATGCTCATGGTTTGAGAGCACCGGCATCTGGGGGGCACAGGAGTCCCCATCGCAGTCAGGTAATGTATTTTATATAGTTTGGTGAGGTATTTATTCTTACATGGTTGATGTTATGTTGATTGTTGAGCAGGGGTCTCGCTCGTCTGCTAGGCATAGTCGTTCTCGACAGTCCGGTGCGAGACGCAGCCAGTCTCCACATATAGAGCATCTGGCGGAGAATGAGAACCCGGTGGAGACTGAGCACCCGGTTGAGTCTGAGCACCCAGTGGAGCATGAGTCGCGGCGCGATGATCAGGTGACATATTTTACTAAACTTTAATGATTAATATTAATGTTTAACATGCGTATCCTATTTGGGTACTTGTAGTTGGCACTTCATACTGGCAGTAGCCATAGGCGTAGTGGTTCACGTCATTCTGGATCTAGGCGTAGTGCTTCACAGCGTCATGATGATCAGGTACATACTTATATGAAGCTATTATGAAATATTACATTACAATTTTTGTTCAAATTTCCATATAGTTGTTGGAGCAGCCTGAGAGTTCTAGAAGGTCATCTCGTGCACGACGGAGCGTAGAAAGACAAGAACATGTGCAGCATCCGCAGCCCAATCAAGAAGAACCGGTTTATTTGAATTTAAATAAAATAATTTTCTATATCGCAATTATTTGAATTTATAATTAATTAAATATATTTTCATTTCTAATTTGTAGATGCTTCTTGATAATATACCAGCCCACTGGTCTTATCAGTTAGAGCAGAACTATTTCGAATGGGTGAGAGAGGGTACCGTCTCACGGGTGTTTATGCACTATCCAATTATAATGAACAAGCAATACTTTGATAAGGTTCAGGATGCGAGCATCGATTTATTCTTTGATACGGTGGAGCATGTTTGTTTGTGTTTGCAACACAAGTTCAATGATGCGAATATAACCTCATGCCGGTTCATGCGACCATCATTCTTTGTAAGTATCACAATTCTTATTATATATTGTTTCCAAAAAAATACTGATTATCTTGTGTTGGCAGATTCACATGAGGACTGCGTTTCGGCCGTCAGCATTGGCGAGAGGAGGTCGATTTGAGCCAGAGGTTTTGCTTGAATACATGACTGGGACTGATCATGCTCTATCTCGTCCATTGAAGACTGCACATACTGTAAGTGATATATTTATTTGTAAACTTTAAATAGTTTTGAAATAAGCTATTACCTTATTATTTATCTCATGTCATGCAGCTTCTAGTGCCATGTAATCTCCTTAAGCGTTGGTACACTGTGAAATTAGAGGTGGCTACATGGACATGCACTGTGTATGATCCATACATGGCATACACTACTGCCCAAGAGAGAGCTGCCAGACAGGCTGAGATCAAGAAGATGACAGATCACATGAGGCATTTCTTCCAGATTGGAGGATATTTTGATGATAATGCATTTTCATATCAGATTCCTCCGAACAA
This sequence comes from Plectranthus barbatus, assembly GCA_026898455.1. Classification (NCBI taxonomy): domain Eukaryota; kingdom Viridiplantae; phylum Streptophyta; class Magnoliopsida; order Lamiales; family Lamiaceae; genus Plectranthus; species Plectranthus barbatus. The sequence continues at coordinate 329,491 of JAPKLW010000793.1, forward strand.
AGAGATGACGGTCCGATGGGCGAGGCTTTTTCATGGCAGACATCCCAATCATGATGCTGTATATGCATGCGCAGTTATGGAGATGTTAGTTTTCCAAAGGCCCAGTGTTGAATGGATCGAAGATCCATCTAAGACAAGCTACTATCGTCAGTATTTAGCTGAGCTAATATTTGGTGATACTATCCCACATGAAGTATAATTCTATTTGTTTATTTGTTGTATTTTGGTGACACTAACCATGTTTTATTATATTGAATGTTATATTACTTTACTAATCAGATTTTATATATAACTGCACCATTTTGAATAATTAAAATTACAAACATTATGCAAACTAAATGGATACATCAATTAAAATGAAAATGATCTGATTTAGAGCAAAATAAACGTTAAGAGTTTGATGCTCGCTCCGGACACAATTGCCTCGTATGTTGTTCAGATCCACACACACTACAACGTTTATGCGAGCGACGTCTACTAGTGGAAACTCGTGCATGCTCCGCACCAGATGGTCTTCGACTATTCCTAGGACGACCTGCTCGACGAGTGATGTTTGGAGGCAGTACTTTAATTGATCGTGCTTGATTTGAAACTTGCCACTCACGATGAGGTGGCAGAGAATGCACGGTTCCACTGTATATCAGTCGTGCATTATTCGTCTTGTAATAATCGTGAATGTAATCGTACAAATTGTAAACATTGGTCCTGCAAAGTAATAATAACAAGTCAACAGAGTATTGAAATGATTAATTCAACAATTGCATGAGAGCATGGTATCGAAACATACCGGATAGCAGCAATTGCATGAGAGCATGGTATCAAATCAAGCTGCCACTCACGGCATTGACAGGTCCTCAAATTCAAGTCGACCAACCAGGTTTGTTCATCGTCACTGATCTTGAATTTCCCCTCTGATATTTTAACAACCATATAGCTATGCGACAACTCAACAAGGGGAAATACCTTCTGAACGGCCTCCTCTGTCAATGGGTCTTCTCGTGCTGCAGCCTTAGCTCGTCTTTCATCAAACCATTTTTCGATGATAACTCGGTATGATTCAATCATGGAACATATGGGCAAACGACGAGCATCTAGCAGTCTTGCATTAAAGACCTCTGCCGCATTTGTGGTCAAGAAGCTGTAACGATTCACCGGACATTGTGACCTTGCCCACTTATCAGGTCCAACAGTGATGAGCTTCTCGAATGCAGCAGGATTGCCTTCGTTAATTCTATCCATAGCTTGCCTGAAGTCCACTCCACGATATGCATAAGCAGCCCGTTGATACAGCTTTACGATGCCCGGACCATATCCTGTGAGCTTATTTAGCAGATGGTAGTAACAAAGACCGTGTGCTGTTCCTGGAAATATATCACTTACCGCATTTGAGATGCTAATGTGCTGGTCGGATACGATGAGTGCATCGGAGGTCAATTGGAAAGAATTCCGTAGACGAGCCATAAACCATCTCCAACTCTCGTCATTCTCGATCGGACCGACACCAATAGCTAGGGGGAACACATTTTCGTTGCCATCTTTCGTAACAGCAACAAACATAATGCCTTTGTTTCTCCCCTTTAGATGCGTGCCATCGACAACGATCACTGGTCTTAATAAATTGCACTGGTAGGCACTTCGAGAAACACCTAGGGCTACAAAGCAATGTTTAAATGTTCCATCTGCTTCAAGATCAAGAGATGTTACCGTGCCTGGATTGTATTGCTCCAGCACTTCAAGGTATTGTGGCAGCTTTTCAAACGATTCGGCTATACTGCCGTACAGAAGTGAAATAGCAGCATTACGAGCACGCAAAGCAATACCGTAAGTTGTTTGAATTCCAAATGAAGACTGCAGCTCGGCCATAATCTCTCGGGGCTTACTTATTGCCCCGTAACGACGCATCCTTCTTGCAAAATATGCAGCTGCAGCCTTCGAACGGATAGATCTGGCACCGACTCCCGCAAGATTGATCTGACAATTATGATTTGGTTCAAATTTGCGCACAATCCAGCACTTACTCCTGCATCTTGCACGTATTACAAATGAGCAATTCGTCGATCTCTTGCAAACATACTCGACGCGTTCATGATCGGAGCGCCGTACTTTAAACTCCTGCCGATTCTCCATATGCCACAGTGCCACAGCAATGAACAATTCATCTTTACTCCAATACAAGGAGTTCAACGACAATTCTGTCTCTAGTATAGCCGAAACATCTTTCACAGCAGCCGAATGGGAAGTCTCGCCTTCCCTAATTGGAAGCAACCAATTATTTAATTCAACATCCACTTGACATCCTTCTGGTAGAGGATGTGTCGGCATAAGATTTGAGATAAAAGCGGACATACCGCCAGCATTTCGGATCCAGGCTGAGAATTCAGCAACAGTACAATTAAGACGAAAATTACTATCGTCTCTGAAAGACTCATCATCCGAATCAGATGACTCCTCATCCAGATTTGCTTCATCATCATCATCGAGTTCCACATGGCCACCACCAATTACAGTTGGAACTTCTTGGGTTACAACAGGATCCACATGCTCCTCCTCTTCCTCGTTTTCTTCAACAGGAGCCTCTTCATTTAGGTCGGGAACTTGTGAGCCACTACCGCTTGCACTTTGATCAGCAAAAGTATTAAAGAGACCATGACCATAAGAATCGAAATTGGTGTTCGGAGATGCACCAAAATACATCGAAGACCCAAATCTTTGAAGGTCATCAGCCGTTGGACTAAAATACTGGTTCGGTGGTGGACTCACTGAAGATAAAAATGGTCTGTATGGTGAGGGCTGTCGCTGTGAAGTCCCAACACCAGCAGCACCAACAGCACCCTTCATAATAACAAAAATATTGGGCTCCGAATATAGAGCACAAAGACGCTGCAACTCCAAATCATTCGTCAACAAAGATTTCACAATTCTTCCGCTGCGGCTTTGAGACGTATAATACAAATTATACTCACCAAATATATATTCAGCATCAAAAATCTGTTGAATGTTGCTTCTCAAATAATTTACGGACATATTGGTGGATGGAACGTAAATCAATCGTTCTTGTCCACCAATATAGTTGCACGAATCATCCAATTGACCATTGTAGTGAATAAAAATTGAACACCAATTCTCCATCTTTACGAAGATATAAACTGAAAGAATTCAAAATGAGTAGAAAGAATACCTTAAAAATGGAGAAAAAAATGTAGAAGACCGTGTGTTTTCGTGTGTTTTTCTTCGAATTTGAGTGTAAGAGTGAAGAGCACCGATTTATAATTCGATCTCAATTATGAGTACACCTACATTCACGTGCATGCACAAATTTTCTCTGAATTTTGAAGCAGAACCGCTAGTACATTCACGTGCATGCACAAATTGTAAAAATTTCGAAATTATAAAAAAAAAAAATATAGGGTCGGTGTCGAAGTCGGTGCCTTTACATTGGCACCGACCTCGGCACCGACCAAATGTTATAATTAAAAAAAAATATTCTGCCGACAGTCGGTGTCGAGTTCGACGCCAAACACGACACCGACTTACGTGGCATCGACCACATTTAAAATTATTAAATATTGAGTCGGTGTCGAGGTCGTTGTCAAGCACACGACACCGACCTCGCCACCGACTTCAGGAAATATTCTTTTTTTAATATCCGGTCTTAGTCTTTTGGTCAAATGCATATTTTCTAAATTTAATATTAACTTTATCCAATTAAAAAATATAATAATAGACGCCTGATTTGATATTTGGTAATGATTTGATCATCATTAACTAATTATCTTATCGATTTCATGCAAAAACGAACTCTGATTGTGGCAGTGGGTATTTCTTAAAGCAATATAATGTTTTGGGTATATTTGTAATGCATTTAGTAGGAATGGTTATTTAAAATATTTTCCTCTATTTTAAAAAGTAGGGAATTATTTCATTTTTTTTTTCATTAGAGAAATTCCACATTTTAGTTCTATCAAAGATATTTGTTCTTTCTTGATGATTCCTTTATTAAGTGCTATGTGATACTGATATGTTGCTCACCGATTTAGTGCTAGGTCAATTATCACGTGGCATTGATGTGATAATTTGTTTTAAATATTTTTTTATTGTTTTTAATAAATTATTGACACTTTTTTATAATAATTTGTAAAATACTATAAATATTTGAAGATCTTAAAATATATTAAAATGAGAAATATTAAAATATCGTAAAATACTTTGTCAGATGTTTTAGAATATGTAAAATAAAGTAAATATTATTAAAAATATTAATGTATTTCATATAATAAAGAATAATAAAAAACATTAAAAATGTCACATGATAATGATCAAGCACTGAATTAGTGTTACATGACACTTGATGAATGAGTCGTTAATAATAAGTGACAACTAACCTTAATAGAAGTATATGTGGAATAAAATTCTCTAGCAAATAAAGTACTTCATCTGTCCTATTTTATTAATCTCACTTACATTTTGTTGTCTGTCCCATTTAATAGTCTTGTTTCTTAAAATAGTTAATTTTTTAATACTTATCAATAAACTACTCCCTCCGTCCCAGTTGATTAGTCCCCTTGAGATTTGGCACAATAACCAATGCAAGTAGAGATAGAGGAAATGAATATTTTATTAGTGAGTGGAAATTAACTTTCCATTTTAGGTAAAGGGACAATTAAATGGGACGGACAAAAAAGGAAAGAGGGACTAATGAAGTGGGACGGAGGGAGTATTAATTTCACTACACTCAAATACATTGGTTTCTGTGTTATTTTCATTTGGGACTAATAAATTTGGACGAGGGAGTACTTAAATATAATTCTCTAATTTATTAAATTTAGATATATTTTTTTACTAACCCTCAATTAAATATTTGTATCAAAATCTTGCAAATTTTAAAATTAAAATGAAATTTATTTGTATACAGCTGGAAGGAAAACATCAGCAAAATAGAAGCCCATCCGTAGGTGAGATGGGCATACGGGCCCACAAAGTGAGCGTGAAAGCCACTTGCTAGAAGAGTCGGGCCGTAAATCTCGACCTAAGTGGGGCCCGAAGCTAAGTATGGATGGGCTTAGGGGCCCACCTCGTTTGTCGCAATTTTCATGTAACTAATTTTAGTATATTCGCGGGCCCCACACACCTTCCCTATATGTCGGATTCTGGTGCTGCTCCTCTTTCCTCTCCATTTTTTTATTTTATTTTATTCATCATATAAAATATCAATATTTTCTCATTATTAATCATTTTTATTCATCCATTTCTTAAAAAAAAAAATTCGAAGTGGATTTATTGTAATCATGTCATAAATATATACAATTAGTTTTGTAGTTTCTTTTTTCTTTTAACGATTCCCATTAAAATGCATGAGATATCTACATTCAATGGATGGTTACGTAATAAGATTATTGCACAATTAACTAAAAATATCACCTTATAATAATGATAAATTTTAAAATAAAAAAATTTACTAAAATTATGCTCAATCCACTCACACCTATTTTTTTTTTTCATTTTCTGCTTTTTTTATTAAAGACTGGCACATAAATGAAATTATATCTAAATATCATATCATTCTATTACTAAAATCGAAAAATTTCTTTTTAAGCCACCCCAAATTATACATAAATCCGCAACTGTTTACATTTAATGCATTTGTTTTCGTGTAAGATATTGAGTCAAAGACTAAACAATTATTGATATGATTTTTATTTCTTAGAGTGTTATAGTTTCTTTTTGAGAATGATTGATTTTAAAATATCTTATTCAAAATCTTAATAATATTCTAATATAATAGAGTAATTCTATATTAAATTAATATTTATTTTATAATGGTATTAAAAAATTAAAAGTACAAATTGTGCAATTTTGTATAAAGACAAGGGCATAATAGTCAAACCAGGCTTCCAAAGAGCAATTACTTCCAATCAAGAGGGGCAAAGTTGTCAGAAAAAAAGGAAAATTTTGCCGCCTCGCTCTTATCACCACCACTCTTCTCTGCATATAAAATAGGGAAAATCTTCACAGACCCTACTTGCGACGAGTTACACAATCTCGATTTTCTAGCAAAAAAAAGCGATTTCCATTTTCATACAAACCACTGAAGAAGTTGCAGGAGATTTCTGGAAATGTGTGGAGGAGCTATAATCACCGACATCCTGCCGCAGGCCAGCCTAGCGTCGCGCCGTCTAACCGCTGATCTGCTCTGGGGCAGGGGCGCCGCCGCTCTGAGCAAGAAGAAGAACAATGGGAATTATAACTATACGCCGCTCAGATCTAAGCCTATCGTTCGCTTCGGCGATGACTTTGAAGCCGATTTTCAGGATTTTGAGGATTACTCCGATGATGAGGAGGAGATCGATATGATAAAGCCGTTTGCGTTCTCTGCACCGAAAAATCTTGGATCGAAAGGTAATGTTTCTTAACCGTTTTATGATAGTCTTAACTTTTAATTTATGCGATATTTTTGGATGTTCTGCTCCCGAAAATCTTGACTTAGCTGTGAGGATCTTCTTTTTGTAAACCTTTGACTTGTTAGTGGACTTTTATGTTGAAGTTTTTGGAATTACTGGTGGACAATTTGATGCGGTAGCTTTAATTAATTTCGATGATTTAATTTCCCCGTGGTTATTCTATGAAAATGAAATCCGATGGTGGTGATTAGGAATATTAGTTCAATCATTCATTCACTTTGCTAGAATATGTTTTCTTGGTGAAGTTTCTGTTATGATTTTGACCGGTTTTTGTTGTTTATGTAAAAAATCAAACAAGCAATCGATGTGAAGAACATGATAGTTTTTCTTCCCGTTTTTGCTGGAGATAGCTGTTTTGATTTGTGTTTAAGCAGTTAATATTCTGGTCTTAGGATTTTTATTAATCATCTTTATCAACAGTGATGGCTTTATCCCTCATAAATGATTTTAATCGGAATAATTTGATCTTGATTTCTCGGTTTTGATTTATTATTGTAGGATTATTTTCAGATTTTAATACAATATTTCAGTAGTTTTTGCAATAAAAGGCACTTTTAAAAAGTTTGACAACTCTAATATAAAATTTTAGGTTTTTACAATTGTTCATTAAAAACTATTCAAAAAAAAAATTAAAACTTGTGTTTATTTTTTTTGTGAATAGTATTTAATGGACATTTTTTTATGGATCCAAATAATTTTGTGTATTTTAATTACAAAAGAATTAAATTTTATAATTATTAAGATTTCAAAAGTATGTTATAGTTACGAACATATTGCTTTAAAATTTGTAAACATAATAATGTCGTTTTTCCCACTAATTATTACCTTGAAAGCAAGCATCCACATTAAAATTGTCGTTCTTGCAAATCTCTTTTCTGTTCTTGGCGTCTTATTTTCTGTTTTGTTTGTTTCCAAGTCCAAAAATCTCTCGACCCTGCTGAATCTGATGAGGATGCTGAAAAAAACTCGAAAAGAAAGAGAAAGAATCAGTTCAGAGGGATACGACAGCGTCCGTGGGGTAAATGGGCTGCAGAGATCCGTGATCCAAGAAAGGGGGTTCGAGTTTGGCTTGGTACTTTCAACACTGCTGAGGAAGCTGCAAGAGCTTATGATATTGAAGCTCGGAGGATTAGAGGCAAGAAGGCTAAGGTTAATTTCCCCGAAGATGTTCCTGTCTCTGGTTCCAAGCGCACTGCTAAGGTGAACTCACGGAAAGTGCATGAAACCTCAGACTCCATTCAGCCTAATCTTAACCAAAACACGAGCTTCACCAGCATCCACAGTGATGACTGCTACAACTCAGTGGGATTCATGGACGAGAAGCCACAAATGAAGCCACTTTCCCCCTCTAATAGCTCCAGCGTTTACTTCAGCTCTGATCAAGGAAGCAACTCCTTTGACTGCTCGGATTTTCTCTGGGGCGACAACTGTGCAAAGAACCCAGAAGTGTCATCCGGTCTCACCACTGTCCTCGAGGATGATCAAGACTTCGAGGCACCTCATCCCGCAAAGAAGGCAAGGTTGAGCCCTGAAACTGCGGTGTCTAGTCAAGACAACTCCTCTGATCTCTCTGAGTTCGACTCTCAGATGAAGCTCTTTCAGATGCCATACCTCGAGAGCAACTGGGATGCTTCGATAGATGCCCTGCTGAGTGGGGTTACGAATCAGGATGGTGGCAATGCCATGGACCTGTGGTCTTTCGATGATGTTGCAGCCATGACAGGCGGTGTCTACTGAGACCACCGCGTTTCCCACTCTTGCTTTCCGTCTGTAAATAAGGCTGCATGTAAGTCCCTCAAACTCTCTTCAGCAGCTTTTTATGTTTTACTAATAGATTTTAAGTTAACAACGCTTCTTGGTGTCGTGTAGGTGCGTTTGTTGCTGGGTAACAGCGGAGAAGCGTGCTTCAAGCCATGAATGTTGTTGTAGTAAAACCGAATCCTAACTGAGGTGTAAATAGTTTTTAACTTAAATTTAGCAAACCTGTGTGTGTTTGAGAACTTGGGTGGAAGTGAGAGTAATTCCGAATTTAAGTTTCTGGAATAATGTGGATCTCGTATAAACTTGTGATGAGTTAGTCATACTATCCATTTCTATTTATCTTTATTTTTTATTTTTTTTTTGCATTTGCATTTGCATTTGCTCTCCTATTCATCAACCTGTTTCTCAGATTCTGCTGAAAATATATCTCGGTTATGCTTGTCGGAATGATTACGTTTAAAAAAAAGTTTGTTCGAGTTCATTTGTAATGATTTAATCATTAACTAGTTTGCTGTTTGTGTTCATTTGTAATGATTTAATCATTAACTAGTTTGCTGTTTGTGTGATGCGCAAATTACATATATTTATTCCAAATATTAAATTAAATTATTTTCGTGATAAATCTTACAGTACATGTCTATGTAATACACTACATTTCTTTAGTTTCATATTGCATATATTAGAAATTGATATAATTGAGCTCAATGTTTCGGTTTTAAGGTAAGCATGATAATTTCTGAAACTATACGAATTCGTGTGATAATAATGAGTTTGATTTAGGCATATTGTATTTGTATGCTTACATATTAAGCTTATGAAAATTTTAAGTTTGTTTCAGTTCATTTGTGGTGATTTAATCATTAGTGTACTTATGTGCATTAATGATGCATTACATTTTAAAAGTTAGTTTGAACCAACTGCTTGTTTGAACTCTTTTGTTTTGGTTTAATGCAGTTTCTATGCATTAATGAAGCAAGTTTAAGTTTGATACTATGTGATTAAGGTTTATCGGTTAAAATCTTTTTTTTTTTTTTTTCAGAACTTGATACACAAATCAGACGAGCCAATAGCCATGACAAATGACAATACCACTTTGGGGGGTTTTCTTTTCGAACATTATTTAGATTAAAAATTAAATTATACTCCCTCCGTCCCGAGTTATTAGTCCCATTTGCTTTTGGCACAGTTACCAATGTTTGTGAGTGTAGTGGAATTAATATTTTATTGGTGTGATGAGATTTTTTTCCATTTTAGGAAATGAGACTAATAAGTTGGGACGGACGAAAAAGGAATATGGGACTAATAACTCGGGACGGAATGAGTATTATATTAAGATGTTGGGATTGTAATTTTAAAATGAAAAAGTAAATATGGATTATGAGAATAAAATAAATTAAACAATATTCATAAACTATTCCATTTGCCTCTACTTATTTTAATACATTGGGCTAAATATGAATTAAAAGGACTAATAATATACCCACGTTATGTTGGACTAAGTATTTCCAAATAATTTTAAATGCAGTTATATTTTTACTAAATATAGTCACTTAAAATAATAAAATTTAAATTATAATATGCTATTACTATTTTGCCACTGTAACCTCCAATCTAAAATATAATAATTAAAAACAAAACAAAAATACAAAGCGTTATCCCCATCTAAATCAAAACCTAATATACACCTGTCAATTTTTTTTTTTTTTTTTTAAGAATTCGCCATCCAACTTTAAATATTTAAGAACTCCTCGTCAAATACATGTCACCAATTGTCCAAAATATATAGTAAGAATAAAAAGCTGTAAATCTTCCAAAATCCAAACAAAAAAACATCTAAAAAAAATTATCAAGATTACAATTTTCCCTTAATACACTGGAACTTCAAGACAATGTTTATGGTAGGTGGGTTGGCTGCAAACGACATTGGCAATAGGAATATATTTTTTATGGAAATGAGCTATGTATTTAGATGAGAGTTATCAATTATGTATTTGTGTTTTAAGTTTAATTATTTTAATTTTTAACCATATTTTAAATGGGGCTACAAGGGTAAAATGGGGATTATATTTATTATTCAAAATTTTAATTTTTAAGAGGCTTTGTTTAGAAAAAAAAATGTTTAGAATTACCTTTCCATAAAATAATTCTTCCTAATTATGAATTCTTTATTTCATTCTTTTATTTTATAAAAAACTCTACAACACATCTGAGAGAAGTGACACAAAATCTTCTAAATCACTTTTACTTTGGGATATGTAATAGGATTTTCCCATATTAATTAATGCATTTTACACTATTATTGTATTTTATAGTAGTATAAGTTAATTAATAAATTAATATACAATTTGTACATTTAATATAACAAACATATACAATAGAAATCTGGATTCTGGAATGCTATGAATATACCATAACTATAGTATTGAGTGGTGGATGTTGAATGATGTGCACATTCTACCCCTCATACATATTGTGTGAGATAAAATTCCACTTTTTTTTTTAATTTTTTTATTTCACTTTTGTGTGATTGGGAAATTATTGGAATTTCTTTATTTTCAATTTCCAATCCCCCTGCAGCATTGGACCATACATTCATTTCAATTTCATATGCTCTACTTTTTCTCCATCAAATTTTTTAATATCACAGTTCTATTTTCTGGTCCCAACTATCACTATACCCACACTCTTCTGCTCCTCATTTACTATTTTCATAGCTTTTTTTTCCCCCTTTAAATATGAGAATGAAAATAAATGATTAATATCAAAACCTTTTTTGCATTACATTTATATATTTGGGATGTTCACCATAATATTGTTAGATTACTTGAAACATGGGTTATGTAAGAGTTTTTGTTGGGTAATTTAGTTGGCCTTTTTTTGTTTATCCAAGTGGCCACAGCCCATTTTGCACTTCTAATTAAAAAAAATTAAAAATCTATAAATTGGAATCAAGCTTTAATAATTAAAATTATTTTTTTACAAAATAATACTCATTTTATTCCGATTTATTAGTCATGTTTCCTAAAATGACAAACTTTTTTACTTTCACTAATAAATTATTAATCCAACTACATTCACAAATATTAATTATTGTATTATTTCGATTTGTAAATAATAATTAGGGACGGAGGAGGTAGCCATGAACAAAATTATTTAATTATAAAAAAAAAATAGTAAATGCAAAAACATGGCCCCCATCTAAGTAATTTGCACAAGCCCACAAACTAAGCAACCCCAATTGTGTGTGTGTGTGAAAGAATGAAAGTTGTGGGGTGAACACATGAATAAGAAAAGATGAGGGGTTGGAAATGGAAATGATATGAAATTGGAAGTAAATCCAAAGAGGAGTAGTAGGTTCTAGTTCTTCCACTTGATCCTCAACTTGTTCACTTCATTAAATCAGATTCCTCCACCACCACTCCCATCTCCATCACAACAAAACCATTTATATAAATATAGCTTACACGGTTTTATAAAAATAATTACTCCCTTAGACTCAGTCCCATTTATTTGGTTCTGTTTTAACTTGCACGAATATCAAAACTCATTTATGAATACATTAAATATTTGAACAAATTTTATGAATTACCCTTATTTAACAATAATTATTAATAATAACTCTATGAATCATGTTCAATTTATAAGAGTAAATTTGTAAACACATGCAAAAAAAATACTAAATTTAGATAATGGGCCATATAAATAGGACACCCCAAAAAGGAAATATGGACCAAATAATCGGGACGATGGAGTATAATTTATTTAATTTTATTTTTATTTATTAATATTTATATATTTATAGTATTTAAAATAATAAATTAGTTACTGCTTATTAATTGCCTAGTCGTTGGACTCTACTCGAATGCCTATTAATTAGGGCCGATAATTCGTGTGTCGGGTTGTTATCGCGTCGGAGTTTATTGTGTTCGTGTGAGCTTAATGAGTCATGTCGTGTTTGTGTGTATTATTATCGTGTGGATTCGTGTCATATCAAAAAAATTTAACCTTAAGCGTCGAGTTAGCAACTTTTGTGTGTCATGTTGTTATCATGTTAGAGGTTGTCCTGTTCGTGCTCATTATTATTGCGCGTGTTCATATCGTGTCAAAAATTATGAGCAATTTTATTATATGTAAACTCATGTTTGAATCTATCTAATATATATATATATATGGAGCGGATCCAGTGAGAAAACTCTTAACGTGAGAAAGTGAGAAAGATGCTTGATTGCATTCACGGCATTACTTGATTGTATTCAGGTCGTTGCTTGATTGCAATGTTGTTTGATTGTGCTTTAGTTGTTGTTTGATTATTTTGTTGCTTGATTGCATTTTAGTTGTTGCTTGATTCAATATGAACCATTGATTTTTTTAGATCTAATGAACATGATTCATTCTTTTTTCTCACATGAGAATTTTTTTTTTACATGATCCCTCCTCTCTCTCTCTCTCTCTCTCTATATATATATATATATATATATATATATATAGAGGTGCATTCTAGGTTGAACTCATCTTCCTGAATGAACTATGAACTTTCATTGTTGTGTGTGTAATTGATCATTATTGTATGTATAATATCTCATTACAGTATCATATACATTACAATGATCAATTACACACACAACAATGAAGTATCATAATAAAGTACTATAATGAACTATGATATAAACTACAATGATCAATTAAACACACAACAATGAAAAGTTCATAGTTCATTCACAGCATTTAGTTCGGATTTGAACACAACTCTATATATATATATATATTAAATTAAATCGCAAAACGATAGACTGCAAGTTGGGTCTGGAATTATTTGGTATGGTATTTAGCCATAATAATTATGTATATTAGTTGGATAAAGTTATTTGGTTACTCGGGTAACGCGACTTTGGTCTAGCAAAACGCGTGTTTTCTTTTTTAGTCGAAACAACTTGCTTCATCAAGAATTATTAAACCAACACGTTTTTCTTTTTCCTTTAATAAATAGATGGTGGGGTGGGGTCACCAATTTGGCATGTTGCTAATCTATAAAATAGTACTATTAATTAAAGGCTACAAGAAAATAAATATTTTGTGCCAATATTCTGATTAATCAAGTTTATAAAAAGGCGTATTTAAGATTTTCATATAAGTCAGGTAAATAAAAATTCATCTAAAAGTTTAAATATTTTACTTTCATCGTATGCATATAATTGAAATTTCACATCTCTTTGAAGTTATTTCTCGAATTATATATAAAAACCTTTAAATAATAGATTTGAAATAGGTGCACTTCTTTTTTGCTCCACCAATAATATTTTCTAAAACACTTTTAGCCCCCAAAATTTGAATATCCTATTGATATTTCACGATCAAGAAAATAATATACTTTGTGTGAATCCCCTACTCATAAAATTAATCAAGACTTCACAAGTTGTTATTAATTGCATTAATCGGCTCCACCAATAAAAATTGATGGGATAAGAATTTCTAATATTGATTTACAGTATCTTTAATAAGGATGATTCGGTAATATATATCGATACTTTTTACTATATTTTATATCTTATCAAATCTTATGATATAAAAAGTCCACATAGTTATTGTACTAAATTTTGAGTATAATATCTTTGAAATAATCTATATACCATTACCTCAAGTTTTTTAAAAGTATTTCAGTATTATTTTGGTATGATATTATATATTTATTATTTGTCTTATCAATTTTTTGGTATACATTTAGCAAATCAAAAAAATTTCGATATATTTTATTTTTTTATGTTTTTTCTGCTGATATTATTTAAAAATATATATTTATATCAATAATAACGTTAATTGAAGAGAGATTTATTTTTAATTTATTATTTTAAAATTAAAAAATATTTTTTTTATACTGTATATGTTAGTGTACCGTAAATATTATGATGATCATATCATTTAAGAAAAATTATGATATTATATAAAAAATTATAATATACCAAAAATTTAATAATTTCAATATTTTTTCGATATGATATATACATTATAAATATCTTTCCCCATCCGTAATCTTGAAATAATCAATGATATAATCATAAAATATTATCATTATTCTGATTCAATTGATTTGTAGCCTTTCACTCATTTGATTAGTTAGACTTAACTATCCGACAATTTATACTCCCTGCGTCCCATTGAAATAGTCTCACTTTCCTTTTTTGTTTGTCCCATAGAATAGTCTCATTTTTCTAAAATGGCAAACTTTTTCACACTCACCAATAAAATATTCATTCCACTACACTCACAACCCTTAATTACCGTGTCGAAAAGAAAAGGGACTACTTCACCAGGACGGAGGGAGTATTAAGTATAATTTAATAATAACAATAATAATTATCATTAAAATAAAAGCAAAAAAGAGATGACGAAGAACAATCAAGAAATTGAAGCTGCACTTTTTCAGCTGGTGGTCCAATGGAAAACGCCACTAGACAAAGGTACAGAGGTTGAACAGTTAATTGAGAAGTTTCTGGAGACGAAACCCGCCATAAATATCTCTCAAAAATATCTCAGCCGTTCATCTCTCAGCCCCGCAAGCCTTATCTAAGGCAGCCCACCTCTCCATTTTTTTTTCTTAAAGAAGTTGATTTCCAAGGACAACTTTTTAGAAGTATTCAATGTTCCAATTCTCTCACTTTCTTTAAAAATTACAATATGGTGGTATTGTTATATAATACTACTAGTTGATATATATAAATAATCGTGAAACTCGTTTCTAGAGGCTTCTATTGGATATAGCTGTTGATCTTCATCTCTTAAAAAAAATATTTGCCGAGTTTTCGTGATGCAGTAATCTTGCAGCCTTTGTTGAATACCGCCATTTTAACATAGTGGGACGTTATAAAGATTGTCTGGTATTTATGTTGTATATGCGATTTGTGTGATCTTGAAAAGGGTTGGCTGGTTTAGGGGTGAAACCCCGGTTCTTGAAGTTTTGGTGGAGATATGGCAGCCGCAAGCAGTGATTTCTATGGTGTTATGGGGCTGAAGAAAGAATGCACGACAGCTGAACTGAGAAACGCCTACAAGAAACTTGCTATGGTTAGAATTTGGAATCAACTATTTATGTATTTTACTGCTTGCAAGTTGAGAAATATTTGATTTTTGGGAGAGGGATTCTTGTAAGTTTTGGGTATACAGTCATATAGAGATGTGGGATTTCGTGGAGGGTTGGTTTGAGGGAATAAGTTTGCTTGTTTTGATGTTGCAGAAGCATAGATTTGTGAATATTGGTTTTATTCCATGGCTACTCGAATAGTTTGCATTATATACTCGAAGATCATATCATGTTTGTTAAATTCTGAAGATTTTTGGAGATGGGATGTTGTGCAAATCATTCTGAGTTGGTTTCTGTGTTTTCTTATTTGATTCTCTTTGTAGAAATGGCATCCAGATAAATGCAATGCTTCTGGGAATGCAAAGTATGTGGAAGAGGCCAAGAAGAAATTTCAAGATATTCAGCAAGCTTATTCTGGTATTTGGATCAATCACTGATTCCCTATTCTTTTTTGATTGTTGGATTGATTGTTTGAATCATTGAATGATGGGATTAAATATAAATTGCTCTTATCTGGAGTTGTTGTAGAAAAAGCCTCAAATCAGTTGTCAATCTGCAAGATTCATTCATAATTTTATTGATCTCTGATCTGTTCTGAATCTTCTGTGACTCACAAGATGTTGATGTTATTAGTTCTTTCGAATGCGAACAAGAGGTTTCTGTACGATGTGGGAGTCTATGACAGTGATGATGATGACGATGAAAATGTGAGTTCTATGACAATATATGCTCCTGCACATTCATTTGTTCAATGTGAGTTTTTCTTTCCTTCTCCCATCTCCCATAGGAGGAGAAGCCTTTGCAGTTACTCCCAACTTAATCTAGATTTGCTTCATTCCATCAATCAATCATTCCTTCAAGAACTGCAGTCTTGACATATTTGTATAGGAGGCCATTGAGATTTAGATCTCTTTTCGGAGTTGCCCTTGATTCTTGATAGCTATATGAACTTACTTATTTGCTAGTGATTGTAATGGAAAAAGTAGGAATCTGTTGTGTTTTTTTGATGGATGATGATTCAGCCTATTCATATGATGCAGGGCATGGGTGATTTCTTGAGTGAAATGACAACAATGATGAACCAAAACAAGTCTAATGTGAGTTTTTCTTCAATCCTCACAATAATTTTTTTTTTCCAGCAAGAATCTTGTGTAAGATGATTGATGAATGACAGGGAAGGAGAAATGAGAGCTTTGAAGATCTGCAAGAACTCTTCCAGGAGATATTCCATGGCGACGACGCCTCATCTTCGTGTTCAGCCACGCCTCCCTCTCGTGTTTCTTCCCAAGATTCTTCCGGTGAGACATCCAGCACCTCGAACAAGAGGAACTCCTCGGAAATGAGCTCCAGAGATTTCTTCTGCATAGGGGTATGGACTGACTGGTTATGTTCAAAGCTTACACTTGCACTCTGCATTTTCCGACACGGGACTGACTCATCGGTGGATTCTTGATGCAGGATAACCAAGGGAGAGCAGCCGGCAGCCGGAGGGATGGCCGGAAGCAGAAGATCTCCACCGGCCAAGATGTCTCGTCTAGAGGCATATCTGCTTAGATGTTTACTAACACTTGCCTCATCCTCCTATATATAGATATACTGAACACAAGTTAAGGTTCGTAGTCCACACTGTTGCGGCCGGAGCGGTTCGATATGAAGCTCCGGTGATCTTCTGGCTCATCTCCGACTCTCCTAGAGTCTGTTGGGATAGTGTGTGAATTGATTTTCTGTTTCAGTTATTTTTTTTGGTTTTTTTTCTTCTTTTAGTTTATTCATCTGTTTATGGACATTTGAAGTTCATATTCAATGGCAATTTGGCACTCAAATTTCAATTTATTTGCAGTTAAAATCTGCATTAGATTTATTGAACTGAGTTATAATTTTTATGATCAGTTTTTTTTTTTTTGTAGGCAGTGAATATTTTATGCATTAGAAGTAGTAGACAAACACATTAACTTTTCCGTTGGTTCTTTTTTTTTTTTTCTTTCAATTTTAGAAGCTCTCAATCAAATATTGGAAAAGATTATAAATTCTCGATCCAAACCTAATCTTAGGTTTTGAATTTAAATTTTCATACTTTTTAGCTGTAAAATCTAAAATTTATCTTTCAAAAAATAAATAAATAAATAAATAAAAATTAGTGGGGCCCAAGGATGAACAGGTTGTGGAAATTTCAAAGCTTGCATCCATTGCTTTTTTATTACTTCTGAGTTTCAATTTGAATAAATGAATGAGTTGACGTTGACTGCAACTTGATCCATTCAGCTCTCCCACCGATAAAATAAAATATATAAATGAATTATATAAAACTAAAATGCAAATACTCGAAAACAAATATATACTTAAACAATACTTGTGATTTGTTTTGATTTTGAAGTATAATGAATGTTACTGAAGCTTAGTCATGCATTGCAATTTCCTGGTCATGGAATAATTTTCATAATTGGGTAAACTATTATAATTTATTTATATTCTAAATAAATATTTTAACTATGTTGAATTTTTTTAAAATAACACACGTATATGAAACTTCTGTGTTTTTAGCAGGGACTGCTGCCGAAACACCCATTTGCTACCCTCAATTTTTCACTTTCTTTCATAAACTTGAAATAAAAACCGATAATGTGTCTATTATCTAGAATATCTAAAGTTTAATATATTAAAAAATATTAAAATAGTTTATAATACCTCCCTCCCACCTCATTAGTCACATTTTTCATTTTCTCATTTCCTAAAATGTAAAATAATCTTTTAACATCAATAAAATATTAATTCTATTATACTTACAACCATTACTTATCGTGCTCGGTCAAAATTATACTAATGAGATGAGTAATATATTTACATATTTAATCCTTTAGGCCAATCGAAATCTATGTAATGGCCCAATACGATGGAGACTGAGCATGGCCTAAGAAGTAAAAACACACAATTTCGAAGTTACAACAAGGAGATGGTGAAGCAGAATCTCAAGCCCACATTACAAAAATGTTAAAATATTTGGGCCCTAAAACCACACGCAATAAAACTATTTTTAAGTTTTATACTTCCACTGTCTTATTATATTAGTCTCATTTTTCTTTTTCATCTATCTTAATATATTAGTTACATTTTCTAAAATAACAAAACTTTCACACTAATTTATAAAATATTATTAATTTTACTATACCCACAAACATTGATTATTGTGCCCGATCAATGTGTGACTAATTGACGAAGATTGAAGGAGTACTAAATAGGCGACATAGAATTAATAATTTTTTTAAAAAATATATATATTTATTTAAATTTATAAACCAGATGAATCTAGTGAATTATCAATTTATGATGGTTTGATCTTAAGTAAGATACCTTCATCATTACACCTCGGGCAAGAAACACTAATAATGTCTAGGAATTTTTTTAGTGTTGATTTCAATTTGAAGGAAAAGGCCCACTGCAGATGACCAAACTTAAATATAAAATAAAAACTGGAGGATATAGATTGTGGTGTGAGCTGTGTAATCTCTAATTATTCTATTATTAGTAATTGAATTATACAAGATTAAAATACAATTATATTATATAATATGGAATAATGATGTGCTAATACTTATCATTAAAATAAGTAGATAGAAACTACTCCACTATGTCACTACTAAACTAAGTATGCATCTTTGAAATAGTCAATGATAAAGACCCTATATATAAGATTATTCAAAGAAAAGATTCTGAAATAAATTTTTCCTCACTCATAAAAAATTACAACTACAAATTTTATTTGTTTTTCTTTATAGGCATTCTAACAAATACTATTTTTATTGTTTTATAAAATACATAATCCCTATTAGGATCTAGGTCAGGAATTCCTCATCATTTTGAGATGGTTAGGACATTGTTTCTCTCAATATAGAACACATTTAATACACCTCTCTCACCCACAACCTTGAACTCATATATCTCAAATGATTGATAACCAAGCTATTCGAGGCTCCCAACATTGAAACAAATAAAACTCCAATACCAAATTATTTAATTCAGGCAAAAACTTGCGTTAGGCAGGCCTAAACGGTTTAGGCGGGTTTTATCCTACCCAAATGGGTTGACTCATCCCAAATAGGGTTTATTAATCCCAATTAGGGCATATTATATGGGTTTGGGCTTGAGTTAATGGATAAAACCCGCCTAAATCGTTTAGATCTGCCTAACCCAAGACCTTCCCTTTAATTCATCTTTACAAAATTGACTTATAAGTAAAATATTACTTATCACTATATGATGGTTGTTGTATCCGACCCAATGTAGATCATATTTAACACTTCTATATATAAAAGTATATTGGAGATAATGAAACATATTAACAGGAACGGATATAAAATTTAAGTATCGTGAAAGAATGACCTCAATTTTGTGTGGTCGAGATATTATAATTTAATTTTATTTAAATATGCATGTGTAAAGAAAAAAATAGAATATATCGTGTGAACAACCGGCCCCGCAAATCTCTTAGGCTATCCCCACTGGTGAACTATTGAGGCGGTCATGGAAAACGACAAACAAAAAAGAAAGAAAAAATTGAACGAAAATTATGATGGGACGCGCCCATGATCGGCAGAGCAACTGACTGCAACCTTTCTTTCTTATCTCAAAATTGCACACATGGCAGTGGAGTGCTACATTAAATATTTTATATATTTATATTTGAAATCTAAATTAAATTGTGTATACTTCTAATAATTTCTTAAAATTTCATAAAAAATTGTAATTAAATATTTCCAGTTATTAATTATCGTGATTTTTATTTATCAAGTATGTGAATTATATTAGTGGATTGATTTATTTATTTACAAATTTAAAATATTTTCTAAGTTGTATATTATATTGGAGAAAAAATAATATTTTAATTAAAAAGTTAAGTTAAATTGAGTCACTTATAATTGTAAATGATATTAATTGATAGAATGTATAATGATTGAATAAAAATAAATATTTTATTAAATAGTTAAATTATAATCCGATCACCGATGAAAATTTTCTTAATAAAATCGCCCTGCATACTTATAATTGTAGATATTTTCATCTAAACTCCTCCTTAAATAACTCACAAACTATTTTTTTATTATTAAAAAAAAGCTTATTCACGTTGATCACGACGATAACTTGATGGAGTCTAATTAGTAGGGAAAAAAAAATTTATAGGATGCACCATCCCCATCACGTGACTAGAGGTGGGTCCTACCCAACCGAGTTTTCCACACCAAAAAATAGGTGGATTCCAGCATCAATCTTATCCGATGACGTGTTTATATTTTAAATAAATAAATTAATAATATTCCCACCCCAGCTCTCAACCTGCCAAGTCAACTTCCACTTGTATACTCAATTATTATTATTATTATTATTATCTCATAACTCGTTTTGATAAGTTTTTATCATGTACTTCCACCGTCCAGCCAGATTAGTCCATATTTTCATTTTCGTTTATTCCATAAAATTAGTCTACTTTCTTAAAAAGAAAAAAAAATTCCTTACCTCAATAAAATATTAATTTCACTACACTAACAAATAGCGGTGAGCAAAATCGAATCGAAAACCGCAAACCAAATCGTTGGATTTCGGGCGGTTTGGATCGGTTTGAAAATATATGCGGTTTAGGTTTGGATTGAATTTTAGAAAATTTTCGGGTTATCGGTTCGGTTCGGTTTGGGAGCGGTTTTAACCGAACCAAACCGCAATTTATATACATATATAAATTATTAAATATTATTTATTTATTTTATTATCATTATAGTCTATATCTTTATTTTACATAAATGTAAGGTTTATTTTCTATAAATTACAAGATAAAAATGTAACAATCCAAACCTTATTATATTACCCTAACGGTAATCGCACGTTCACAACTTCACACTGCTCCTCTACTCGTCGGTGATGTGGATTTTGATTGAATCATGTTTAAAATATTTTTATTTGCCAAACTTATTATTATGCATTAGATTTGTGGATTGTGGATTTTTATTTTTATTACATTTGTGGATTGTGATTTTTTTTCGAATTAAGTTGTGTTAATTTAGCTATTTTATGAAAAAATATTGAGATTTTCGGTTAAAACCGAAACTGAACCGAAATCGATGATTCGGTTTGGTTTGGTTATGGTTCAGTTTCAATATTTTTATTCGGGCGGTTTGGGTTGAACTTTTAGAAATGTGCGGGTTCACGGTTTTGTGGGTTCGGTGCGGTTTTCAACCCAAACCACCCGTTGCTCACCCCTACTCACAAATATTGATTTCTGTACCGAAACTAAATTGGACTAATTTAATGGGACGGAGGGAGTAATAGTCTTTCATATATATTTTTTTTAAAGAATAAAGTGTTTATTGAAAATAAGTCATAAATGGGATTCGAGCAAGAAGCTAAAAAATGAACACGATTACATAAAACTTTATCAACTATATATAAACTCGCGATTGATTTTATTTCATGGTTTACCATATGTGGATGAAATTAACAATAACTAAATAGATATCACTTATTTTATTGACCATTCTTGAAGTTTAAATTAATTACATAAAATGATCAAGAAACATATTTCATATTTTCTTTTACCGAGAGTTAATAATTTAAATGATATATACAGCGAAAATATGAAGAATCAAGATGCATATTCCTTTATTGTAAATATCAATTAGTTTGTCTTTCATTAAATATATATTTAATTCGCATAATCTACATATTAATGTTATTATTTTTGTACTTGCATACAATACAATGAACATTTTCTTAAAATACAAGGCCAACTTATCCAAACTAAGATATCTAATATCATGCATAAAATTTTTGAATAAAAAGTTTGGATAGTGTAATATTTAAATTAGTGGGAATGGATACAACTAGCCATTTTGAATAAGTGGGTATGTTTTATAGCCACAAGGATAAAAATACAAGTTTTCTAGCCACTTTGTACTTTTGTCTTTTTCTCTCTTCCATTTTCGGCTACAAGACAAAATTTACTTTATTAAAGTTGTTTCCATTTTCGGAAATATTCATTATTTCATTTATTTATTCATTTATTTAATTTTGAACAATTAATTTGAACTACCAAGGTAGTTGTAAATTTATTACAACCTTTTACAAACAAATATTTTCGGTTGTACGAGGAAGCAAACATTTTAAAAATTATTTGAAGATTATTGAGAGGGTTTAGAGAGAGAAAAATCGAAGGTATGTTGATTTCAACCATTTTTTCTTACTTTCGATTCGTTTTCTGCGTTATAATGTTGTTATGTGTTCAAAATCGACATGCATATCTTAGTATCGACTTGTATATCTTAGTTTTTTAGAAAATATCGCGATTTTAGGACTGTTGTTCGTAAAAAAATACGCAGAGA
>JAPKLW010000794.1:5240-29031 GCA_026898455.1 Plectranthus barbatus
CCCCCCCCCCCCCCCCCCCCAAGGGTTAATTACATATATGTCCTAACAGTTAAAGGTATGGACACATGTATACATGAAACCCTAGTTGTTGACACATATATACACTTTGGAAATGCAAAACATGAAATTGGTTGAGTTGCATTAAAAATATAATAATTCATGCTTTTGGGAATTGGAAACACGAAAGTACTGAAGATAATATTAAAAAAATAATATCTTCTAATACAACATCTTCGGGTTTCTTATTTCCAAACTGAAGTAAAAAAATAAATAAATCAATTTCGAGTTTGAGAAACCCAAACCTGAAGAAATTATTAAAAAAATAAGTAAATATATTTCGGGTTTGAGAAACCCTAATTTGAATACTTCATATTTAAATAACATTAATTCGGGTATTTTTTATTTACGAAATCAAATAAGTCGAATAACCAATTTAGGCAATGTTTGTGTTTACCCAAATAAAATATTAAATATTATTTACAAGATTTGTGATAAATATATATTTTTTTAAATTTTATGAAGAATATTTAATTGCATTTGAAATATTTAATTAAAAATAGGTTTATTTTTGTTAAATAAAAGTTATATTAAATATATACTATACATAAAAGGAGAATAATAACTAATTATATTTTTCACTTATTTTAATTTATTAATAGGTTTAAATAATAACTAATTAATGACAATAAGTAGAAATAAATTAAAAATAAACAAGATAATTATTCATTACATAGTAACTTCTTCTTATCACACATTGAAATAACTATCTACTCGCTATCATCACTACCATTGACATTTTCTTGGTTATTGTTCACATCATACTCTCCATCAGCATTATATATATTATTAATTGGAACTCTATCCGAAGGTGGATGAGATGTTGGACATTTAGAGGCATTATGATCACGACCGTGACATCGGCTGTAGTATTTTTTCCCTTCGCCTTTTCGTTGTTGATAATCCATGGAAATTCGTAAGCGCTCCATTCGACGTCGGCCTCTTCCTTTCTGTTGAGATAGTTGTTCATAATTTGCCACAAGTTTCCATCCAATATCGATTGTACCTGTGTTGATCTGAACCGGATAAAAGCCTCATACGAATTGTTGAGACCAACTTTGGCACGTAAAGTATTGATGGACCAATCCAGCGGGATTCTCCCGCCTCCTTAGACAGACAGCTATTGCGTGAGAGCAAGGAAATCTCTTAGCTTGCCATGCACCGCAAGAACACCTCACATCACGATAAAAGACCGAAAAAGTCTTTGAAGAGCGCGTTGTGACGCTATAGACTAACTCTTCAGGGTTGTACACCTCAGTCACATGGCCACTGGCCTCCGATCTCATCTCCATAAATTTTCCATAGTGGAATGGAGGAAGAAAGGTATTGCATCTATCGATCTCAGTACGGGCGTTTTCAAATATTTTTGCAGACTTTTGAAGAGTGGACGCTACAATGGCCCTGATTGGCAAGAATCGACAACCTTTGAGACTGTTGTTGTGGCTTTCAGAATTATTAGTTGTCGATGCCCCAACGATGGCCTCCATCTCTGTAAAGAGTCCATTTTGATTCTTGCAGCTGACGAAGCCATTGACATGCATTTGGGTTCACATTCTGCATATCAATCCAAGCCTTGTTGTACTCATCTTCCATCAAGGCTTGACTAGTCCTTGTGCATAATACTTTAACCTCCTTCATCTTGAACTTGTCCATTAAATTACTACGAATATGATGAAGGCAGTATCGGTGCCATCCAGAGCGAGGAAATTTCTCAAAATGTGCTCAATACAGCATTTTGGATACCTGCATGTCTGTCTGAAATTATGCATGTGCGTCGTTGTAGTAGAACATTGAGTCGGAGGTGCTTTAAAAACCATGTCCAGCTGTGAGTGGACTCCTCGTCTACGAGTGCATAGGCAAGAGGCAGTATGTGGTTGTTTGCGGTCTTCGTGACTGCTACCAACAACTTCCCCTTGTAGGACCCACGTAGGTGTGCACCATCCATACTCACTACAGGAATCGTGAACTGATAAGCATTCACGCAAGGGGCATAAATTGGATTAAACTTATGAAATTATCAAGATACTTTTTAATCCACTATAAGCTATAAATTGGATTAAACTTATGAAATTATCAAGATACTTGTTAATCCACTATACTTTATAAATTGGATTAGACTTATGAAATTATCAAGATACTTGTTATTCCACTATACTTTATAAATTGGATTAAACTTAGGAAATTATCAAGATACTTGTTAATCCACTATAAGTTATAAATTGTATCAAGATACTTGTTAATCCACTATAAGTTATAAATTGGATTAAACTTATGAAATTATCAAGATACTTGTTAATTCACTATAAGTTATAAATTGGATTAAACTTATGAAATTATCAAGATACTTGGATTAAACTTATGAGCAGCCTCCTACGCCAAACGATGATGAGCAGCTACAATCGCTTTTATCCTATCAGTCTCATATGCACGATGCTCAGTCTCCATTCGGCTTCATTACCCCTGACCAGACTATGCCTACTATTGCAAGTATCAATATTTCTTAATTTTTGTTTAAATATATTATTAGATTTATTATGATATTTGCTAATTAATATTATTGGTTTTAGGCTATCAAGGTGATGGTCCTTGCCAATCAAGTCTTAAGGGTAGGGGTTTACGAAAAAAATTTACAGGTCCATTAAGAAAGAGGGGAAAAGATGCACCATATACTGACCCTTGATTTTCTATATTGACTGGTTGTATTAGAAATCAAGATTCATTTATTGGAGGTGTTAGTATGTCAATGTAATAACACTCTTAATGACTGAAACTTTATTTTGTTTATATTAATAAATGAAGGATATTGATCTATGTTGTATTTCTGTTTAGTGAGTGTGTATGAATGTTCGAGTTGGTGATGACGATGTTTAGTGAGTGTGAATGAATGTTGGAGTTGGTGATGGACGATGTGTTTTATAAAGTGGTAGGAATGAATTAAAGAAGTGTTCTTATAAATTCTTTTTAATTTGTCTAATTTTTTTTAATATTGATATTCTTGTTTCGGGTTTGACCATAGGTTTTGCTGAAATTTAAATATTCTTATCGAATATTTTAAATATTTAAATACAAAATTCGGGTTTATGAAACACGAAATTGATTTTGCTCTTTTAATATTTAAATATAAAGTTTGGGTAAGTAAAATATTTAAATATTAAATTTGGGTTTATGAAACCGAAATAGGTTTCTTCATTAAAAAAATACATATATTAGTTTTCGGCTATCGCAAACCCGAAATAATTTTTTTCAATATTATAGTGATTAATTATTGATTTTTGAACTCTACTGTACCAAACTCACTTAAATTTGTGTTTGGTAAACCCGAATATTTTTTTTTAATATTATAATGATTAAATTATTAGTTTTTGAATTTTACTTTACCAAACTCACTTATATTTCGGGTTTTACATTCCCAAAGTTACTAGATGTGTCCACAACTAGGATTTTTTTGTTAAAGTGTGTCCACACCTTTATTTTTTGTGACAAAAATGTAAATCACCCTCCAAACCTAATGTGTAGTAGTATTACATACCATTCAATTTTACAAAATCTCTTTATATATACATATAATAATTCACAAAATCACGTATAAGATGGACGTATTGTTTTTTTTTTAATATATATATAAAAAGATCTGAATTTATTCATATCTTAACTATATTTTTAGTAAATGGTGAATTATTATTCAGTAAATGATGATTTAATATTTATTTAGTAAATAATGTAAAACTTATTTTACAATATGGATATTACGAAATCTATCCCGCACAATATTTTTGAGAGACGACTCCGGAAGGTCATCTAATACTTATTATTCAGTAATGGAGTGACATGAAGCCCAATTAGTAACAAGATAGATTGAAGCCAAGGTGGATGTAGAGGAAAAGAAAAACCATGTGAGAAGGAGCATCTTTCATATATCAGAGTAAATGGATGACTGCATTCCAATGATCAATAGACACGGATTCCAAACGAACTGACTCAAGTAGTGGACAACAAAAGTGATGTCTGGACGTGTGCACATTATTACATCCTTTATTGCACAATGAGGTTGACTGTCTCAATTATTACTACGCGAAAAAATTAACAAGATACTCGAAATGATTTTTATTTTTTAACAACAAAAATAAAATTTTTATAAGAACACACATTATAATTATGAATTAATCAATTTTTGTTGGAATAGTTTAATATAATTCGAGGAAGTAGTTTTAGTGGATCAAGGAGACTAGTTTGACAAAGTGGGTCAAGCCGTGTAGGTCGAGGAACTTGATGAGCAGTTTGTTGGTCCCGAAATCAGAATAAAATATATTGCAGCAGAAGTAAGTATGTAATGCACTTATTCTCCGAAACTGACTGAAACTCTGTTTCGGGTTTAAGAAAATAAGTTTTATGCTCAGGAAGTTCTTAAGTAAGTTTCAAATATATACGCTTCAATACTTAGACAAGTATTGTAGGTTTTCAAGTAAGTTTGAATGAAACTAAAATATGCTGAAACTTAAATAAAAGCAACTAAATGACTCAGGATATTATAGTAGTTTGGATGTAAAAATCCTACGTCAACTCTTTCGAACTTAATCGAGAATTTCATTCAGTTTTGTACAAGCCTCCATACGATCTATAGATAGTCAGCCCGTTGGCACTCCGTCCATCGGTCTGCTATCGTCACTCGCCTAGGAACTCTTTGTAGACTCAGTCTTCAGGTTGAAGTGAGGACGCACCTCGCAACCTTCTTCGTGGTGGTTAGATGTTTGTTGTTCTTCCCATAACTCAGTTTTATGGCAAGACGCCCGTGAGAATCAGAATCCCAAAGTAGGATAATGATTGCTATGAATATTACTTGAAAAGTATTATTCACCAAGATTATAGCATAAGCTTTAAGCTTAGCCTCGTGCTTTGACCACGTAGCACATATGTTTAAATTGAGTTGGAAACTCAAGTCTCGTGAACAGAATCACAGGATAAACATAGAGCTTTTCAGTAGAAAGTTGGACAGAGATTTGGCTTATCTTTGCTTGAGAGTTCGTAACCTTTTAAGGTTAAAGTGCAGACCTATTTATAGAGGAATTCTTGGGTGTTTGAAATTATACCCGTTAGACACGAATATCCGGTCGTTAGAGACATTGAGAATGTCGTCGAATCATACCCATTCTTTGGTAGTTCTGCTCTGCTCTGCTCTGAAAAAGGTTGTACTTCATGTACTTCCTACCTGCTCTTGTCAGACTCGGCTTCAGTCCGAGGAATCCAAGTATGGACATCCTCGTACTGACTTTTACTTAGAATTCAATACTCTCTAAGTCTGACTAAGCTTGATTCGACTTGTGTTCCACGTGCTTACGAAGCAAGGCCTCCATACTGACATTCCAAATCAGTGTGAGTAACCTTTATACTGACTTCTCATAAGTTAGTATGGTAAACTCTATACTGAGTACCTAAACTCAATATAGCCTCTGGCCATACTTAGTATAACTAAGTTTCACGTACTAACAATTCTTCATATCTCGAGCAAATTCTTTGCTCGGTCTTCAGCACCTGAGTTCTATTACAACACAAATAATCCTATACATAGATTACATTTTAGGACTCTAGAAACTTAGTGCTAAAGTAAGTTTTGACATATCAAAACATCAAATTAAGGAGGGAACTAAAACTTAGTTCCTAACACAATTCAAGTTGGCTAGATATGGAAAAGATATGGTGTATATCCTGTTTCCTTATTGGACAAGATTTATCCTTATCAGTATTAGACTTGGATAGAAATTAATCTATTTTGAGATAGATTAGGATTTAGATATATCTTACCATATCTAGATTTTATATTAATTATGTATCTAGGAATATCTCCCTATATATACCCCTGCTCCCGACTAATTGTAATTTTTCGTTGTTGTCACATACTTGTATTTTCTTCACCATAGTAAAATCATAGCCTAAGAGGTTTAAAGAGTGGACGTAGAGCTTACACTCGAACCACTATAAATATTTGTGTTTTTTATGTTTTGTTTGTTATTTGTGTTTTAAATCGCTTATTTCACAATAAACCGGTGCGGTGAACGTGGAGGAAGGATTGTTATGGGTTCAGGCAAGTTCAAGGTGGAGCGCTTCACAGGATCAAATGATCTCGGTTTGTGGAAGTTTAAGATGCAAGCATTGTTCGTGCAGCAAGGCTTGGACGATGCCTTAAAGGGTGAGACTGGGTTACCTGACACGATGACAAAGAAACAAAAGAAAGATACACCGACAAAGGCACACAGTGCACTGATACTAAGTCTCGGAGAAACGGTGTTAAGGAATGTGTTGAAGGAGAAGACAACAACAGAAGTATGGACCAAACTTGAATCCTTATATATATGAAGAAGTCCCTGACAGGTCGGCTCTATCTTAAATAGTTGTTGTATTCATTTAAGATGCAAGGGAAGATCGATCAACAAACAGCTTGACCAGTTCAATAAACTGATCCTCGATCTGATAAATATTGATGTGGCGATAGGTGATGAGGATCAGGCGTTGATGTTGCGAGTGCGCTGCCAAAGAGCTATTTGAACTTCAAGGAAGCCTTAATGTATAGAAGGGAGTCATTGACCCTGGATGAGGTTCAATCTGCTCTAAGTTCGGAGGAGTTAAAAGAGAAGAACGAGAAGTGAGAGTACTCTCATGGAGAAGACCAAAGACAAGAAATTTCAACAGGGAAAATTCAAGGTTGAGGTCGAAGTCGAAGGTCAGATGCTATCTCTGCCATAAGGAGGGACATATCAAAAGAGATTGTCTGGAGAGGCAAACAAAGCACGAGCAGAAGTAGTAGGCGGATATAGCTTTTGCTGAGCAGGAAAATAACTCTGGAGAGGCATTGTTGATTTTGAATGAGCGCGTGGAGAGAGAATGAATATTGGATTCTGGTTGCACATTCCACATGACACCAAATAAGTCATGGCTCGAAGAGTTCGAGGAGCAAGAGAACTCGAGTGTTCTTCTGGGTAACAATAAACCGTGCAAGGTGATTGAAATGGGATCGGTGAGTATTAAGATGTACAATAATACTGAAAAAGTACTTCGAGGTGTAAGGTATGTTCTGGAGCTTAAAAGAAACTTGATTTCTTTGGGCATGCTCTATGAACTGGGTTACACAATCAAGATGGAAGTTGGGACCTTGAAAGCGTACTTCGAGGTGTAAGGTATGCTCTGCAGCTTATAAGAAACTTGATCTCTTTGGGGATGCTCGATGAACTGGATTACACGATCAAGATGGAAGTTAAGACCTTGAAGGTTTGCAAAGGATCCCCGATCTTGATAAAGGGAGCTCGAAGGAATGAAATTTACACTCTGATGGGGAGCACGGTGATTAGCGTGGCTTCGATAGTGTGTAGGGATTAATGAATCAAATCATATATTCATTAACTCGGACCATTCATGGATGTCAAAATAATTACCATTCAATAATAATAAATCCTAGCATGCTCCTATGAATTTAATGCAATGGATTAGGGTTACCTTTTGATTCATAGAGTCTGAATCACAATCATGTTAAATCCAAATCCGACTCCACCACGCGTATCAATTAAATATGTGAAAAGAGAATTAAATATCTTGCAATTTAATTCAAGAATTAATTGAAAAGAAGAGAATAGAGAATTTTGGTGTTCTCCAGATTAGGGCTTCTGATCTAAATCCCTTTGCTTCCAATCCTGCTACTGGTGAGGATTCCATAGGATTGCACAGTGCAGGACATAGTTCAATTTCTTCCTCCCTCTGCACAGTGGTGCCGCCCCGTGTTCTCTCTCTCTCTAGGGTTTCAATTGTTTTGTTGTAACTTATGAGATCTAAGGAGAGAATGGACGACTATGTATAATACTAGGGTTAAAACCCTAATGGGCTCCATTAAGCATTTATGTTGGGCCAGACGTGAGACTTAATGCAAATAATAAAGTGAGTCTTTAAATTAATTAATCTCATGTCCACAACCCAAGATATAATTAATTAATTAATTAATATTAATTCTTTTTCACCACAAAATTAATATTAACCTACCCTTTTATTACCACATTATGAGAACGGGCTGCATTAACTTGATAAATCCACATATTTAAGGTT
The DNA here is from genome assembly GCA_026898455.1 of Plectranthus barbatus. NCBI lineage: Eukaryota > Viridiplantae > Streptophyta > Magnoliopsida > Lamiales > Lamiaceae > Plectranthus > Plectranthus barbatus. Next base: position 13,383 of record JAPKLW010000794.1, read on the forward strand.
ACTGGACATTCATTAATTAATTAGAGCTTTTGACATGATTCACATAATTAATTAATATCTTCTTTTCCTAAGCAATACCACTCAAACATGATCATATATGTTTGAACTTAATCAGCCTGCAGGTTTTTAGCACGACGAACCTTATTGAGCTCATCAGGAAATGTCCCCATCCTATTACTCGGATATGGTAAACTAACTCTAATCATAAGAGTGTTCTATAAAAGCTGTTGTTACCCAAGATGCGGGTATGTGAGCATGTTGCTCAGACTCTCCACCATGGCAAGTCAAAGCAGCAGTCAACTTGTGCATACTCCTAAACCTTCGTTAGGGTTTAAATTTAATCAAGATACGAGATATTGTATTCTATGAAGTCAGATAGAATAATACATCTCACTTTGGTCCAGTCAATATGCCACAACATGTACCAGCATATCAAGTGATCAAGACAAATCACTTCTGTCTGACTATGCTGCAACCTACACCAACAGACTTATCCTCAAGTGATTCGTACGGTCTTCTGAAATCTACTACACTCCATATGATCTCCCTATCGATGAGATAAGAGGATACCGTTGTTCTCGCTTGTAAGTTTGTTTACAGTTAGGAGATAAAGCGGAATGTATACACATTGTAATAAATATTTTCAGTATACAAAACCCAATATAGTGATGATTGATAAGTCAGTATTGTGGCACATGAGACTCGGTCATGTTAGTGAGAGGGGGCTACATGAGTTATCAAAGCAAGATTTGTTGCTCGGGGATATTGTAAGAGAGTTGGATTTCAGTGAGAATTGCATCTATGGAAAATCTCATCGGGTGAAGTTCGGAGTAGGTCGACACAGAGCTCGAGGAACTCTGGACTATATCCACTTAGATTTATGGGGACCTTCAAAGGTCAATTCAAATGGAGGAGCGTGGTACTTCATGAGCCTTATTGATGATCACTCAAGGAAGGTCTAGGTCTACAACTTGAAGATAAGAGTGATGATTTAGAGACTTTCAAGAAGTGAAAAGTGCTGATCAAAAAATCGGACTGGAAGGAAGGTGAAGACGCTACGAACTGACAATAGCCTCGAGTATTGCATGAAGGAGTTTGAGAGGTACTGTTCGAAGAAGGGTATTCCAAGGCACAAGACAGTGGCTGGAACACCTCAACAGAATGGATTGAAGGAGAGATACAATCAAACGTTGCAGGAAAGAATGAGGTGCACGTTGTTAAGTGCAAAGTTACCCAAGTCATTCTGGGTAGAAGCAGTAACTACTGCAACTTATTTGATCAACCGGTGCCCCTCAGCTGCACTAGGTGTCAAGACACCGAAATAAATATGGTTTAGTCATCCTCCGGGTTTTAGCAACCTTAGAGCTTTTGGTTATGTGGCTTATGCGAACATCAAAGAAGATAAGTTTGGGAGGAGGGCAATAAAAAGCATATTTATTGGGTACCCCGAAGGAGTGAAAGGCTACAAGTTATTGTATCTCAAACCGGATATAAGAAAGTGCATCATTAGTAGAAATATGGCATTCAAGGAAGAACTGGTAGGAGATCTAGATAAAGGGGTTGAGGAAAGATCTAATATCCTCGAGAAACACGTTGGTGCTCTTGAAAAATAGGAATAATCTGACAATATCAAAGGAAATAGATCGGTTGATAAGATTGAGGTGGAGCCGACCAGTAGGTCGAAGAGTGCATCTTAGGTGGATGAGAAGATCTAGGTGGTTCGAGGGTCAAGTGTGCTTCGAGATTATAATCTCATGAGAGATAAGGAACAAAGACAGATAAGACATCCCACTCGTTTCGAATATGTTGATGTGGTAGCATATGCGCTTGTAATGGCGGAAGAGGTAGAACTCGATGATACTGATCCGGAAAGCTATACTGAGGCCATAAGTTGTAAGGAGAGACTCAAATGGTTTGATGCCATGACGGAGGAGATGGACTCCTTGAAGAAGAATAACACCTAGGAGTTGGCCGATAAGTCGAGGGAGAAGCAATCGATAGTCAGCTGTAAGTGGATCTTCAAGAAGAAGCAAGAGGTTTCTGGGGTCAGATTCAAGGCTAGATTAGTTACTCGAGGCTTCACGCAATGGGAAGGTGTGGACTATGGCGAGGTGTTTGCGCAGGTAGTAAAATAAAGATTTTTGGGGTCAGATTCAATCTATATAAGGAAGGCTTTGGATACATGTTACTCAAGCAAATAACCTCCCTTCCAAACAAACACATGGCCTTTATTCCACTCAAAAGATATAATTTTGAGCAAAGTGGGTTTTTAGCTAGGAACCCATTCATTAATCGTCCAATATCCTTTCTTTCAAGCCAATAATTCCTCTTTGGAGAAGATTTTCTCTACGTCATGGAGGTTGGAAGAAGATTTTCCCTAAGTCACTAGTATGGGAGAACTTGTCCAACTCCTTTTTTTTTTTTACTCTCTCTTTCTCCCAGCGACTACAATGGATCTGGCGTCTACAGTAACTAGTTTATTCAAGATGAAGCTAGATGAAGCTGCGGGAAAAGAGATAGACGAGTTAATGCTTGCTTTTGGTCAACCTTTTAGGTTCCAGTTAAGGGTTTAGGGTTTAAGTTTGTGCTTGTAATATTGTATTCAAATTTTGAGAGATAAATTTGAATGTGATATTGATAAAATCGAATTATTGTGACTCACTTCAATTTTTCATTTAGAGAATCTAGACCAATTTTGTTGCAAGTGTCAATTGGAAAACAAGTGGCGTTTGAATTATTATTATAATTTTAATAAAATTCAAAACATTAAAAAAATAAATACTTCGAATCATCAAAATCCGTGTCCTCGTTTAAAATAATTATATAATTTCTATTTTTTAAAATAAAAAAAATTATGTTATGCGCAAAATTCGAGTGCTCATATATATTTTCGAGTATTCGAATTTTGATAAATACGAAATATTTAAATTTTTTTGAATTTTTTTATTTATTGATTTATTATAAATATAATTAAATAATTTTAAATTCAAAATCCGAGTACTCGTGTAAGTTTTCGGGCATTCGAATTTTGAATGATTTAAAATATTAAAATAGCATAAATTTTTTTTCTAGAATTCGAAATATTTTCAATAAAATATTAATAATCCATGGGGTGTTCGAATCTGTCAAATTCAAAATATTAATATTAATAAAATATTAATAATCAATAAAATACTAATAATTTGAAAGCTCGAGGAGTATCCAGTATTAACCAAAATTTGAAAGCAATAATGAAGAAGTCAGGGGACCAGAGAATGAGTTGAAATCAGAAGTGCTGAGAAGTGATGTTGGTGACTATTGGCTAACTAGAGACAGGGTTAGGAGGGAGGTCCACCCTCCTAAACGTTTTGGTGAAGCAGATGTTGTGTTCCTAAGTTTAAACATAGTAGAAAAGCTTGAGAGTGATGAGCCAAAGAATTTTAATGAAGCAGTAAAAGGTGATGAGAAGGAGCTGTGGCTTGAGGCTATGAAAGATGAGCTACAGTCCCTAGAAAAGAACCAGACCTGGGAGCTAGTTGAGAGACCAAAACACCACTCAGTTATAGGGTGCAAATGGTTGTTTAAAAGGAAGGTGGAAATTTTTGGCACAACTAAGCTAAGATACAAGGCAAGGTTAGTTGCCAAAGGTTACTCACAAAAGAAAGGGATAGAGCAGTTATGAAACATGCATCAATCAGAATACTCCTTGTAGTGGTTGCTCAAAATGATCTTGAATTACACCAGCTGGATGTCAAGACAACATTTTCACATGGAGAGTTAGAAGAAATTTTGTACATGGATCAGCCTCCAGGATTTATAAAAGAAGGGACTAAAAATATGGTTTGCAGGCTGCATAAATCAATTTATTGCTTGAAACAAAGCCCCAAACAGTGGAATAAGAAATTTGACTCTCATATGCTTAGAATTGAGTTCAAAAGGTCATCTTATGACAAGTGTGTATATCTGAAAGAGGGAAGAAATAGCAGCCTTATATATCTGCTCCTATACGTTGATGACATGTTGCTAGCTGCTAGATATGAGTCGGACATCTTTCAGGTGAAAAATAACTTGAGGGTGGAGTTTGAGATGAAGGACCTGGGTGAAACAAATAGGATCCTTGGAATGGAAATTACTAGAAGCAGATCAGAGGGCAAGCTGAAGTTACATCAGAAATCTTACTTAATCAAAATACTTGAGAAGTTCCAAATGATGAATTCCAGGCCCTTGTCCATCCCTCTTGGCCTTGATTGGAAGCTATCTGAGGAAATGCAACCAAGGACAAAAGAATATCAAGAGTACATCAGACAAATCCCTTATGCAAGTCTTGTAAGGAGTATAATGTACACAATGATATGTACAAGGCCTGATTTGGCATACATCATTAGTATGACAAGTAGGTTTATGTCAAATCCCGGAAGGCTACATTGGAAGGCTTTAAGTGGTATTCTCAGATATTTAAGGGGCTCATTACAACTAGGACTTTTATTTGAGAAAAAGGAGTTAAGTGATGAGGAAGTCTTGGTTGGATACGTAGATTCTGATTATGCCTCGAGTGTGGATACTAGAAGATCACAAACAAGTTTTGTGTTCAATCTTTATGGAGTTGCTATTACATGGAAGTCCAAATTACAGCCTGTAGTTGCTTTGTCAACCACTGAAGCAGAGTTCATGGCAATCACAGAAGCAATCAAAGAAGCGTTGTGGTTGAGAGGTATTCTTATAGAGTTGGGAATAACAATTAAACAAGTGAAGATTTTTTGCGACAGTCAGAGTGCCTTGAATCTGACTAAATATCCTGTGTTTCATGAGAAATCAAAACACATAGATGTGAAGTATCATTTTGTCAGAGATGTTGTAAATAAAGGGTTGATCAATGTGGTGAAGGTATCCACAAATAACAATGCTGTAGATGCTCTTACTAAGGGAGTTCCAACAGCAAAATTTTATCTCTATTTAAAGGTTATGGGAGTGTGCTGATTCAGATGAATCGGCTTAATAGTTCTGTAGTGGAACTCTTTTGAGGGAAATGAGGAAATTTTTTGATGTTGATGCATTCAGGAGGGAGGTTTGTCGAGTTGAATGCATCAATTGTGGTGGTGTTTGCTGTCGCATGCTGTGAATTTGAAGGAGGAAAGAGAAGTTTGTTTCAGCTGCTTAAAATCGTGTTTCTCATTTATTGAAGTGTCACTTGATTCACTTGGTTTAAATGGGCCCAGAGTGACATGTGCTTTGTTCCGGTTGGTAGCAAGGTTGAGTTGTTGGAAAATTTTAATTATTTCATTTTTGTGAGTGGAACTCACTAAAAAGGAGAAGTTACGAAGAGAGAGAAACTGCTTTTTTTTTTTTTTTTAGTTTTCTCCATTTTCTGTGATTTTCAAGAAAGATCTTGTTACTCCTTCATACCTACATCAATAAAGTCCTTGTAACCCTCCGTCGATGTAGGCTTAACAGCCAAACCACTTAATTCTCCTGTGTTGGTTGGTGCGGTTTCTTGTTTTGATTTCTGTGATTGTGATTGTGTTGATATTGAACTTGCGATTCATATCCCCAATCAAGGACACTATACTAGACCTGTAAAAGTGCTGAGCCTTGTTTTTGGTCCAAACTGGAGAGAAGAAGGATGTTCAAGATGCTGAAGGATTGAAACAAAAATGATTGTGCTAGATACTGATGTTACAACCCAACATCAATCTGTAGCGGTTGCTAAAGAGTTTGTACCTCAAATACTTTTCCACAGCGTCTGAGGAAGCAAAATGATGAATCTCAATTTAAAAGGTTCCAGGATATTCTCAAGCATTTGCATATAATTATTCCGCTGGTGGAAGCATTGGAACAAATGTCAAATTACGCTAAGTTCCTTAAAGATATTTTGACAAGGAATAAGAAGTTGGGTGAATTTGAAATTATTGCTCTAACTGAGGAGATCAATACTTTCTTCAAAAGCAAGTTGTCTACGAAGTTGAGGATCTTGGGAGTTTTACTATCTCATGCTTTATTGGTGGACGAAATGTGGGCACAATATTATATGATTTGGGTGCCAACATTAGTTTGATGTCGCTTGGGAAAAAAAAAATTGTGTCAAAATTCTGTTAAGTTTTTTGTGAGAAAATAGAAAAACATAAGAAATATGAAGATTTTAAAATCAGAAATAAGATCATTTGCAAATATATAGTGCTTTATTTATTAACATGAAATTTCAGAAAGTTTAGTTAGTGTTTTGTTATCGAAAAAAATCTGGTCCTATATTTGCATGATTTTGAATAATTTGACTATTTAATTGAAAATTTTGATAATTTTTCTTAAATTTGAAAAAAAATGTACATAATTTATACTCTATTTATATATTTTGCCTGATTTATATATGCGTATTATCAATACGCTTTCTCTATTTCTTTTCAATAATTTTATCTATTTTAAATTAAATTTATGTTACCTTATTTGCCTCAAATATAGATCTTTATACTAAAAGTTGAATATTTATATTCTGATTCAAATTATCAGTGTCTAAGTTCTAAGCTTAGGAAATCTAAACAAGTTAAAGATAATAATAATAATAGTGGTTATCTGTGTTCATTTATTTAAAAGTTTCGAAGAATATAATTTGCAAAGCCAAAAGTTCTTCGCATAACATTAATAACCTTTTATCTCCCTTTTCGACATGATCACATTTTATTTATTTTAGAATTGTCTAATTAGACTCTATATATAAAATGTAGCGTAAATATTCATAGCATTATAAATGGTCAATAGCTAAGCTTAACTTTCTCATATGACATAAGAACTTTTTGGCAAGAAATTCTTCGTCACACAATTACAAACTACCCTCCTTCAATAATCGTTATCATCAAATGGACCGAAACTGCAACATCTCTTCAATGTTCACTAAAAGTGGTGGTTTGATGATCAAATATAAGCATCATATGGAAAGGTCTTGGGTTAGGCAGACCTAAACAATTTAGGCGAGTTATATCCATTAACCCAAAATTTAGGTGGGTTTTATCCATTAACTCAAGCCCAAACCCATATAATATACCCTATTTGGGATGGGTGAACCCATTTGGGTAGGATAAAACCCGCCTAAACCGTTTAGGCCTGCCTAACGCAAGTTTTTGCCGCGTCATATTGTACACAATTAAGGAAAATAAATATGTGGAATTTTCAGAAAGTCGGCATTTCTCAAACTGTGGCAACAAGTCGAAATTCAATGTCATCACATAGGAATGGATCCATAACCATGTATACGTGATTGTCGCTTTCACTCCACTCTATGTCCAATGGCCCTCCAGGCAAATCCACAGTGCATCTCTGCAATTCGATAAAATGGAAACATAGATCAAGAGAGAGGAAGTAGAAGCAGTGTGAACAATGAAAAAAATCAAATTAATGTTGATTAAATGTCCATATACAAGAGTTTCAAACTTACCCTATCTGCACGACCCTCCAAGACTGCTGCAACAACAACAGCACAAGCACCTGTTCTGCAGGCTAGGGTTGCACCTACAGTAGCAATCGAATTATGTTCACATCGGGAGGATAGGAATAATACATGGCAGATAACACCATTTGTGGATGAAACAGCTTGTAACAGAAGAAGGTTAAAGAAATGCAAAAGAAAACATAGTGTTTCCAGCGATACATGTAGAGAATAATAGAAATGCAAACCTACCCCACGTTCCCAGACGTGCATTTTAAGGTGACTTGGCAAGAATACTTGCACAAATTCTGCAATATGTCAAACAATGTTCCATGTGTTTATCATCTATTTCTAGAAACCAAGTTAAGAAAAAAAAATTACAAATCACAACCAAAAGAAATTATCTAAGCCAATGCACCGAGATAACAAAGGATATAACTTAAGCCTGAGCCCACAATCAACCAGAATCAAGTACATTGTATTTACAAGAACATTACAGATAGAGATATCACGAACACCATCATTAAGATGTTCAGACGATAATAGGCATTTAAAACAAAAGCTTTGCAGGATAACAATTCATTTGGGGGTTAGCAAGCAGAATATCTGTTTTCCTGCTCACATGTGAGACCAACAAAATAGAGATATCACAACCTCATTAGCTTCCCTGACATTCCATAGTCACACTGCATGGAATGACATTTATGGACTTCAGAACTAATCCTAGGGTTTTATGTAGCAAGCTAGTATGAAAACACAATTAGAAGAAATATCAGAGAAACATACACACTAGTAATGGAAGATTCAACTTAGTGTAAGTAAGAACTGATCCATACCTGTGTTTGTTCGGGCAGGGAACATTGCATGATGTTCAAATTTTGGACCAATTTCAACAAATTTAGTTCATCTACTTGCAAACCCTGAGTCCATAATCCATAGGGAAGAAAAATTACCACATCATTCTCACTGATAACCTAACCCATCGATAGAAAAGTTATGAATAGAGCATACATTGCATGATTCAGTACCAAAAGTGACACGGTGAGGATTCCCCATACTAACACAAGTAACATCCCAGATTTGCCCATCTACATCCAACTTTGCCTTAACAGCAGCCTGTTCTATGTTTGGCATTAACTATGTAGGAACATCTGATGCCTTCAGAATTGGTTGACCCATATCAACTCTAACCTGATAAATAAAACAAAATGTTGAACAATTTGGCATAAAAGTGAAGCAGAAAGGTGGGTGCATCATAGAGAGTTTCACACAAGTGACAGGGTGAGATGCTTACCAAAATAAAAGATTACTTCCTCCTAAAAACTAAGGCCACAACTAAGTTACGTGAATCTGGAAGTACCTTTCCATCTTCTTGTATCTCAGGAACAATTAAACCAGCGCCAGTATGCACGGTGAAGCTGCAACACCAAATAAGAGATTAGTACCCTTTAAAGGTTTTGCCAGCAGCTCCAGGGTTATCAGGACACTACTGAATGAAATAAACCTATGCTTCCCATGAAGATTTTCAAGCTCAGCTATGAACTTGGCAAAGCATCGAACTCCATTACCACACATCTGTGAAAACAAAAGCCATAATCAACATGCAAGAGCATCCCATATTGAAAAGAGAACATAGAGGATGTCAAATCTAAAACTGTCCCTATAATTTAATACAAAGGAATAAACAAGTAAAATGTTAAAAGTAATAAACATTATCGACAATTTTTTATGACAAGAAAATTTGTAATAGATTGAAACTAGTAGGATAATCCCTTGCTTTCCAGTGCAAGCAAGCAAACAAACAAAACACACAAGTTAACTCGGTCATTAACCCTAGCATTTTCTGATACATAATACGTTAAATACTACTCCCTCCGTCCCACCTCAATTGTCCCACTTTTCTTTTTCGTCCGTCCCACCTCAATTGTCTCATTACTTAAAAAGGCAACTTTTTCACACTCAATAATAAAATATTAATTCCACTCAACTTACTTTACACTCACACTCCTTGGTTATTGTGCCAAAAGTCACCGGGACAATTCAGCCGGGACGGAGGGAGTACAAGTTAAATGGGGAAACAGTTTTGAGTGGTATTTGATTTTTAATAATTCAAATTTTTGCTTGAACAATATAAGTGTATAACAAATATATAAAGCCATTTGGTACAATGCAACTTCAACAGTTAGTTAAACGCTAAAGCATTCGATACCACCAATCCCTTATCAAGTAACCCAACTGAAGCAACAAAAACACAATTAATAAGGAAAACACACCTCCGGCTCACTACCATCAGAATTGAAGATCCTCATTGTATAATCAGTGCCATTATTGCCTGGTAATGCAAATATTACCCCATCAGCTCCAATGCTAAAGTTTCTATCACACAATATCACAGCTTGTGCCGGTGTAATTTTGGGTTCCTTGGAGTCTCGATTATCCACCTAATCAAATGTAAGTATGCATGTATCAATCCAAAGAATTTCCTCGCGTTACCAATATTATTGGCTCCAAAGATAAACAAACACGGTCTTGAAAAGATGTTACACGTAGTGAGTAAACAAAATCAAACAAATATTGAAAGAAACCCACTCCATTGCATAAGTGAGAAAAACATCAATAAAAGTACCGGTTTCAACGATTTTAATGCATGACTTTGTAATCTAACAAAAGACTCGCACACAAATAATTGAGTGTAAAATGCAAGTAGGAAGCATACCAATATGATCGAGAAACGACGTCGCAGAGGCCATCTCCGGAGCTTGAGTACTCATTGAGGAGAAGACGCGAAAACTAGGTTTATGACCGGCACAAATGGTTGTGGACCAAATATTCTTCGGAATCTCAACCGTTGAAGAATAGAACCAAAGAGGTGAATACGCCGAGGAAAGAGAGCGGTGCTTGACTATGGTCAAGGGTAATGTAATGGCTGCGGCAATCGCCATTGACTTAAGCGAAATATGCTAGGCGAGTGCTGAGTAGAGCTGTTGAAAATGAGAAGGAAGAAAAGAATGTGTCTGCATATTGGATTTCTCTTATTAAATACATAATGGGCCAAATAACAGGCCCATTAGCAAAATAATTTTCTTTTATTTTTTCATTCAAGCGAGTTTACTAACCACTCAAACTCAAATATCAACGTAATATAATTCTAAACGTATAAAGTAGAGAATAATCCTCTAATTATTATGATAAAACATATTTAACCCTCCAACTATTAAAATAGTATATATTTGAGCTCGTTTATTTATATGTTGTTTATTAAATAAATAAAATGTAAAAATAGAATGATAAAATACAAATATTACAAATATCAAATAAAAAAATCTTAAAAAACTAATATATTGCAAATAATATCAAATAATTCAATTATAAGTTATTTCAATAAACTCAACTCTTCAAACAATTTAAGTTTTTCACAAGTCAATCAATGAGCTACAAACAAACTCCACCAAAACAAATTAAACATTATATATCCACCAATTAACTTCAAACAAATAACAATCAAACTTCACCAAACCTTAAGCATCAACCATTTTGATCCATAACCTGCTCAGTGTAATTCCAGTACGTAGTTGAGATCACTAACATATCCAAATCTTATCTTAGGTGTTAGGTATGGATAATTGTTAGGTACGAATGTAGAAATCCCTCCGTTAAATTGATGTTTTGATGTGTCAAAATTATATACCAAAGTCTAGGTCTTAGAGTTATTAGCTTGTGTAATCCTTGTATAGGATGATGGAATTGTAATAGTCTAGGAGAAGAAAATTGTAAAAAATTGTGGAACAGTTTTCGAAGAGGAAGCTCCAGATGAGAAAACTGTCAATGATAATGGACGAGGAAAACTGTGCAGAGTAACAGACGCAAAAAACTGTGCAGATAGTTTTTCAACTGTCAAGGATCGTATAGCAAAGAAACTGTGGACACAATTTTCATAAAGAAACTGTCGAGAGGCGCTCACAGTTTCAGACTAGGACAGTTTCACGTCAAAAGAACACGTGAAAAGCAAGATGCCGATCAGTCATAAAAGAACATTAAAGAGTCAATAATAAGAGACGAAGATACACTCAGTTATGACTGAAGTACAACGTTGTTCGGCGTCTAACACAACTAGTACAAACTAGGAGTGTACATGGTTTGGTTCAAACCGGCCGAACCGAAATGATTTGGCCGGTTTGGCCGGTTTGGCAAGTGAATTAATCGGCCGGCCGGACCGTAAATTTCAAACCGTATAATTTGGTTTGGTCCATGGTTTGAGTACAGAAACCGGTCGTTTGGACCGGACCGGACCGTTTATAATTTTAATAAATATTTAAATTATATATTGTACTAAAAATATTAATGTAGTACATTTAGTGTAGTGGTTCAAGCTATACTTTGAATTTTAAAATGTACAAGTTCAAATCCTTTACGCAACATTATATATTTTATTTTCTCCTACATTTTTATTTACAAATTTTTATTTATTTATTTGTAAATGTCTCTCCTTTTACCCTTATTATCTTCTCGGAATAAGTATGAATCCTATACTGTGCAAAATCATAGAATTTTTATTTTTCTCCTACATTTTTATTTATTTATTGAAATTTAAAATAAACCTTAAACTATCCAATCTTACAATTTAATTCAAGCGTTGGTCAGCTTCACCATTGTCGCATCGTAATAATGTGACATTTTACGAACTATTATGTTTGAGAATGAGATATGAACTATTATATATTGATGTCATAAATTGTTTGTTTCTATTATGATTGTCTTGTACTTTGTCGATGAGAACCATTATTTATTTTTTTTAATTTCTCAAATAAATTATTGCTAAAAATAGAATTTTTTTATGTTTTGACTTTGCTCGTGAAAGTCATGTTCCAAACTGTTAAACCGGCCGAACCAAACCATTTTATTTGGTTTGGTTTGTTTTGGTTTGAAAAATTAATTTGGCCAGTTTGGTTCGAGAATTTTTCAAACCGTATTATTTGGTTTGGTCCATACTTCGACCTTCAAACCGGCCAAACTGGACCGTGTACACCCCTAGTACAAACTGTCCCTGCAAAAAGCATGGCAGTGATTCAGTAAAGACAGAGGAGCAGGTCTACTTTACAGAGTACGATGGACACTGATTAGACATCCTTCGAAATGTCTCTACTGGCTTTTTCAAATCTCCAACTATAAATAGCAGTAGGATCATTGATGGAGATCTAATTGACAAGATTTATCAAGATATTTCAAGAATATTTATTGAAGATATTATTGAAGATTTGATTTATCTTGATAAGATTTGGTAGTTAGTTATTTAAGTAATTTTGGATTATATCTTTTAAATATATTTTATTTCCTTAGTTTATTAGAATTTGATTTCCTTATTAGTTTAGGATTTGAGTTGCCTATATATAGGCCTTGTTATTGAACAATTTGCAGTTTTCAGATTTTAATAAAATTGTAAGGTTTTCTCCTTAAATTTTTGAAGGCTCAATACTCGAAATTCTAATCTTCCATTAGGGTTTCAATCTCGACTAATCAATCGGACTGTCATATCTATTGGTGGTGTCTTCGCATATATCCTTCGTTGTTGGATCAATTCGCTTATTGGGTCGTAGGAGAATTTATTCTGGACTACGGTACTTGAAGGTTTTCGAATCCAAAGGTGTTGATACTTCCATCTTCAGTGTTCAGTTTGCTTCCGCGTCGTATCTGAGTTCGTTCGTCTGAGTTCCTAGGCTGCGATCTAAACCTTCCGGTGAGGATCGTATCATTTTGGTATCAGAGTCAGGTTGTGTCTTTCTTTTCCTTATCATTTTGGTATCAATATCCAGGTCACGTCCTTCCTCGTCCTTGTCTTTCAATTTCGTGTGTTTAGTGTGTAAAAAAAAATAAAAAAAGTCGTGTCTTATCTTGTTTCTTGTTGTGTCTTTTGTGTCATTCTTGATTCATATATTTTCGTATCTTTGAGTTGTTATTTTAGGGTTCTTGTTAATCAAGTTTTGATTTATTAGTATCATACCATATCTATTCAAATCTTTCCTTATCCATATTTTTTCCTTCTTGATTACCAGCTAATTTGGTAATTACCTTATTCAAATCTTTCCTTATCATATATTTCCATATCCATATTTTTCTTCTTGATTACCAAGTAATTTGGTAATTTTCTTATTTAAAAAAAGAGAGAATACAAAAAAAAAGAAAAAAAATCGTGGAAAAAAGGAAAAAAGAGAGAGAGAGAAATCTGTTTTGGTCATAACTTTTGCTACAGGTGTCCGATTTTAAGGCAATTGTACTTTTCAGAAACGTCTCAACGAGATCTACAAGTGTCACTTCTTTGTCTTGACAATCCATGAGCATAATGGCTAATATAGAATATGAGAAATTAGATGATGATGCTAGAATTCAGATGAGGTATATGATGAAGTTTATGGAATTTGACTTCAGAAAGATGGTGAGGTCAGAGATGGAGATGTTGCATCAACGGCTTGATGCATTGGAAGATGATTATTTGGGCAGCAAAAAGATGAGATATAGACAAGCAAAGTGGGAGACTCGACCAGATAGTTCCTCTCCATTTGATAAGTTTCTGGCAAAGGTGGAGCAGGCGGTGGAGAAGGTGTTGGTGGCAACTAAGTCTCAGTCGTTACCACTTTCTGTTCAAGAAATTGAGGAAGACAATATAGCAGTTCAGATACCATTGGAGGTTCCTGGTGAAGCAGTGGTAGCAACCCAATCTGAGTCGATGCAGCCAATTCAAGAGACCAAAGGAGAGGATGTGAGAGTTGCTACATCCTTGGAGAGTCATATTGAAGACAATGAAGAATCCGAAGTTCCGACTACACTCTCTATCATTTACAGTCCAGTTATGGGTATCCAAAGCCAGTGTCAAGTGCAGAAGACGACATAGTCAGAGTTAATGAAGTCAGTTGAAGAGATGGTCGAGATGAACATAGTTCAGTCCATTCTTGTGAGGACTATTAGTTTGAAAATGAAGATGCACGAAGAGAAGAAATTGCCAGATTTTGAACATGATGATGTGTCAAACAAGCCAACCAGGGGCAATATAAGATGGTCAATTGAAAACGGTACAGACGAGGATTTGAGGACAAATCCTTTAGAAGAAGAGGGGAATGATGGAGATCTAATTGGCAAGATTTATCAAGATATTTCAAGAATATTTATTGAAGATATGATTGAAGATTTGATTTATCTTGATAAGATTTGGTAGTTAGTTATTTAAGTAATTTTGGATTATATCTTTTAGATATATTATATTTATTTAGTTTATTAGAATTTGATTTCCTTATTACTTTAGGATTTGAGTTGCCTATATATAGGCCTTGTTATTGAACAATTTGCAGTTTTCAGATTTTAATAAAATTTTGAGGTTTTCTCCTTTAATTTTTGAAGGCTCAATACTTGAAATTCTAATCTTCCATTAGGGTTTCAATCTCGACTAATCAATCGGACTGTCATATCCATTGGTGGTGTCTTCGCATATATCCTTCGTTGTTGGATCAATTCGCTTCTTGGATCGTAGGAGAATTTATTCTGGACTACGGTACTTGAAGGTTTTCGAATCCAAAGGTGTTGGATCCTTCCATCTTTAGTGTTCAGTTTGCTTCCGTGTTGTGTCTGAGTTCGTTCGTCCGAGTTCCTGGGCTGCGATCTAAACCTTCCGGCGAGGATCGTATCAATCATAGACAAACATATCGAATTGAGCTCTTAAAAACCTTGTTGTCACTCTACCGAATTTAAAACTCAAAGCATTAAAAGCTCTCTAGAAAGAAGGCATTAACTATGTGGTTCATTTATTGAACACGAGGTATTATTGCTTATAGAATCTAGCAGTAAATCATCACTGAGGGCACTTGTTTGCCCCAGCATGGAATGTCATCTAGAAAGTGTTGGATCTGATAGCCCATTTTTCAACGTGCTAAAACTGCAAGTGTACAGACCACTGCAGAGGGCAAGTAATAATTTATCGAATCTCAAGGACTGCAGGCTCGAAATATAATCAAGCACTAAAGCATAAATACCGTACTACTATCTAGGCGAATAAGGAGATGGTTTTGGTTTATTGAAAACGTAGCAATAACTTGGAAAGAGAAAATAGTAAATAACAATTTAAGTGGTTTTAGAAAACTTATGAGAAAATAGGATTCCAGGGTAATTCACTTTGAATAACAATCAAACAACTCTCTATGTAATTCAATCCCAATTTAATTCCCAAAGATGTGAGTTAATCGCAAATGTGTTATCAGGTGATCCTCTCGG
>JAPKLW010000794.1:43689-76342 GCA_026898455.1 Plectranthus barbatus
TATATATATATATCTACATATATTGAATTTTAATAAAAACTTCAACTAAATTATATTTATTTTACTTTTTCTTTAAAATATTATATATTAACCAATTTATTTTACTTAATATTTTTTAAATAATACTTATACTTCTACTTTGATAGACTTTATGTTTGTTCTACTCCTGCTTAATTGTAATTTATGCATATATTTATATAGAGTTGAATGTACAATATTGGGAATAATTTATAATACTATTATGGTAATATATAATACTGATAAATAAAAATGAAATACATATTTTAATATTTACTATAAATATAATTTTATTTATCATATTTTTATATTTTAAAAAAGATATGATATGTTTGATTCGAAATATTGCAGTTGTATAACATAAATAGTGAATCCGGGCTTTGTTGCATATTCAATGAAGGAAAAAGTAGAGCCTACGCATAATATATACGATAGAAAGCAAAAGTAAAGATTCTTCTCACCTGTTTTCCATTCAACTTTTGATAAATAAAAAAATGTTCATTACATTATGAATTGTTTTAATTTTTAAATATATTAGTTTTTAGATTTATACTGCTAAAAAATTATGGGTATTTTAACATATCTTATAATCTAGTGAAATTAAAATTGGAGCTTTAGTCGAAAGTGCAAATGTGTACTTGCCTTCTGCTATCCAAAAATCAAAATGACGACGTCATTCAATTCCATCAAATCTTTTATTCCATAATAATACTCCACCTAGTATTTACTAGGGATGGGGAAAAATACCGAAATACCGGACATATCGTATCGAAAAAATACCGAAGTTATCGAATTTTTGGTATACCGTAATTTTTGGTAAGGTATCATACCGTACCGGAAATTTTAGGTACGGTAACGGTATGACAATCCTAATATTGAAGGTATACCGGCACATACCGTACCGAAAATATAATAATATTTTTTATTTTTATTATTATTTTAAGAATAATAAATTAAAAATAAAATCATATAAATTAAGAATGAAATCATATCTTCTCTTTTCACCTAACAATATTATTGATATAAACATATTTCTAAAATAAATATCAACAGAAAAAATCGTAAAAATAAAAATATATCAAAAAAATCCGGTATGTTAACGGTATATTGAAAAGTATATCAAAAAATTTCGGTATGTTAACCGTATATTGGAAGAATGATAAGATAAATGGTATATAAATTATGTCAAGTCAAAATCATATTGAAATCATTTCAAGAATTCAATATGTCGAAGTAATAGTATATAAATTATCTCATACCGAAACCATACCGACTCATACCGAAATCATACCGAAAATTCGGTATACCGAACTAAGGTATACCGAAAACTTAGGTACGGTAACGGTATGAGTTTTCCTCATACCGAAAATTTCGGTAAGGTATAAGGTATGGAGGAAAATGTGCGGTATACCGTACCGAACCATCCCTAGTATTTACTACTCCTCTGTCCCATTTAAATAGGTCATTTTCATTCTGTTACATTAATTTCGGAGCTAGTATATAGTAGTTAATTGTAGTTAATAATAAAATTGTTAATTATAATTAACTTATTTAAGACTTAAACAAGTTAATTACGATTGTCAATTTTATTATTAACCACAATTAGCTACTAATTACTAGCTCCGAAATTAATGTATCAAAATGAAAAGGGCCTATTTAAGCAGGACGGGGAGTATATATTTATTAATTTTAATTATTATTATCGAAATCAAATTAAGTATAATAAAACATAGTTGATTTTCACGAATAAAAACAAATTAGAAAAAATAAAACAGAAAATCAAATACTAGAAATTTATATATATATATATATATATCCTAACTGGATAACGTATACCTCATGATTGAATAAATAAAATTAATTTTAATTGTAATAGATTAATCTTATAAAAATAATAAATAAAAACTAATAGTTTCGATAATTGAATAAGGAAAGTGAGAGTAGATGTGTCATTCCACATTCCTTTTGTTTAGAACAAAGTAGTATTTGGTTGTGCATTAATTTTAAATTTCATTATAACACAAGCTGAAGTTTATATATTTTAATACAATTTTGAAAATGCATTAAACTATGGAATACCAGAACAAAATGATCTAACATTACTTGTGTATTATCGTTCTCTAATAAACGATTTGTATACAAAGTATAATATCATCTCAATTGAGCCAATTTTAATTTGTAGAAATAAGTAAATAAATATGGAGAATGAACTAGCTAACGTAGCCGATATATATATTGTATTGTTCAGGATTGTCAAAGACTACTTGTAGAAATATTTCACTGGCATTATTAATGGTCTGGTTAAAATTGTGTATATTCAAATAATTAATAGTGAAATAATGAAAGAATCGAAATAAATTATTTTTGGCGTATTTTTTACAAAACAAAGTAAAAACAAATTCAATTCGATTATATTTTAGCATTAACTCCTATATATGAGACCATCTCCCATTTCTTAATTTATGAGATGATTTTTATAAATATATATATATCGATGCTTTTCACTATTAACAATATACATTTACTCAATTTACACATTAATTTATTCAACTATATGATATATTCAATATTAAGTTTTGCAAAATAAGATTTATAAGACAAACTTGTAGTTGTATATGTATGTAGGGGCTTAATCCGGTGAGAATTGTCTTAACGTGAAAATATGTGAATACTATATTATATTCTCAGTATACTTCATTTTAACAAGAAAATCATTCATTCAAAAAAATATTTTATTTTAACCTTAAAATACTTCATTATACTTCATTTTATCATCAATTTCGTTCATTGTATTTTTTAGAAAAAATTATTTACCTTTATCTTCAATTTTGTTCATTTTATTTTAAAATTATTTCATTATTTATTCTCGTATCATCACGTTAAAGAATAATTCTGATATGCTCAGACCTCTGCATATATTATATATTTATTGACATTATTTCAGTTTGAAACTTGTAAGTTTCATCACTTAACTAAAATAATTGAAATGACCGAATACTCATCCATATGCGATCGGATTTTCGGCCCGTACCTAGCTAAGTCCTAACTACCATTTTATTTCTCAAGATCTAAACTGTCAATTTGATTCTTAAAAAAATATAATAGAATAAAGATGAAAATGAAAATAAGAAATAAATTACTCCCTCCGTCCCGAGTTATTAGTCTCATTTGCTTTTGACTCAGTTACCAATGTTTGTGAATGTAGTGGAATTAATATTTTATTGGTGTGAGGAGATTTTTTTCCATTTTAAAAAATGAGACTAATAAGTTGGGACGGAAAAAAGGAATATGGGACTAATAACTCGGGACGGAGGGAGTAACATATATTAGCAGTAAATAATTATTGATACATACCTTGTTAGAGAAGGGCAGAAGGTAATAGTATAATCAGCTCCGGTACACGTAAACGTGCTGGTAGCATCATCGTATGCGTAGCTATACGATCTCGGGCACACATTCTTGAACATCTCCGAATACGCCGACGGCCGGCACTTATCCGGCGTCCCAAACTCGCCGTTGCAGCAGTATTCCGGCGTCCCGAACGCCCCGCATGCACTCTTGCACCCCTGCCCGTCCGCTGCCCGCAGCTCGTCCGGGCACATCCGGTTCAGATCGGCCACGCACCCGGTCGAGCCGCAGGCCCCCGACCCGCCACCCGCTTCCACGATCATGGGCAAGTTGTAGCCGTCGACTAGGCTGACGTCGTAGAAATCCTGGTCGCCCGGTGACGAACCTATTTTGAATTCAGCTAAGGTGGCCGGCGGAGTTGCTCCGACGCCATTGCATTCCATTTGGTTGGAGCCGCAGTTGGCTGAGGCGCAGCTGCCTTGGCCGGTTGCCGGGACGAATGAGCAACCGGTTCGACCCCAGAACCGGCCGGACCAGCCGGGTTGAGCTTGGATGGACCGGGTGGCCCCGGGCTGGAGCTGGAAACCGGTTGTGCCTAGGTCCGGGCTGCCCGAGTTGGGTAATATTCCGGGCCATACCGTGTAGTCACATCTGTTTACTAATAAAAATGTAGATCCCGAACTTCCTGAGGAAATATTAATATGAAATGAAATGCTTAATTTATAAATAAATGCTACACGTCGTTGAAATGATGAAATCGATGTACACTTACCTTTGAGAAAAGCGAGAATCACAAGAATGTAGAAAGTAGAAAATATAGAGAACAGCATTTGGAAAAAAAAATAAATTAAATAAGATAACTGCTAGATAAATGAAATAAGAGGAGGAGGAGGAGGGTAGTGATTGCAGTTATAAAAGAGTTGATTGAGATGGAAGGAGCAAGAATGTAGAATGAAGATTAGTGCTATTCTACAGCCCATACAAATGTGGTGGAGAGAGAGAGAGAATGGTGATTTTGAGTTTATGTATCCATCTGGAAAGAAGGCATATATATATAAGTATTTGTTGAGGTCACCATATTCTTTTTCCTTTTCTTTTTCTTTATTGATTATGCTACCACTAATGGACATATTTGTATTCACATTAGCAAAATTACAAAAATGTTTTACATTAGTCTGATATTTAGATATAATATAATGTCTAAGCGATAAAAAAGTAATTAATTTATTAATTTTAAATCTTAATAAATATATAAAATTTTTTGTTTGGGTCGATTAGGCAAGGATGAGCTTGCCTAGTACTAGGGTTGACAATTCGTGCGTATTGGGTCGTTATTGTGTTGATACGACTCATTAAGGTCCAACACAAACATGATATGTTTGACACGAACACGGCACGACCCATTAAGCCTCAAACACGAACACAACATTGATCTGTTAAGAACCCGATATGATAACACGATATTGACACGAATATGATATTGACCTGTAAAAAGTGTTAGATTAGGTTGATAAATGATAAAATAGTAGTAATAATAATAAAAAAATATTATTTATTAATTTCGTAGTGGGTAGCACGAACACAAACACGACACGAAACACGATGTTATCGGATAACACGAACACGAACGATACGAACACGACACGGAACGGAAATTTCGTATCCTTATTGGGTCGACACGAGCCCATTACTCTACTTGTTTGGATGTGATTACACTCCTAATTAAACAAGCTTTCTAAAGAAATGTTACTCACAATAAAGTTTCGTTTTTCATTCATTCAATAATATATGCAAAGTTTTTAATAGAAAGGGAAATTATATTTGTAGCGCCCCGATTTTTCTTTCTGATTTGTTAGGGAACGCTACAGTGGCGTTGGTCAAATTAACAATAAAACTTCAATTGGTTGTATGAATTAAACAAAATGAACGGAAATAGTTGCAATCCAACGCATTCATGAAATATTAAAAAGATAATAGAAAGAAATAATCTCCAACAAGTTATTACATGATTAAGGTAAATTCTCAATTTATCAAGAGAAAAGGAAATATAGTTTCAGAGGTTCACTGCAGCGGAAAGTTACGTAGAGGAGACATGCATATGAAGATGCATATATCAGGATCTTGCTCTTATTTGTATTAGATAATCACTGCTTCAGCGCCTGCACACCTCCTCTTCCTCGCTCTGCCCTTTTAACCTACACATTTTAGAAATAATGCGAGGGGCTGAGTACTAATGTACCCTGTGGAAACATGCCCGAAAACGTACATTTATAAATATGAATGCTATGCCACACACACAGGAAATTCACGGGTTTTGTTGAAAATGACGTGAATTCCTAAAACATTTATGTTTCCTTGTATGCAGAATTTAGAGTATGAAATCATATCTATTTTATCGTTTTGTAACTGGAAGTTGGCCTACTTCCGAGTTACGATGAACAGCTGGGAATGGCGTAATCCACTCGAACCACTGTCATTAATTAGTGCACTGATCTCAGGGCGTACCTGTGAGACCCGATCGATTTTATAGGTACCTCGTACCTCTCCTTATCACACCTTGAGGTGTCAGCACTCCAGCTGAGGAACCTGAGAATTACAGAGCTAATGGCTCGACATTCATAGGATAACAATCCTCTTCAACATTTATAAGGTTTAGCGCGAGTCTTGGTGCCCGGTTCAGACCTTATAAATTTATCTCTCCGGGAGTTTAATCAACCAGAGGTACAGATATGACATCACAAAAATATTTGGCATAGACAGTCAGTTTAAAACAAAAATATTTATTTACACATTTTGGAAAAATGAGCTTAAAGCTCGAAAAGGCAATTTTTTGGATTTTTTTACCGAAATAGTCCCCACTTTTTCAAGAGCGTACGAATTCGAGATGAGTTTATAGAGTTGATGAGCGTTGATGATTCCTTGTGATTCCTTCAAACATCAATACGGCATAGAAATATATTAGAATTTATATTCTAAATAATTAGCTTTTAGTTATAGTGTTAGGATTTCAGGTTTTTTGGTTCTACTGACTGGACTTGACTGACAACAAACTATTCAACACGCACTCCTTGTATATCAAGGCATGCATGGAACTCGATAACCTTTCTAAACAATTTATCCCCTTGAAACATGTATGTGACTTCAACCAAATACAACTATATAATTTAACAAATTCATGGTCAACGAACTAACTTAAATAAAGTACGGTTATATATTAAACGGTTAAACACATAATCGACAATACTTTAAACGATTCAAAATAATTTAACGCCCAATTATATGTCTAATTTGACTATATAATTTACAACATTTATAAACGCTTGAAATGTTGTTAAGTCTAATTGACATAATCAATTAACTAATTGAACAAGTTACACAAATATAAAATAAGTTAATGTAATAAATCATAATAATAAAATAATATATATATATATAGAGGAGGGATCATGTAAAAAAAAATCCTTCTGTAAGAAAAAAGAATGAATCATGTCCATCAGATCTAAAAAAATCAATGGTTGATATGCAAATAAGCAATGACTAAAACTCAATCAAGCAACAAAATAATCAAGCAATAACTTAAACAAAATCAAGCAACATTGTAATCAAGCAACGATCTGAACACAATCAAGCAACATCATAAACACAATCAAGCATCTTTCTCACTTTCTCACGTTAAGAATTTTCTCACTGGATCCGCTCCCTATATATATATATATATATATATATATATATATATATATATATATATATACATGCGGTGTATTTAATAATATAATAATATAGTGTTCACGTGTGTGTGTGTAATAATAGTAATAAATATATATGTGTGTTTAGTGTGTGTGTTTACGGGAATTAATCTTTTTCTTTTTTTTTTGTTCTTCTTCTCCTCTTTCACATTACACACACACATATATATATATATATATATATATATATATATATATATATTTTCAGAAAGATAAAACAGGAGGCAGGGCAGCCGTGTCTTCTCGCCGCCGGCAACTTCAACCGTCGCCGAACCCGTCGGTCGACTCAGCCACGCTAACCAACATAGGAGAAGAAACAGCAGCGGTTCGGCGCAACAGCTGTTCGCGCGAACAGCAGCCTTTCGCGAATTCCGTCGGCTCTGCCCCGGCGACTCAGACCTCCGTCACCTATCCTATCCGACTCTACATCGACCCAAGACCATGAAATGCACCATGAACTCGCCGGAAAAGCTTGAAGAATAGCTCACCTCGCTGATTCTTTAACAGCGGCGGCGGCGGCGCTCTGGTGGGTGGTTCGGCCGGGGATGGGTGTCAAAATGCTCCTGCTTTCATGAGGAACACGTACATATAAGCCAATCTAAGTTTCGTCGTCAATTTATCGAGTTATAAATAATGCTGTGGAAATCCCAACTTACCGTCGCAGCAACTTCGGACAGCGATATCTTTCTCGTCTCACGACGGAATTGGGTGATCTCAGTTGCTGTGTAAACTACGTAGTACAGGCTTTGAGTGGGTGGTGGTGGTGTGTCAAAATTTTGCCGGAATGATTCCGGAATTCGGTGATGAACAGGTGCAGTCGGAAGGTGCGAAAATTCCGATTGATCGTCGCAGCGACTTCAGATGGCGATTTCTCCCTCGTTTCTCGACAAAAATGGGTGTTCTCAATTGCTGCGTGATCTCTGAACTACGAGCTTTGTGAGGGTTGTGATGGTACGACGAGAAGTTCGCCGGAGGGTTACCAGAAAGTGGGGTGAACAGGTGTAGTTGGAGTGTGTTGCACAGGAGGGTTTAAATAGGGGTTGGGCAGCAGACTTCATTTAGTTCAGGTCTCCGCCGCTTTTAGGCTAGCACGTTGTAAAATCTTAGGTGATATATCTGAAATAAATTTCATTCTTTTCTCTGAAATTTCTCACGCTTCCTTCTTCTTCAATTTGTAAGCTATAAGGTAGGGTGTGCATGTGCAATTTCTTAGGTATATATGCTTTAATTTCCTGTTCCCTCTTTGAACACTTCTACGCTCATTTCTTCTCAACTTGCGAATTAGGTGATAAATTCTTAGGTATGTAGCATGTGTGAAAATCTTTAGGTTAGATTTTTCATTTATTTTCCTTGCCTCCTTGAATATTTCCTCATTCAAATTCCTCTTCAACATGTAGAAATTCATTTAATTATATATATATATATATATATATATATATATATATTTTCTAGGATATTACAATATTTCATTTGCAGCTACCATTTTACTACAGGTCTAAGTAATTTTTGAGATGAGAATTTATGATTATTAATTAATTCCCAGGCCTTAATTCAATTGGTTGATCAAATGCATTTATAAATTAATAAATAGACAAATTAATCTTACGCGGGCAGAATGTTCCTTCCATTAATTTTTAATTTTTTTTTCATATCAATATCTGTCCATTTCTTAATGCTAATTTAGTCAAAAAGAAAAATATATAAGTTAGTGATTTTTGTGGCCGTGATGTTGATTCCTTATCATCATCAAACAAGCACAGAAAGTTTGCCAGACAACCTTTTTAATTTTAAAATTATTATTATTATTAAACTAAATACTCTTACACAGGGCCGGTCCTGAGATTTTGGAGACCGGTGCAAAGAAAATTTGGTGCCCCTATATTAATTAAATGTTATAAAAATTATTAATATAATATAAATATAAAATATATTTAAAATTATCCATCTTATTTAAAATTAGAAAATTTATTAAAAAAACTCGTGTCCTTCACGACTTCAGAATCATATTATGGATTTCACTTTATTTTAAATGAATTTGAAAAAAAATTAAATAATATTATATTAATGCATAATTATCATTTAAAAATAATTATCCTAGCATTTTTTTAAACAAGCCTTTTAGATTTCTTCACCATATGTTTTATTTGTTTTTATTTTTAAATAACAAAATAAGTGTTTACCAACTCAAGAAGAACGATTAACATAATATTAATATAATTAATATAAAATAATAAAATCAAACAAATTGAAATTTAAACAACTCTAGAAAAAATTAAACAAATAAACTAATAGCCAAGGTGGCAAGGCCTAGCAAAACACGTAAATGCATCAAGTAATTTTGATATGATTTAAAAATACTGCACAAAATTATGATTACAAATATTTCGCATCATAGACAATGTCGGTTAAAAAAAAAAGGATTACTATTAAAAATAATGAAGGATTACCTTATCTAATTGTTGTTAGTTGCTACTTACTAAAATTCGTTTGTATGATGTTGAAAAATAAATAAAGAAGAGAACTAAAGAAACAATGAAAAGTGAAGAGGGAGCAGTTGCTTCGTATTCTTGAAGAGAAGCCAACATTTTGATTTTCGTGTTATATTAGAACCAGTATAAATTTACTATCTTAATTGATATCTAGAATAATCATACTATATTATTTTATATCTTAATTAATCTTGATATTTTATTTTAATATATTTTGAGCTAAACATCTTTATTAGGCTAAATATAAATTTACTTTTCTTATTAATTTTTTAGTTGAGTTAAAGATTAAGTTCTTTTATCTTATATTTTTTAAAATGGTGCCCCTTACTAAGATAGTATAATATTACTACTACATAATTTTTTAAAAAATAATGCCCCTTAATTCAGAGGCCCCGGTACAACGCACCTCTTGCACGGCCTTAGGGCCGCCACTGCTCTTACAAATGTATGTATACTATCCATAAATACTCTTATATCCACACTAGGTAAAAGTTAATATGCTCAAGATTAATATAAGCATGTCATATAAAAATACAAAATATATTAATGATGTATTCATCATATTATGTAAATGACATTACCATAATAATCATAAATACATTAACATTTGTCTACCATGCTAGAAATATAGTATCTCGATTTATAGATATTCGATCAAGACTAACCAAATACCTTTAAAATATGAGATTTATCACTATTTTACATGAAGTTAGGTGTCATGGGAAGTACTGGACATACCAAAACATAGGTCAAATAATTTATATTTGACCCCAAAATTATAAAATTAGTTATATTAAACATTAATTTTCTAGTTATTCAGTGCCTAAATGTCTAAGCGGCCTATTGGGCGGCTCACATGCCCAATTTTTATTTTTAAAATATATAATTTATATAAATTATTTTCATTTACTACAATTTATATACCTGAAATATTAAAAATATAAGTTTGCTAATTGATTACTGGCTGTAAATTACTTTGATTATTGCATGGATGAATCTCCTGTATTATTTTATGAGACTTTTATATATACATATATATAATATTTTAGGAAAACAAATGATTTATTCAACAATAAATTATTTATTATGATGACATACATAATTTGTTAAATGTTAAATTATATATGTCTCATCATCTCATAGAAAAACACTATCTCGCACAAGTTTTTTTGTAAGAGAATATTTTTTTTGTGAGCCTAAAAGGCATGTATAAAATATTTTATTTTTATAAATGATGCATTTTAGCATAGTAAATAATGTATTACTAAATATATTATTTATATATAAAAAAGTTTTTGTTGAATTATCCCACATCGGCTATGCACCTGGGAGTATCCCACTATATAATGGTGAAGGTCCCATTTCCTTACAAGTTGGTTTTGTAGGGAGAAATGAGATCTTTACATGGTATCAGAGCCAGATTCGGTTTGATATGGGACCCAATTTATCCTGATGATAGGACCGATTTATCCCGATGATAGGACTTGATTCCCCGATAATGGGGCTTGACTTATGGCCAATGTGGGATAATTCAACACACCCCCTCACGCACAACGTGGAGCTTCACGTGGATTCTATCATCGGGATAAGTCAAGTCCCATCACCGGGATAAATCAGATCCTATCATCAGGATAAATTGAGTCTCACATCGAACCGAACCTGGCTCTGATACCATGTAAAGATCCCTACTTCTCCCTACAAAACCGGCTTGTAAAGAGAGGGTAGCTTCACCATTATATAGTGGTACATTCCCAAGTCCATGGCCGATGTGGGATAATTCAACAGTTTTATAAATATATCACAAAATAACATCTTCCAAGCGAGTTACTCTAATATATTATTTTGTGCGTCATAAGCACAATATCTGTTGCGAATTGGTGATCAAATAAACCTAAAACTTGTGAATCTCGAATCAAAACAAACAAACAAAAAATTACACTGATATACTTGGTTCGGCAATTGCCTAAACCCTAAACCCTAAAACCTAAACCCAAATTGTAAAAGTCCTGCATAGGATACACTTACTCGAGTTGTAATAGAACTAGAATAGAAGATCGCAAAATGCTGAAGGAATCAGCATATTCGAAGATTGCAAGCAAACACAGATGAATGATGGACACACCTAAAAGAATGCTGAAGGAATGAAGCAAACATGTTGTGGAATCTCAGCAAACGCACAACAACAATCAACACACAATACAAAGTCGTGAATCAGAAGGATCCAAATCACAAGGAAACCTGATGAATCAGAGTGAATGATAATCAACAGACATGAGGAAGGTTTCCAGATTCAAACTGAAAGATCCGTTCTAACAAAGACGGCTAAGATAAGGAGATCGCCAATCAGAGAGGAAAGAGACCTGAAGAGTCTCTGTGCTTCGGAGAAAAAGAAGGACGGAGATTGACGAGCAGACACTCTGTGTCTAACGTATAAGATTCAAACAACCATTTGAATCTTCACCTATAAATAGGTGTTATCAAAGGGAGATTGAGAGATTCGCGAAAAATCTACAACAGAGAAATTAAAAGAGATCTTAATACTCTCAATCCCACGCGAACTCACATCCAAGCTTATACTTGATTGAAGCTGTACACAAGCTTACATACTCAATGCTCGAGACCTCAGAAGTTTTACTTCTAAGGTTAACTTTGGGATTCTTTCTATCCTAGAAAGAATCTAGCAGGTCGATGTTCGAGAAGAAGGGAGGTTTTTCATCACTCTAAGGAGTGTCAAAGTGAAGATTGAAGATCGAGGTGCTTGAAGGTGCGCACTGACTAGACGGAGGAGCTCCTTAACGTTAGAGATCAAGCCCGACCTTGTAATCAATCAATAGTGAATTTTCAGTCAGAAGGACGGAAGAGTGGACGTAGAACAATTGTTCGAACCACTATAAATCCCGTGTTCATTTACTAGCTTTTATTTCGTTACGTTGTGTTTACTTTAAAACTCAACACACCAAGTGTTGAAGTATAATCTGCAATAAACCTAACGAATACTTGAGCTTACACACATTTGATAAACACTTGCTAAGTCGTGACCTTAGCAAGATACGTGCAAGATATTATTAAAACTTTCGCTGCAAATATAGATATTCTGATCGGGGACCAACAATCTGTATAGATGATTTCCTCTAATTCAACATGTAGGAAAGCCGTTTTAACATCCAACTGATGTAATTCAAGATCCAGTTGTACCACAATAGCTAATATAATCCTAATTGAGCAATGTTTAACAATAGGTGAGAATACCTCAGTGTAATCCACTCCCTCCTTTTTTTGTAAAGCCTTTGCAATTAATCTTGCCTTGTATCTCTCTTGTGGTGGATCTGACTTCTCAATATTTCTCTTAAATACCTATTCACAACCAATTACTGACTGAAACTTTGGTTTGTATGCAAGGATCCAAGTTTCATTCTTTCTTAGTAACTGCATCTCTTCAGTCATAGCTTCCTGCCACAGTGTACATTGTGGACCGGTGCATGCTTCTTCATAGGTCTTTGGCTCTGTATCTTGCAGCTTCTCTACAATATTTAAGTTGAGGAAGATGGCACCTGCTTCTAAAAATCTCATAGAAGGATAAATCTCCCTTCTCACTCTGTTCCTTGCCAACCAATAATTTGTTAATGTTGGTTGTTTGTTTACTTCAGGCTGTGAAGTAATGGTAGTTTCTGGTTTGGATTTTTCAACTTCAGATTCATACTTGGCATTTTTAGAATCATGTGTTGTTTCAGATGTTTCTTCAGATACTACTCCTTTATCTCTCTTCTGCAAATAGGGCATCACCAACTCATTGAAGGTAACATCCCTACTGGTAATGATTCTTTGTTGATTTGGATCTGTGCACCATAATCTATATCCTTTTGTACCAGTAGGATAATCAAGTGATCACTGTAAAAATTACAGATAAATAATAGTATAGTGATCAAATAAATTTATAAACACCCAAAGGTGGTCGAACCCACAGGGATAGTGCAACGAAATTAGTTCATGTACTGGATGTAGTTTATCTATTCTTTGTTTGAGTGAAATCAATTTTTAGAAGATGCTTTTGTTTTTCAAACAGAAAAGACTTTTGAAATAAAATCAATAATAAAAAGCACAGGCTCTAGGGAAATCAACCAATCCAGTCAACATGTATAGTCAATCAATCCAAACCCAAAAATAATCGTAAAGGTGGAAAATATGATATTTTGTAATTAATTCCTTGGTTAGGCAATTAAAACCTAGATTATTAACTAGTGATTATCTCCTCTCGGTCTAAAAAACACAAGTTAATCAATCTTGATAAAGAAACATATTTAAAAACCCTACAACTGATTCTTTTATTTTTAGGACAGAAAACAATTGTATCAAATTATATTTTCCTATTATTAATCATCTCCTCTCGATCTCAAATTGATAATTATAAATATAATTCAAATTATCTCTCGATCCTTTAATTGAAAATAGATTTTGGATTGAAAACCATATAATTTGAACCAAGTTAATTAGGGTTTGGATTTAATAGAATTACAACATGCTTGTGAAAACCCTAGAACCTGTTAGGGTTTCTAGCCTAACATATTCAAAACACGCATTGCAAGAAATATAAATGAGCTTACTTAATTCATATTGAAAACTGGAATAGAAATCTTAAATAACTTGAATTCAAAGCAACAATAAAATAAAAGAGTTTAATGCTTAAAATTAAAGGCTGAAAATAAAAATAATAATACTGAATAAATGATAATTTTCAAGCTCTAACAAACCTATTTATAGGGGAGGAATTTGATCTTCAAAAGGCAATGGGCTAAAATATCAAAAATCTCCAAACTGAGTAATTTTTCCCTTTCCGGACTTCTGTGTCGATCGACACAGTGTGTGTCAATCGACACACACGCATGTGTCGAGCTTATCTTCTGCCTTGTCGATCGATCTGCCTTCAACATTTGTGTCAGTCGACATGGAGTATGTCGATCGACATACACACACCTGTCGAGCCTTCTCTCTTGCTTAACTTCTTGATCGACATTCGACCTCTGTGTCGATCGACATGCACCACGTCGGTGGATACAAAGGCAATGCTTTGGGTTTTTGGCTCGTCTCCCCACTCGTTCGACTTCCCGTGTGTCAATCGAAGCAGCAACTCTGTGTAACTCGGCTCTTTTCACCTTTTGCTCACTTTTAGCCTCAAATACCTACAAAACTTAGCATGACAAGCATAATATCCTCTATAAACAGCTCATGCTCGATTATTAACCTAAATATAATAAAAATGCAAGAAACATTAAAGAAAACAATGAGATAAAATACGAGCTTATCAACCCCCAAACTTAAACAATTGATTGTCCTCAATCAACAAAAAGAATTAAGCAATAGTTCAATTAGAAGAGAAGTGCAATGCGTCACAAGATTCATCACAATCAAACTCATAAATTCACAAAACATCAACACTTTGTAAGAATCAGAAAATCTGTAAACCATGGAAGACTCACAAGGGAAGTGTTTCACTCATTCACTCAAGTGTTTAAGATAATATGAGATCACACAAGTCATGCAAATCAAGTTCTACCATATGCTTGCAAATATTCTGAATCTCCACTACAAACATGTGCACACTAGTCTAGGATCATAAAGGACTTTATTCAAGGTTGTAATGTAGGCTTTTTAGTGAAAGGTAGGAAAATATATGGCCAAGTGACTAAATCAATTGAGTTCGTGACTCTCAACAAATCCAACCACTATCTATTGATATACACCCATTTCCTATAATATTCAACACGGACTCTATTATCTCTCTCTCTCTCTCTCTCTCTCTCTCTCTCTCTCTCTTCTTTTCTCTTACACACATCATTTTATGCTCTAATCAATTTATTTATTCATTTGAGCTTACAAGGATGAATAAACACTTACACATTTTTTTCATTTTTCTATTTTTTTTCTAGAGCCAACCTTCTCTATTGTTTTCACCCTTCTAATAATATCTTATCTTTCTTAAAATTATTTCTTTCTTATACACCACCTTCTCTCATAGGCAAGAGAAAACCAAAACTTTTTCTTACACAAAGTCAAGAAAGAAAACTAAAGGTTCAATGGGGCTGACTAGGGATAAAATATTGAAAGGGACAATGTATGCGATAAATAGGCTAAACATAGATGGCCTATAATCACTTCCTAAACATGTGCACACTAGCAGTCTCGAAAAAGAAACAAAGTAAGTTCTAGAGATACTAAAAAATACAGACAGTCACAAACGAAATCAAGCTCAAATCTCACACTTGGGACAAAAATTCTTCCATAGTAAACATCAAATCATCATGCCAATGTAAGCTTCAAAACAAGTAATCATGCGGATTTCTACATTGCATTCTCAACCACTATCACAATCAATGCATACTAAAGTCAATCAATTCAAATCACGCATTCTTGCTAGGGTTATCTCATAGCTACACAAATCTTCTCACAAAATAACAACTAACAAACAATGCAACAAAATTATGCAAAAATTTTTAGACTAAGCATGAATTTAAACAAACTGAAAGCATTAAATAAAAGGGAAATAAATAGTTTCAACTCCAAGTCTTCCTCCCCCCAAACTTATTCAATTGTCCGAGGGAATAAGTTTGAAAATCAGACTAGGAGTGAAATAGTACCACAATGTTGGTCTCAGACACCAACTTTTTATCCCTCGGAGTCTGCAGAACTCGAGCGACATAAACTTTTGGCTCCTAGCACTCTGTTTCGATCGATAGGGGGCCTGTCAATCGATACATAGCCTTTTTGTCGACCCCTTCATCGATCAAAGTATGCTCCATCGATCGCCTTTATGTCGATCGACACCTCGTGTGTCGATCGATACAGAGCTCCAAAATTTTTTTAGGGGAAAAAAAACAAGAAAACTCGAACATTATTGAAACACGTAAGGAAAATAAATGAAATAATGAGTTACCTCTCATTCAGTGCCTTAGTTATGGTTGTGGCTCAACGATGTTGATCCTCACCAAGGTGGTCGGGTCCAGACTCACCGCCCTCTTGATGGGTTTTGTATACTGAAAGCATTTATTATAATGACTATACGACGGTTTATTTCTCCTATCTGTCAAACAATCTTACATGTATGTAACAATGGTATCCTCTTGTCTCACCGATAGGGACGATCATACGGCGTGTTGTAGATCGCAGAAGACAGTAAGATCACTTGACCTAGTGAGACATAAACCTAATCACAACCGAGACAACGTATGAGGATACGTCTGTTCGGATGGCTGCAGCATTGTCAGAATAAGTAGTCTGTCTTGGTTACTTGACATGCTGGTAAGCAGGGGTGGCGTATTGATGGACCACAGTGAGATGTATTCGTATGTCTGACATCAGCGAATACAAGATCTCGATATTGATTGAGTCCAAACCCTAATGAAGATTCAGGGTTTGCACGGGTTGACTGTTGCTTTAACTTGCCATGGTGGAAAGCCTTAGTAACGTGCTCGTATATCCGCATCTTGGGTAATAGCAGTTCGTGTAGTACCGCCTGAGACTGGGTTTAGGTAACCATATCCGAGTAATAGGATGGGGACATTCCCTGAGGAGCTCAATAACATTCATCGTGCCAAAGTCCTGCAGGCTGATTAAGTTCAGGCACGAGTGATAAGGTTTGAGTGGTACTACTCAGGTATAATAAGATATAAATTAATTGTAGTTAGATCTTGTCAAAAGCTCCGATTAATTAATGAATTTCTGGTAACCTTAAATATGGGGTTTCTCAATTAATGCAGCTTGTTCTCATAACGTGGTAATAAAGGGGTAGGTCAGTATTAATTCTGTGGTGAAAAAGAATTAATATTAATTAATTAATTGTGTCCTGGGTTGTGGACATGGGAATTAATTAATTTAAAGGCCCACTTTATTATTTGCATTAGGTCCCAGGACTGGCCCAAATAAACATGCTGAAAAAAGGCCCCAGTAGCCCATTAGGGATAAAACCCTGGGTCTATAAATAGACCACTCTCTCTTGGAAACCCTAGCCACTTTTGTGATTATTCAAATCAGTCAAAACCCTAGAGCAGAGAGAGAGAGGGGCGGCGCCTGTAGAGGGGAGAAGAAGAGTTTTTCTGCTCTGGCCTACAACACAGATCTGTGGAATCCTCACCAGTAGCAGATCTGAACAGCATTGGGACACAACCCTGAAGATCTGATCTGGAGAACAAGATTTTCTTTTTCTTCCTTTCTTTGTTTTCGATTTTATCAAGAAATTAGGCTTCTAATTTCTGTTTCCACAGATTAAATCAAATCGCGTGGTTGAATTGGAAATTGGATATTCAAACACGAAAGATCAGATCAAACTCTACGGATTTATGGTAATCTCTCAATCCATAATTCTAAGAATTAAATTCATAGGAGCATGCTAGGTTTTATTGTGAATTTTCATTGTGTACAATCTCCATAAATCAATCCGGTTCAGTTGGATTTTGTGATTCGGTTCACATGAAATCCCTACAATTGGTATCAGAGCCAGGTTCTGATTTATGGCTCTATTGTGCACAATAAATTCAAATATGAATGTATGAATTTATTTTGTTTTGTGGATGGTTTTTGTTCCTCGTGGCAACCCGTATAATTCAGTCCGCGGTGGTTTATCCATGTAGGGCTGAATTAATTTTGTAAAATCACGAGAAAATCTGTGATTAGTGTAGATTTGAAAAATTGTAATAGAATAGATTATTCTGTAATTTTTTATTTTTCAAATCTGTAATCTGAACGGGTCGAGGACGAAGAACGAAGACGGAGGCCGACGGACTGGGCAGCAATGCACGGCGGCCGCACGCGTGCGCCCGCAAGAGGACGGCGGCAGAAGGCGGGCTGGCGGCAGTGCATGCAGCGCGCGGGCGCACGACGGTGCTGGGCGCAATGGCGGTCGGGCGGCGGTGTGAGTTGTCGTCGGTGGCTGCTGTCCCATTGCGATGGCTCGTGTTTAGGTGGTTTGTACAATCCTGTGTAAACCCTAGGGTTTGCATTAGGTCTAGGGAAAATCATCAGATCACAAAGGCCTAAATTCCAAAAGATTTGGTGGTTGAAGTTTTGGAGGCCCTTGAAGATTTGAGAATATTTGGATTTATCCAAATAGATTCAAAATTCAAATTGTAATAGATATGATTTATTTTTTTCCTATTTTATGGGGCCACGAGGAATTTTTGTTTGCCTTAATTGTCCTCGTATGATATGTGATTTATTATGTGCGCAATTAAGCATGTGTAGATAATTGGAAAAACATGATTTATCGCTTTTATTATTTACAGCTTTCCAAGCATGCTTATGTGATTAATTTCTTTTGTTTGATTATATTTTTGGAATTTTTGGGCTTGTTTAATTACATGCAAAAAATTTGGAAAATATAATAACAAAGAAATTATGTGTGCGCATATAAGAAACCTTTTAAAAGAAAAATACTAAGCTGATTTTTTAATTAAAATCAATAGACCTCCACAAAGTGGTCCTAGGTTGTAACTGTATCTCTCGTTCTAGTAAACGTCTACGAGTGTAGCTTGCTAGTTCTTAGAGGTGCATGGGTACGATTGTTGGGATTTCTAGACAAACAATTTAAATCATGTGAATAGTGGGAGGTCTTTGCGTAAACGTCTACGAGTGTAGCTTGCGTAGATCTCTTTGTATTCTAGGATTGATTTAAATTATAGATAACAAAAGCTTTAAGGGTTGTGCGGTATGGTTACGCACCATGCTAAACTGTCTCTTTTGGCCGGAGTTAAATTTGTGGTTAATGGCTTAGAAGCATCTTAGAATATAATGCAAGAATTGCATCCCTGTTCTTGAGAGATGGCTTGGTCTAAGGTTTTCACTAATTATTAATTTCTAGTGTCAAAAGCTTCCTGACATGGTAGTGAAATTAAATAGATTCGGGCTTAAAACCCGCAGTTCTGGTTGAGGGTGACATCGTAAACGTCTACGAGTGTAGCTTGCGATGGGAACTCTTGGGAAATTAGTGGAAAATATTTGTATTAGATTTATTAAAAGGTTTTCAATGCATTTGTTTTCGAAGTTGTACATGTATGTTCTTATTTAAGATTTTTATTGTTTCGGATATGTCTAGTGTTATCAATATTCTCCCACAAAATTCTCTAACTGGTCCAAACTTCCTGGAATGGAAACGCAACCTTGAATACATCCTAATTGCGGAAGAACACATGTTCGTTCTACAAGTATTTTGTCCTATAAGTGCCTACTACTGAATCCTCGCAAGAGGAAGTAGACTATTACAACGAGTGAGAGAGCACGTAGTTTCCATGACTCCCCTCATGGATGAGCTAACTGTGCACAGTGGAGGTATCGACGCTGAGGCTAAGGTCGATATCATACTGAACTCTCTACCCAAATCCTTTGAGAGTTTCAGACTGATTGTTGTCATGAACAAGAAGGAGTATACTCTTAACGAGTTGCTCAATGACTTGATGGCAGTGGAATCGATCATGAATCCTTAAAAGGTTGCCTTAGCTACTTCTGGTAATCACTCTGATGTATCGAAAGGTATGAAGCCGAAAAGAGCGATTAAGAAGAAGGCTGGAAAGGTAACTGCGAAGGACATGGGAGCTGTTAATAAGCCTATGGGGAAACTTCGAGGGACAAGTGTTTTCAGGAGTGGTAAGAAAGGACATAGGAGGAAAGATTGTCAGGCCCACAAGGCCAGACAGGGTATGCCATTTGCATGTATAACTGAAGCATGGTTAGAGTGCGGTGTTGCTCTTCCAAGAGCTGTAATCGCTGACTTGTTGATCATGTTGTTGTGCTTTGCAGGGGACCGTGCCGACAAGGCTAGTGAGTGATGGCAAGAAGATACCAAACTGGATGAAGGCAATGTTTTATGACGGAGCTTCATGGACTTTTCTTTTCTTTATGTTTTGATGAACTAAGTACATTTAAGAGTTTGGCCGTGGTTTATCGGCAGGACAAATTTTATCAACTTTCTATGGATGTTTGTTATTTATGATTTCAATCATTGGCGATAACAATGTCATTCATTATGTAATGTTGATTTATACTCTTTATGTTACTTTGATCAAATATGTCCTTTATATTGCATGTAATTCATCCGTAATTGATAATCCTAGAAAGAAAAAACTTGCTTCTTCTGATGAGTATCTTACATATCTCTGGCACTTGAGACTGGGTCACATCAGCTTGAAGCGGATTCAGTGACTTGCAGATGACGGTACATTGGACTTGGTCCGAGCTGTACCTTATCAAGTCTGCGAATCCTGCATCGAGGGCAAGATGTCAACTAAGCCTTTCAAGGCTAGTCAGTCTCGAGCAGAGGAAGTGTTGGAATTGATCTATTATGACTTATGTGGACCGATGTCCACACAGGCTCATGGAGGGTACGAGTACTTCGTCACTTTCATTGACGATTACTCAAGGTACGGATACGTTTACCTGCTTTGCTACAAGTCTGAATGCTTTGAGAAATTCAAAGAGTTCAAGGCTGAGGTAGAAAATAAGGTCGGGAAAACTATCAAGTCGCTGCGATCTGACCGCGGTGGCGAATACCTCGGTAACGAGTTCCTGCAATATTTTTCAGAAAATGGGATTACATCACAGTGGACTGCACCGGGTACTCCCCAGCAAAACGGTGTAGCTGAAAGAAGAAATAGGGACTCTTCTAGAGATGGTAAGATCAATGATGCTTTATGCAAATTTACCAATTTTGTTTTGGGGCTACGCAATGGAAACAACAACTTACGTTCTAAATGTGGTGCCTTCTAAATCAGTTCTTAAGACGCCTTCTGAGCCCTTCCTTGGTCGCAAACCGAGTTTGTGCAAGTTTAGAGTATGGGGTTGTCCGGCACACTTACTGTCGAAGGAACCTTATATGTTAGAAAGTAGGTCAAAAGTAATGATGTTCATAGGGTATCCCAGGCAAACGAAAGGTGGTTACTTTTACTGTCCTGAGAGTCAAAGAGTCGTTGTTATCACCAACGCTATATTCTTAGAGGACGAGTAAGTTAGTAATCACAAGTCGAGGAGTGATATCATTCTTCAAGAAATTGAAAACGAGAATGTCATTCCAAGGGAAAGGGAACGTGTAGATGTGGGTACACCTGTGAGAGGTTCAACACCACAGACACGTTCTTCAGTGCAAGGTGTAGAATCACAAGTTACTGCACCTACTACTGACATGGCACCGATGCCTCGTCGTAGTGGGAGGGTTATTTTCCAGCCGGAAAGGTACATGTTCGTAGGTGAGTCTTCGCACTTGAGTTCGGAAGACGGACATGAGGACTCTGACCCACTTACTTACGAAGAGGCAGTACAGGACAAGGATGTTGAAAATGGCGTGTTGCCATGGATTCTGAAATTAAATCCATAATTGCTATGGATGTATACCAGAAAACTGATTTACCGGATGGCTTTAGAGCCATAGGGTGCAAATGGGTATACAAGAGAAAGAAAGGAGCGGATGGAAAGATCACGGTTTTTAAAGCCAGGCTGGTGGCAAAGGGTTATAGTCAGAAAAAGGGCATTGACTATGACGAAACCTTTTCACCCGTAGCCATGCTCAAATCCATCCGAATAATCCTTGCCATTGCTGCGCATATGGACCTCGAGATATGGCAGATGGATGTCAAAACCACTTTTCTAAACGGTTACCTTGAAGAAGGTAGGGACATCTATATGCAGCAACCCAAGGGTTACATATGCAAGGGCGAAGAACATCTTGTCTGGATGCTTAGGAAGTCCTTGTATGGACTTAAGCAAGCTTCGAGGTCGTGGAACTTACGTTTCAACGATGTGATTAAATACTATAGATTTGCACAATTGGAAAATGAAAGTTGTGTTTACCGACTTTGTGCTAGTGGGAACGTGGTTTTTCTTTCACTTTACGTTGATGACATAATCCTATTTGGAAACAACAAGGGAGTGATGTCGGAAATCAAGGCTTGGTTATCCGAACAGTTCCAAATGAAGGATCTGGGAGAAGCTGGCTACATTCTTGGGATTAAGGTCTTACGAGATCGTAAGAGAAGAATGTTGAGTCTATCACATGCATATTATGTGGATACTGTGATAGCCCGGTTCAGCATGGAGCTCGCCAAGAAAGGCTTGCTACCTTTCAGACTTGGCGTTCATCTTTCTAGTGGGCAGTGTCCTGAGACACAGTGGGAGAAAGATGAGATGAGTCTTGTACCATACGCCTCGGTGGTGGGTAGCCTTATGTATGCAATGCTGTGTACCAGGCCAGATATCTGTTATACCGTTGGCATGGTAGCAAGATATCAGTGTAACCCTGGACAGGCGCATTGGACTGCGGTAAAGCACATCCTCAAGTATTTGAAGAGAACTAGGAATTACTGCCTAGTTTATCAAAGTGAGGATTTGTGCCCTGTGGGTAGGGGTGTAATCGAACCGAGTCGAGTAGAGTAGTACCGTGCTCAAGTTTGACTCGTTTAGTTTTGAGTCGAGCTTCGAGCTTTTTTATCGAATACTTTGATGTCCACGAACGTTATCGAGCTTTTATCGAGCCTAAACGAACTTTCTAAATTTAGAATATATTTAAGATTTTCATTATTATTTTGAAGAAAAGGTTATTTATTCCAAAAAAATATCTTATTTATGCTCAAATTTTAAATTTGTTTTCATTATTAGATAGATTTATTATTATTGTTACTCTTAAATCATAAAAATATTATTTTTATAAAAGTAATTATTTTATATTTCTTACTAATTTTAGCTAACGAGCATGCTCACGAGCTCACGAGTCAAATACTATGATGCTCAAGTTTGGTTCATTTAATAAACGAGCTTTACTAAACGAACTCGAATGAGCTTTTATCGAGTCGAGATCCGAGTAGCTCACGAACAGTTTGGTTCATTTACACCCCTAGCTGTGGGTTATACGGACTC
The DNA here is from genome assembly GCA_026898455.1 of Plectranthus barbatus. Classification (NCBI taxonomy): domain Eukaryota; kingdom Viridiplantae; phylum Streptophyta; class Magnoliopsida; order Lamiales; family Lamiaceae; genus Plectranthus; species Plectranthus barbatus. The sequence continues at coordinate 67,178 of JAPKLW010000794.1, forward strand.
GGATTTCCAAGGGGATCAGGATGAGAAGAAATCAACCTCAGGATATGTGTTTACCCTGGGAGGTGGAGCTGTATCTTGGAGGAGCTCAAAGCAGAAATGCATTGCTGACTCCACCATGGAGGCAGAATATGTCGCCGCCTCCGACGCCTCGAAAGAGGGGGTATGGCTCAGGAACTACCTTTTAGAGTTGGGCGTGATTCCGAGCTTGCAGTGGAGCATCACAATTTATTGTGATAACTCTGGTGCAGTGGCAAACTCAAAGGAACCGCGGTCTCACAGGGCAAGCAAACACATAGAGAGAAAGTATCATATCATACGAGAAATCGTATCGAGAGGTGATGTGTTGATCAAGAAGATTGACACTACGGACAACCTTGATGATCCATTTACAAAGAGCTTGCCGCAGAAAGTTTACGAAAGACATATTCGTGAGCTGGGTCTGAGATGGATGCCGACCACTAACAGTGGTTAAAGAGATAGCAGGCTAGATAGACGGACTGTATACTCTGTAATAGCTTAGTTATGCTTTGAGTATAAGTGGGAGATTGATGAGTTTTGTATACTGAAAGCATTTATTATAATGAGTATACGACGGTTTATTTCTCCTATCTGTCAAAAAATCTTACATGTATGAACAATGGTATCCTCTTGTCTCACCGATAGGGACGATCATACGACGTGTTGTAGATTGCAAAAGATAGTATGATCACTTGACCTAGTGAGACATAAACCTGATCACAGCTGAGACAGTGTATGAGGATACGTCTGTCCGGATGGCTGAGGCATTATCGGAATAAGTAGTCTGTCTTGGTTACTTGACATGCTGGTACGCAGGGGTGGCGTATTGATGGACCGCAGTGAGATGTATTTGTCTGTCTGACATCAGCGAATACAAGATCTCGATATTGATTGAGTCCAAACTTTAACGAAGGTTCAGGGGTTTGCACGGGTTGACTGTTGCTTTGACTTTCCATGGTGGAGAGCCTGAGTAACGTGCTCGTATATCCGCATCTTGGGTAACAGCAGTTCGTGTAGTACCGCCTGAGACTGGGTTTAGGTAACCATATCCGAGTAATAGGATGGGGACATTCCCTGAGGAGCTCAATAACATTCATCGTGACAAAGTCCTGCAGTCTAATTAAGTTCAGGCATGAGTGATAAGGTTTGAGTGGTACTACTCGGGTATAATAAGATATTAATTAATTGTAGTTAGAGCTTGTCAGAAGCTCCGATTAATTAATGAATGTTCGGTAACCTTAAATATGGGGATTCTCAATTAATGCAGCCCGTTCTCATAACGTGGTAATAAAGGGGTAGGTCAGTATTAATTCTGTGGTGAAAAAGAATTAATATTAATTAATTAATTGTGTCCTGGGTTGTGGACATGGGAATTAATTAATTTAAAGGCCCACTTTGTTATTTGCATTAGGTCCCAGGACTGGCCCAAATAAACAGGCTGAAAAAAGGCCCAGTAGCCCATTAGGGATAAAACCCTGGGTCTATAAATAGACCACTCTCTCTTGGAAACCCTAGCCACTTTTGTGATTATTCAAATCAGTCAAAACCCTAGAGCAGAGAGAGAGAGGGGCGACGCTTGTAGAGGGGAGAAGAAGAGTTTTTCGGCTCCGGCCTACAACACAGATCTGTGGAATCCTCACCAGTAGCAGATCTGAACAGCATTGGGACACAACCCTGAAGATCTGATCTGGAGAATAAGATTTTCTTTTTCTTCCTTTCTTTGTTTTCGATTTTATCAAGAAATTAGGGTTTTAATTTCTGTTTCTACATATTAAATCGAATCGCGTGATTGAATTTGAAATGGGATATTCAAACGCAAAATATCGGATCAGACTCTACAGATTTACGGTAATCTCTCAATCCACAATTCTAAGAATTAAAATTATAGGAGCATGCTGGGTTTTATTGTGAATTTTCATTGTCTACAATATCCATAAATCGATCCGATTCAGTTGGATTTTGTGATTTGGTTCACATGAAATCCCTACACCTCTTGCAGCAATCATATAAACCATTCAATCACGACAGTGGTAGAGATTGTGTTGCAGGCTGCTTCCTTCTGTCTTTGATCGATCACAAAGGTGATCGCTTTATCATTTCCTCAGAGTGTAATCTCTCAACCTCGGCAGTCAATTAAAGCTCCACGTGTCTTGAGGAATTCCCTTCCAAGGATCATAGGCATCTCATGATTCCTTCATATCCAAAACAACAAAATCAGCTAGGAAAATTAAATGTCCTACTCGAATTAAAACATCCTCAACTACTCCCCTTGTTCGAGAAATTGAGCGATCAGCCATTTGGAGAGTGATTGAGGTTGGCCTCATCTTGCTAATCTGCAACTTCTGAAAGACTGAGTAGGGCATCAAATTTATGATGGCTCCTGTGTCACAGAGGACATCCCTGAACTCTTTTCCCCCAATCTTGATCGGAATAGAGAAGCATCCCGAATCGGACCTCTTCGGTGGTACTTGTTTCTACAAAAGGAGACTACATTGCTCATGAATAGAAATTGTTTGATCCACAATTATCGATTTTTTCTGTGTCATCAGCTTCCTAAAAAAACTTCATATAGCCGGGAATCTTGCGGAGAGACTCGATAAGTGGAATGTTGATGTTGACCTTCTTGAGACTCACCACAAATCGAAAAAACTTGTAGTCCTCCTTCTTCTTTGCAAATCTTTGGGGAAAGGGCATTGGAGGAGTGGGATCACCTTTCTTCTTCAACTTTCCAACTTCAACTTGCATCTGTTTCGGTCGGTCCTCTCGCATGTCTACTGCTGCTTTAGGTCTTGCATGTCGATCAACAGGGGCAGTGTTGGTCGACACGGCTGTTTTGCCCCCATCGGTCGATTTGTCTCTGCTATCGCTCGAAATGCATCTTTGTTGGCCTTCTGTATCAATCGACCCAGGATCTTTGTCGGTCGATACAAAGGCATCTCCAGCTAGATTTTTGTCCTCTTTGCCCCCAAACTCGTCCTCGGGCATGCTCGGACAAGTGTATCTTGTACCAGACCTCAAAGAAACGGCATTCACCTATTTTGCCTTGTCTGGATTGACTTCTGTAGTGTTGGGAAGCTGACCAGGCTTGTGATGATTTCTCAAAGTGGTTGCAACCTGACTCAACTATGTGTCAAGAATTTAGAGGTGCTTTGTCATGTGTTGCAAATGAGCCGCCATCCCCTTCACTTCAGTTTCTACCTTGCTAAATTTGTTGTCGGAGCTTTTGATGAACTTGTCATGGGTCTCCTGAAGCACAAATCTTTTCTTCTCCACAATCTCTCCCCCGGCCCCAACACTGAACCCCGGTGGAGGATTCTCAGCTGCATAAGAATTAGAGTAAGAAAAACCAAGGTGATTTTTAGCATTGTAATTGTACCTTTGGTTGTTGCCTCGGTAATAACTGTTGTTGTAACCTCCATTGGCATAATTCACTTCAGCGCTATTGGAGGTGCTCAAACTGCTTCCTCAATAGATGTAGTTGGCCTCAATAGGAACGATGGCCATGTTTGAATCTGAAATTGCAGCTACTGAAGCCCTACTGGTCTCTAATTTCCCAAATTCTTTACGAAGCTTTTTCACCTTTGCTACCACATCGAACTCCAGAGTAGTGGTGACTGCCTTCACTGCTTTCTACCTTTCAGTAGGCCATTGATGGTTGTTTAGGGCCATGTCTGCAAGAAGTTGCATCCCTTCTTCTCCACTTTTTCATGAGAATGCCTCCGGCCGAAGCATCCACCAACTCCTTCATGTGAGGATTCAGTCCCTCATAAAAATGGCAAACCTACATCTCAAGATCAATTCTATGGTCGGGGCACATCCTCAATAGCTCCTTGTATCTCTTCCAAGCTTCATAGAGGGTCTCTTCACACTTCTGACTGAAGTGAGTGATGTCGAACTTTCTCTTCATAATGACACTGGGAGGGAAGAAGTTGGTGAGAAATTCTGCTCGAAGTTGCACCCATGGGGCGATCCTACTCTTGTCCAGGCTAGCAAACCATGATCGGGGCTCATCCCTGAGAGAAAAAGAAAATAAGCGCATCTTGATGGTGCCTTGGGGCACTCCATTATGCTTCACCGTATCGCACACCTTGATGAACTGACTGGGGTTGGCGTACGGGTCTTCAATTGCCTTCCCTACAAACTGGTTCTACTGAACCATCTGAATCAGGCCTGTCTTCAGCTCGAAGTTGTTGGCATTGATGCCAACTTAGAAACTGGGCTCCTCTCTCTGCGGCAGGAAGCAATCAAGTATGGATCTTTGTGGCACCACAATCTGCCTGTTGTTTCCCCCATTGTTCATGGCTGCCAGTCTGGCAGCTTGCTCTGCTTGGATTGTCTGTGCTGCTTGGAGTTGCTCCCTGAGCTATCATACATCATCTACAAATTTCCTTTGTTCCTTTGGAGTCATATTTGAAATGGTGCTTCTGGTGGATTCTCCATCTCTGCTTGTTTCTCTTTGTTCCTTCCCTTGCTTTTGTTTCTCCTACAGTTGGCTTAAATTTCTGAGTCGAATGCTTCAAGATTCTTTCTCTTTGCTCTTGTGTTCATGCACCTGAAAAGAAAGAAAAAACTGCAGGGAATCAATCTTTATGTCGACCGATGGTGTGGTTGTCGATCGGCACAGACGCTCCTTATGTGTCTATCGACAAAGGCTCTATCTATCGATACAGACATAGAAACTGCACACACACGTACGCGAACAGAAATAAAACTCAAGCCAAAAAATGTTAAAACAATCTAATAAAAAAATAAAATCTAACTATCCCCGGCGAGGGCACCAATTTGATCAATGTAAAAATAACAGATAAATTATAGTATAGTGATCAAATAAATTTATAAACACTCAAAGGTGGTCGAACCCACAGGGATAGTTCAACGAAATTAGTTCATGTACTAGATGCAGTTTATCTATTCTTTGTTTGAGTAAAATCAATTTTTAGAAGAGGTTTTTGTTTTTCAAATAAGAAAAGACTTTTGAAATTAAATCAATAATAAAAAACACAGGTTCTAGGGAAATCAACCAATCCAATGAACATGTATAATCAATCAATCCAAACCTAAAAATAATCGTAAAGGTGGGAAATCCGATATTTTGGAATTAATTCCTTGGTTAGGCAATTAAAACCTAGATTATTAACTAGTGATTATCTCCTCTCGGTCTCAAAAATACAAGTTAATCAATCTTGAAAAAATGCAGATTTAAGACCCTACAACTGATTCTTTTTTTTTAGGACAAAAAACAATTGTATCAAATTATATTTTCCTATTATTAATCATCTCCTCTCGATCTCAAATTAATAATTATAAACCTAATTCAATTTTCATCTCACAATCTTTCAATTGAAAATAGATTTTGGATTAAAAACCATATAATTTGAACCAAGTTAATTAGGGTTTGGATTTAATCGAATTACAGCATGCTTGAAAGGATGGTGAAAACCCTAGAACCTGTTAAAATTTCTAGCCTAACATATTAAAAACACATATTGCAAGAAATATAAATGACTTACTTGATTCATATTGAAAACTGGAATAGAAATCTTCAATAACTTGAATTCAAAGCAACAATAAAATTAAAGAGTTTAATGCTTAAAATTAATGGCTAAAAATAAAGATAAAATACTGAATAAAAGATAAATTTTGAGCTTAAACAAGTCCTATTTATAGGGGAGGAATTTGATCTTCAAAAGATAATGGGCTAAAATATAAAAAATCTCCAAACTGAGCAATTTTTCCATTTTCCGGACTTCTGTGTCGATCGACACACATGCATGTGTCGAGCTTCTCTTCCGTCTTGTTGATCGATCTGCCTTCAACCTTCGCGTCGGTCAACACGGAGTATGTTGATTGACATACACACACCTGTCGAGCCTTCTCTCCTGCTTAACTTCTTGATCGATATCCGACCTCTGTGTCGATCGACATGCACCACGTCAGTTGATACAAAGGCAATGCTTCATGTTTTTGGCACGTTTCCCCACTCGGTTGATTTCCTGTGTGTCAATCGAAGCAGCAACTTTGCGTAACTCGGCATTTTTCACCTTTTGCTCACTTTTAGCCTCAAGTACCTTCAAAACTTAGCATGGCAAACATAATATCCTCTATAAACAGCTCATGCTCGATTATTAACCTAAATCTAATAAAAAATACAAGAAATGAATAAGAAAACAATGTGGTGAGTGAGGCAAAATACGAGCTTTTCACCAAGCATGATGCATTTCAAAGCTTTGGGGGCCAACTTATCTTGCCTAATATGAACATAGGCAAGACAACCGAAGGGTCTCAAGTAGGAGTAGTGTGGTTTCTTGCTATACCACAACTCATCTGGAGTTTTGAACTCCAAAGCTGTAGAGGGTGACTTGTTTATCAGGTGATAGGTTGTAGCCAAAGCCTCACCCCTAAATCCCTTTGATAATCCAGACCCTAGCAACAAACACTCACCCTTTCCAAAAGGGTTTTATTTATTCTTTCAACCACTCCATTTTGTTGTGGATTGTATGGAGTGGTTCTATGTCTTTTAATTCCCTTTTTGTCTGCAAAAGGAATCAAATTCCTCACTTAGGAATTCCATGCCATTAACATTTATTAGGAATTTTATCTTCCTTCCCTTTTCATTTTCTACTAGATAGGTCCACTCCTTGAATTTATGAGCAGCTTCATCCTTTGTTTTCAGAATATGAACCCCTACTCTTCTACTGTAATCATCAATGATGGATATAAAATATCTTCCTCCCTTCTGTCCTGGATGGTTCCCACAAATCAGCATGTATGTAGTCCAACGGTTGGTTGCTTCTCTTTTGGTTTGATTTAAATGGTATCTTCTTGCTTTTAGCTAAGATGCATTCCTCACAGTTTTCGAGATCATAGGTGATTAACCCTTGTCTTCTCAGTTCAACCAACCCCCTGTGACTGACATGTCCTGTCTTTAGATGCCAAAGCTTGCAATCCACAACCTTGACAACATCAGATTCTCCACAGATTGTCTCTGCAAACAGGTAATATATACTATTTAATCTTTTTCCTTTCAGAACCTCAACACCTTATTTGCAAACTAAAATGGTGCCTCCATCTCCAATGAACTTGAAACCTCTTGCTTCAAGTGTACCAAGGATATAAGATTCCTCTGAATTTGATGGATATATCTCACTTCTGATAGGGTTTTGATTTCTCCCTTGTGATTTTGGATTTTAATTGATCCAACACTTCGATCTTGCAAATGTGATTGTTACCAAGCATGATTGTGCCCATGTCCTTCAGAGTTAGGTCCACAAACCATTCCTTCCTCGGGCACATGTTGAAGGAACATCCTGAATCAAGAATCCAGGAATCATCTCTAATAGCTTCCACTATATTGAGAATTTCATATGTTGCATCTTTTGTAGACCCTCACAAGATTGGACCCTCTTTGTTGATAGAGAATCTTTCGCTTCAACACACGCAATCCTTGATTAGGTGGCCCAGTTTCTTACAATAGTGACACACCCTAGAATCCTGAAAGTTTCCAAGAGGTTTAATTTCTTGATGCTGTGAAGCTTCTTAAGGTTTCTTCTGAAATTAAGAGGTTTGTAGTCCTTTCCTTGGTTTGGATTGAATTTATCTTGGTTTCCTCCCATATTGAATGTCTGAGAATTCTTTTGAAATCTGCCTTTCTGACCCTTCTTGATGTACAGCCCCATTTCACTCTGATTGTTTCCAATAACAACTGAGAACTTCTCCATTTTCTTTTGTTTAGCGGCTGATAATACATCCTCTAATGATATTCCCTCTGATTTTCCATACACATAGCATCATTTACACTCGAGTAGAATTTAGGCAATGCAATAAGGAGATGTATGGCTTCATCTTCATCCTAGATCTCTACCCCAATGCCTTCAAGTTCATCCACAGCCTTGTGGAAGTCATCTAGTTGATCTAGTAGGTTTCTTTCTTCATTAAACTTGAAACCATATAGTCGCTGCTTCATATAAATTCTGTTGGCTATTGATTTAACCATGTATAGTTTTTGTAACTTCTTCCATATGTCTGCAGCAGTCTTCTCCTTGGAGACCTCGCGCAACACCTTGTCATCCAAACTGAGGAGTAGAGTACTCATGGCATTATCCATTAACTTGACCTTTTTTTTCAGTTGTCTCTCCAACAAAGGCCTTGTCAGAGTCAGGCAGAAGGGCATCCACCAGTCCTTCTTTAGTGAGTATAACTCGAATCTTTATTTTCTTGAGCCCAAAATCATTCTTCCTAGAAAACTTATCGATTACAAATTGACTTGAAGCCATAACGTTCATACACAGATAATCCCCTTTCTCCACAGACAATTCACAAACCTAAATTTCAGAAGAAAACAAAATACAACACTGGATCAGAGAGTTCCAGTCAAGAAAATTCCACACGATTCATAATTAGATGAGCAACAGTTCTATACTTCCAAAAACAGAATACGGGAATCCCAAAAAATCCAAGAATAAGACTATTCGATGTCTTATTAATCACAGACAAGACAGAGGTACTCACAGAAACAGAATTTCTTCAAGGAACCTTGTTGCTGCTCACACAAACTCTGCACAATGTTTCCTCAGTCTCAGATTTCGATCACCGTCATCTCGCTTCCCACAGACGGTGCCACTGTTGCAAATTGGTGATCAAATAAACACAAAACTTGTGAATCTCGAATCAAAACAAACAAAAAAAAAAACACCGATATACGTGGTTCGGCAATTGCCTACATCCACGAAGGCAATTGCCTACATCCACGAAGGGTCACACTATGATTTTATTGCTGGACGAAATTGGCTACAAAATTACACAGAAAAAAAAAAACTGAAGATCTCTGCAACTCTCTCTCTCTCTCTCTAAGCTAAGTGAACAAAGAAGATGACTGGGAAAAACTAACTGTAACAAACTCCACCAACAACTATATTCTTTCTCCCAACTAATTCCCCATATCTCGACACGTGTCGCCAATCTAGCTGGTTACTTATAAAAACGTAACCTTCAAAAAAATACGACTTCAGCTCCACACCACTCCAACACAAACAAGTTGCACAACTGTTCAACAAAAACATATCAAAACTCTAACATGCATGAAGCCACACCACTTCAATATCTATGGTGAATACTTTAATCTGATAGCGGTGTCAACATTTAAAAATA
>JAPKLW010000794.1:76442-142335 GCA_026898455.1 Plectranthus barbatus
TTTTAGTATGAGAAATGAGAATAAATCTCAGCCCTCTATCTTTGCATATCAACGCTCAAGATTTAAAAAATTTTGTGTTCATTTTTTGTAGTATATTATGCATTATTCGATTTTAAGGATAATTTTGTAAATTTTTTTATCTATCCTCTAATTAAAATTCTAAAAACTTTAAATAATCATAAATCACTCAATTTAAATTCGTTTTTCATGTATTATATATCAAATTAAAGATAATTTAATTATCTTTCAAACAAAATTCTTATTGGATAAATTTATAGGACGAAAACCTTAAGGGAAAAAATAGTGATTTTATACATAAATCTCGTAACAGCACATTGATTTTCGTAAAATATAGGAAAATATACCTAAAATGCATGAAATCGTACTTAAAATGCACAATATGATGCATAAAATGTATTATATTCCTCCAGAAAATGCATTATATAGAGATATAATGAAAAATTTTAAGATAAAATTAATAAATTTTAAGATAAAATAAAGTGAGAATATAATTTCTTATTTTATGCAATGCAATAATATTAGGCTGCATATTTGATAATAAAAATATATATAATAAACTAATTTTAAGATAAATTACATCAACATAAATTTTATTTATGTAACATAGTGAGATTCAAATTATTTCATTGTTTATTTCAATATATGAATGATCGTCACGACTCATAAAAAATTCAAAATTTACACATTAACTTTTAATATAAACTTGAATTATTTTGATGATGCTTAGATAAAATTATGATTTTTTGAGTAGATATGGTAAGAATATTCAAATAAATTGAGGATATATATATTTCAATTTTGAAAATTAAATAATCTTTATTATTTATAATAGGGTAATTCTATTCATAGCCTCCAATTTTCTCACCATAGCCGCCAAAATTATTAAAATTCAAATAATTTTTAAATGGACATATTTGTCCTTATAGCCCCCAAATACCAGCGCCAAAAAAAATTCATAGCCTCAAATATTAAATACAGCCATTTATATTATTTACAAATAATTATAAAATAATAAATTCAGTACAATTTTTTTCTTCTTTGCTTTTAGTGATTTTTTAAAATCTTCCAATTGTTCATCCAGTTCTATCAAATAATTTATGTTTTGAATAAAATTAGATTGAATTTCAATTTTTTTTTCCTGAAAAATTAACTATATAACTCTCATAACATATTTTTCAGTAACATGATGCAATTAAATCGTCTTCTAAATATAATGATGAAAGAATAAAAACAAATGAAAAACAGTTAAAAAATAATTTTTAAAATCTATGCAACTTATATTGAATTTAGGGGTTATTTGAATTGAAAGAAGGTGAAGGCACCGCACAACCTAACTTGAAAAAATAGAACAAATAGAATTACTATGTCATATAGTCTATATATGAATACCGAACTTTTGTAATTAACATGATTTCTTTAACAATGAAAAATAGAAAATTTTGATCTATAAAATATTTTATAAATTTATAATTTTTAATTAACTTGATACCTCCGACAATGGAAAATATGAATAATTGTGTTCTTGAAAGAAAGAAAAAAATGACGCCTGCGGAGGCTAAAAAATTGTTAGGGGTTCGATTTTTTGTTTATTTTATCTGTATTAGATTTGGTTTTTTAGGCTAAAGGACAAATATGTCCATTTTAAAAAATATTTAAATTTTAATTATTTAAGGGGTTATGAGGAGAAAATTGGGGGTTATGAATAGAATCACCCTTTATAATAATATTTTCATATCAAATTAGATATGGATACCCAGATTTTTATACATACAATATTTTCTTATTAGATAGATAAATTTTTTTCGTAATGAGATATAATGCACGTTTCCTTAGATAAAATGCACAATATTGAAGATAAAATATCGTAAGTAGAGATATAGAGCATTTTATTTCGCAATGTAATGTTAGTGCAGGATATTGCCTTTAAAATGAACAAAATCTTAGTTAAAATGTAGACTTTAAAATTATCATTCATTTTGTATATAATTACTATATTGTCTTTTAATGCAGGATAATCGACCAAAACTGCACACGGAATTAAATACATCTTGAGCGTTGAAATGACAAATCAAAGGCTGAGATTTATTCTCATGTCTCATACTAAAGCTCATTCTCATATTATACATATATTCGTTATTTTATGAGTATTTTAATACAGGATATAAGAGTGTTCGTGTTTGGATGATATAGATCATCGTCAAGAATTGATTAATTAAAAGTAGAAGTAATAAATTGCATAATTGTCCCCATTTTGAAGAGCCGTAATTTGATCATGAATTTTAGTTACAAACTCCATTTAAATTTATACCAATTTCAGTTTTGAAAAGAAAAGAAAAAAAATGACATCAGAATAATAATAATATTACCTCCATCCAATAACATTAGTCTTGTTTTCCTTTTTCGTTTGTCTCAAACATTGGTCCTATTTCCTAAAATAGAAAATTAATACACACTCATTAATAAAATATTCCCTCCGCTGTCCTTCCCTTCCCTTACTGAATTAGGCTAGGAGCCCACTCTATTAGTCTCATTTGCTTTTTTTGTCTGTCCCACTCTATTAGTCCCATTTTCTAAAATGGCAAACTTTTTCACACTCATCAATAAAATATTAATTCCACTACACTCACAAACATTGGTTCTTGTGCCGAGATCATATGGGACTAATAGCGTGGAACGGAGGTAGTATTAATTTCCTCTATCTTTACTTGCATTGATATTGTGTCGGAATAAAACAATACTAATGTTATAGAAGGGAGGGAGTAGTAAATAGAATTTGGAAAATGAGTGGGCAAGTGGGGGCCAATGCCAGGTGTAGGAGATTTAATGGGGCTACCCAAAATCATGGAATAAACACTGTCAAAAATATCCAACTCACAACAGGATAACGCTGATGGCCCCACCAACACCACCCCAAAATATGGGCACCAACACCAGATTTTATTTTATTTTTTTTGAGCAAAACCAACACCAGATTTATTTTAGTACAAAAGAGAAAAAAAATATCCAGTGGGCCACCCCACATCACAAAACCACTTTTTCTTCCATCTAAAAGCAGATAAAGATTTTGTGGAAGTTTATCTTTTTTCCAACTCTTGCGTTATAATTCACCATCTGTTTCGGTTTTTTTTTCCATGAGAAAGAAGAAAAATCATGTTTTGTTCCAGTATGAATGCATTGGTTTGGCTTGCATGCCTTTTTTCTTTGTTTTTTGAATTTTTTTTTCCTTGTCTCGAATGAGATTTGGATTCTTACAGACTCAGTTTCGTCGCAGAATCTCGTGATGACGTTCCTCTGAGAGAGAGAGAGAGAGAGAGAGAGAGAGAGCATGCATGGTGCTGTCGTGTAAAGAAGCATTTTGTACACATTCCACGTATTTAACGCATGCCAACTTTTTCCAAGTATATAATAAATAACTCGCAAAATACAATCCAAGCTCATCTCAGCTTTTATGATTTGAAAATGCCAAATTAAAGCATATATTTAGCATGTCTAATCACTTCTCATCTCACACGAATATGCACGTTTGAATTCATTTCTAGCAGCAGGAATCAATATAATAATATCAACCGTTCCTTTATCTCCCTCTCTCTCTCTCTCTCTCTCTCTCTCATGAACCTGAACATGAATTTTGAGACTCTGATATGATGATCACATCTTGCAGATGGAAATTTAGCAGCTGGTTATCAAGAAGAAAATAAAGAAAAAAACATAGTTGGTTTCGTGCATGCATGGCTTTATTTAGGATAAGATTTCAAATAAAGGGAGGAAAGCATATTTAGCATGGAATTTCAATAAAGATGATGCAATCTTTAAAATATATTTTTTAAATCAAAGATAAAAAGAATAAAGTTGGGTGGTGACATGAAAAGTATGGTTGCTTACACAGCAAAAGGAATGCATGTTGACAGATCTCATTATTAATTTATTCATAAATCTACTTTTATAGAATGTTTTTCCTTTTTTTTTTTTTTGGATGAATCTGCTCACCTCTCTCGGATTGGATATTGCGATATTTAAATAGTTGAAAGGCATTGGTATATTATATATTTATATGCTTTTTTTAGTGATTAATAACACACACATTTAATAATGCTGTAAAGATGTTCCTTTTTTTAGTTGGAAATGTTAAATAGTTTTTGCCTACAATTGTATGTATTGAATTTTATTCAAACAATCTTATCAGATCCTCATCAAGTAACCTCTGTATCTATTCATTTAATTGTATATGTTTGTGGTGTGTGTGTGTATTTTCTCAGTCATGTCAGCCTTTTGCATTTGACGTGTAGATTACTAATTCTAAAAAATGAAAAAAATAATTGAATGTATTCTTATATATATAAATACCCGTATAAATTAATGAAACGGAATCCATAGATTCATAATTTCAATAATCGAGACAAAAGTATTAATTATTAAAAAATAAGTATTATTTTCTAAAAAGTTATATATATATATATATATATATATATATGTATATATATATATATATATATATAAAATAAAAGTTTGTATGTGATCTACTCATATATTATAACTATATACTTAAGAATGAGATTCTTAGAATTGACATATATTGATCCCACATTAGAGTTAACACAAGTGCGGAAGCGAATGAGTAATTAATTGAACTCAATCCAGTTATCAGTTGACTCTTAATTAAGGAATCAGCCATTAGTTAAAGTCTTTATTTAGCTGAGTATGTATTAGGTTCATTTCCAATAATACTCCAACAACTGATGGGTTTTAAAACAGTTGAGATGTGCAATAAGAAAAATAATTAAACTAAAAATTGTAAAAAGACAAAGGAATAAAATCCACTAACTTTACTATACTCACTAATTTAGGGGGCGTTTGGTTTAACTGTCGGGAATCACTATGGGTATGAGTTTGATAGTAGAGGGAATGGGTATGGGTTTGATTTTTGGGAATCATTCTCAATTCTGATGTTTGGTTTACTAGATGGGTTTTGGAATCATTTTCAATTCTAATGATTTATTTTTTAAGTTTATAGATTTATAAGATAATTAAATTGTTATACAAATAATAATTAATTTAATAATAAAATAAAAAAATAAAATCATATTAAAATAAATAAATAATCTATTTATCTTCTTATTTCATTTATAAAATATAAAATAAAAAGATACACAATAAATGATTGATTTTATAATATTAGTATTATTATTATAATATATTAAAAAGAATAATATATAATTATAATAACATATAATATTATAAATAATATAATTATCAAAAATATTATAAAAAGAAAAAGTAGATAAATAAGAAAATAATTATAAATAAGATGAATTAAAAAATAAGAAATAAATAATTAATTTAATAATTAAAAATTAAGAAAATAACCATATTAAAATAAATAAATAATATCTTTATATTCTTATTTATTTTATAAAATATAAAATTAAGATAAAAATAAATTATTAATATAATAATATTATTATTTTAATATAATATTACAAAATAATATAATTATCAAAATATTTTAGAGTAATATTATAATAATAAATAAATAAGAAAATAATTATAAAATAGTGTGAAATAAATAATTTTGGTAATGAGATATGGGAATGAAAATGAAAAACCCACCATTTTGGAGGGTTTTGGTGATTCCCAAGTATTTGGGTATCATTCCCATATTTTCATTCCCATACCCGTTAACCAAACAGTGGGTTTCGGAATCATTCCATTCCCTCATTCCGAAATCCACCAACCAAACGCCCCCTTCATGTATGTTACAATGTCAGTTTTCTCTAATGGGATATTTCCACTATCTCTAGTCACCGACACAACAACTTGGATGTTTTACAGGTTTGTATTCTCTACACGAACGATGATCGATAAAGTGTTTATCTTCTCATGAGAGATGGGAAGTTCTTAGAACCTTAGTTAAATATCAGTTGATCGGCCTCCGATGGTCTTTTGTTGAAAGCACGAAAAGCTTGAACGCTTAAGAGAGAGATATTGCAATGATTTTTATCACTTGAGTGATCATATTGGCAAAAGTTTAAATATACATTGTAAACATATTTTCACTCTCGAATAAGATATTTATAGGCCACAATTTGAATAATAGCCATTAAGAGATGCTAATCTTGACGCCAACTTTTAGAGATTTTCGTTGTTGTATGAAATTGTACGGTCTATAGGTTTTTGTAGACTTTATCCAACGGTCAATGAATACTTGACTTTTAACTAGCGATCAATGCATTTTCGGCTTTAACCAGCGGATAATACTAGTTTGTCTGATACCCAAACCTGGTATATATATAGTCCGAGGAGGTTGAGTTCTTATAATTCTTCGATTGCTTCAGCTTATCTTCTTTTGTCTGATTCTTATTTGTCTCCCAAAAACCTGGAATTTGACTGTTGTGTATTTGAAGTGATAGCTTATTGACTGGAAAGTCAATCAAGCTTTTACTTAGGCTCATTTTCTTTCTTACAACTATTCAACTCTCTAGTCTGAATTCAACTATGATTTTCTTTTTCTCACAATAGTTAGTTGCGAGTGACCAGTTATGGATTTCTTAGAACTTGATATTTTATCTTCAATTCTTCGAATCTTCGGTTGTCGGCTTTCCGTGAACTTAAACTATTACAAATCTGGAGCCTATACAATGCTTATAGTTTACGCAAGATCAATTCTAATATATTAGGTGAACAGTTCTAACTGCCAACTCTAATTAGTTCTCGGCATATTATCAAAATTATATAATTCCTACCAAAATATAAATCGATTAAGAATAAGGGTTAATTTGAAACATCAATATTAACAAATAGATAATTTGAGTTTATTTTTATTTAATATTAACTGATTTTTATAGGATCACACCCGACGAAATATATTTTTACTTTTAGTACGAATATTTTATCCAAACACACAACACATATAGATATATAATAGTTATTCACATATTAGTACTAACTATATTAATTATGCTTATAGCAGTAGAAAGAAATATTGATCGAAATTTATTTGCACGAAATGGTTAGGTATTATAATAAATGAATAAAAGAAATACACAAATTTTTTTGCCAGAAATGATAGACTGTATCTATCTTGAAAAAGAGCAGTGTAAAAGATTTTTTATTTTTTATTATACTTTTTCTCTTCTTACTTTTGTAACTTTATTGATGAATACAAATCTTGCATGGATAATTTTTGTAACAATATACATATTATATTTGATATAATAATAAATTCCTCGCAGCTTCATACACATCACATTTTCTGTTCACAAACCATTATCTCCTACTTTATTACTAAATTTATTAATTTTTATTCAAAACTATATGTTTATTCCAAATCAGAGGGTAAAATATGCTACGAAAATATTTTACTCGTTCAGAATTAACTGTTACTAGTTAATTCTGATAATCGAACCTAAGTAATAACAATTAAATATTTATTTAGCTGATTTCACAGAATATACACCAACAACTTAGCAAGTTGTTGAGTATCAAATTAAAAGCAGAAAATATCAAAATGTCTTACGTCCTGTAACACCCCAATTTCGTAGTATAATAAATAATATCAAAAACACCCTTTAATTAAGAACAGTAGAACATTTGTAAGAGATAAACTGTTTTTCTCCTTTTAAGAAAAATTGAACTACATAGTTTTTAATGAAAAGAAAATCTCCATAGCCATCATCTGCCTCTAGCCCATCGCCCGAAATATTAACCTGAAAAGAAATAGTAATAACTTCGGGGTGAGTGTTATTAACTCAGTGGTGAATTCAATTATCCAAATTATACAATTAAAGCAAGGTAAACGTAGATATTAGAACATGTAGGCAGCCCGTCGGCTTATCTCGTGGTTAGCCCGTCGGCTAATAATAGGTACCTGCATTAAAGTATAACATGGATAAAACGATGTATCACACATAGATTCCCCACCTTGACTTTTGAACTTGCTTGAAAATCTAACAACGTAGTTAGTTCCTTGCGCAGCCTTTTAGAGCTCAAAACAACAAATGCTTGGCGAGTTAGGGGAATGGAAATGCATAGCTATTTATAGGGTGAAAATGCTTGGTTGAATTGATGGAGGAAATAAATACATAGCATTATCTTAGACATCATCTTAGGCACTAATTTAGGACGTGTAGAATTTTGTAAATAAATTCCTAGCATTATCTTAGGCTCTAATTTAGAACATGTGTAAATTTTGTATTTATTATATCATTTATGAAATGTAATAATTTAAATAATAGTAATCAATAATTTATTTTATAAAAGAAGTTACAAAAATGTTAAAAAGTTTCGGGTTGTTACATCCTCCACCACTTAAAATAATTTCGTCCTCGAAATTTACCTTTACTTGGTGCGATGTGGCTGACGAGATGATGACTTTTTAAAATAATTTTAGCGGAGTCTACAGAAACGTAAACCCGCTCTGATACCAAACTGTAACACCCTAATTTCGTAGTATAATAAATAATATCAAAAACACCCTTTAATTAAGAATGGTAGAACATTTGTAAGAGATAAACTGTTTTTCTCCTTTTAAGAAAAATTGAACTACATAGTTTTTAATGAAAAGAAAATCTCCATAGCCATCATCTGCCTCTAGCCCATCGCTCGAAATATTAACCTGAAAAGAAATAGTAATAACTTTGGGGTGAGTGTTATTAACTCATTGGTGAATTCAATTATCCAAATTATACAATTAAAGCAAGGTAAACGTAGATATTAGAACATGTAGGTAGCCCGTCGGCTTTGTAGTAATATGTAAGAACTGAATACAAGTGCAGAACAAAACAAGAACAGTCTTGCGGAAATGAAATAACACAAAATGAAAAGATCAAACTTCACAGCCGAGTCGAGAGGATCTCTTCCCGCAAGACAATTACGCCACCGTAGTGCTCGGGTTTAGCGGATTGTCCCCAAAGGTAAAACGGCTTCGTCTCGGTCGAGGCAGCACCGCAATCGACAGAGCTCCGGCGAACTGGACAGGAGCAGGAGCAGAGCTGGCTAAATGAAGAACTCAGGTGGAAAGCAACAAAATATTCCCAGGTGAAAAGCAACAAAAGCTATTTTCGGAAGTGAGAATGTATGCTGCCTAGGATGCCTATTTATAGGCAGTCCACCACCTGGGGAGCGTGCTGGAGACTTGAAGACCGACAGCGGTTACACGCGTGTCTCCCGGATCGGACGGTTACGGCGCGCACGTCTCGGGGAACGTGCTGATTGAATTTCAGCACGTTTCTGTAACCCCCGCAGACACGTCATGTGCTGACATGCTCGCCATGTCACGCACACGTGTGCTCCAACTGTACGACTGAGCCACACAAGCGTGCCCAGTCAGCCCGTGTGCCCAGTCAGCCCGTTGAGTCGCCAAAAAGTTAAGGCACTTTCGGGACAAGCCCAAACCCGAAGCCCGAGGCCCAAAGACCACCCAAAGACCAATTGCCAAGATCCAAGATCCAAGTCCAAGTCCAAGTCCAAGTCCATGACCAGGACCGGACCGGACCGGACCGGGACGGGCCGGGGCTCGGCCTGCGGCCTCGCTGAGGCCGAAGGCCGAGGCGAGGCGGGCGCGCGCGGCGGCGGCGGCGCGCGCGTAGGAGCACAGGGCCTGTCATACGACACCCCTATTACACACTTGTTATTACAAGGTTGAATCACTTAGGTATTTAAACCATGATTAGTGTGTTTAATTAGTCAATGTGGGACATCATTAATTAACTAATTAATACACCCACATTACATAGTTTTGCGTGCCACTTCGAGGATCGATTTCTCACTCACCGGAATTCGGTTTTGAGAGAATAAATATACTACGCTTATCTACTCGCGACGTATTTCGACCTCGTAATATTTAATTACAACAAAATTAAATATTTTCGTACGAGTAACTAACTCGAACTTGTCCGGATTCCAACAGGCTTCTCTCGTGGTTAGCCCGTCGGCTAATAATAGGTACCTGCATTAAAGTATAACATGGATAAAACGATGTATCACACATAGATTCCCCACCTTGACTTTTGAACTTGCTTGAAAATCGAACAACGTAGCTAGTTCCTTGCGCAGCCTTTTAGAGCTCAAAACAACAAATGCTTGGCGAGTTAGGGGAATGGAAATGCATAGCTATTTATAGGGTGAAAATGCTTGGTTGAATTTATGGAGGAAATAAATACATAGCATTATCTTAGGCATCATCTTAGGCACTAATTTAGGACATGTGTAGAATTTTGTAAATAAAATCCTAGCATTATCTTAGGCTCTAATTTAGAACATGTGTAGATTTTGTATTTATTATATCATTTATGAAATGTAATAATTTAAATAATAGTAATCAATAATTTATTTTATAAAAGGAGTTACAAAAATGTTAAAAAGTTTCGGGTTGTTACACGTCCATACTTCAACCTCATGGATTGGAATACACTAGAACCAGTTGCAAGGTAATGTAGCACGATCTGTGGCAGTCGCGGACAACTCTCACATCCACTGACTGTATTCGGTCTCGCCTAGTTCACGTGGAACTTGCTCTCTTCAGCTTGATGTGCAAACACGTCGCGCAACCACCAGCTCGAAGGGTTTGATGGTTTAATTCTTCCCTAAACGTTGATAGATGGTTGGTTGAAAAATCGCTTAAGTTTCTCAAGGAGTGAGAAACTCTTCTCAAATTCTTACTTAGATAGTAAGAACTCAAGCAATAGCTATAGTAGGAAGCTAATAGTGTAGCATATCTCTAAACTGACTAATCACCGTTTGACTATTCCTTCTAAGACAAATAAATTGAAGAGAAAATCATTTAAATGGGGATCATAACTACCGACAGTTATGAGAAAAATGCTCCTTCGTCAAAGTGATTTTTGATCACTTAAGGATCAACTGAGAGAGCAAAACTGATCTCCATATTTGAAATGCGTAAAGGGTGTACTAGACATCAATCAAGCTTTAAGTCTAGCATGATAAAAAGCTGCAAGAGGGCATATGTAACGCCCTGACACTAGGGCCTAAACGAGCTCACCCTAAAGTTGGGTTAAATATGCTACGAAAATATTTTACTCGTTCAGAATTCAGAATTAACTGTTACTAGTTACTTCTGATAATCGAAACTTATTAATAACAATTAAATATTTATTTAGCTGATTTCACAGAATATACACCAACAACTTAGCAAGTTGTTGAGTATCAAATTGAAAGCATAAAATATCAAAGTAAAGCAAAACAATTAAAGACACGGGAATTGTATAGTGGTTCGGAGCAAAATGTCTTACGTCCATACTTCAACCTCATGGATTGGAATACACTAGAACCGGTTGCAAGGTAATGTAGCACGATCTGTGGCAGTCGCGGACAGCTCTTACGTCTACTGACTATATGCGGTCTCGCCTAGTTCACGTGGAACTTGCTCTCTTCAGCTTGATGTGCAAACACGTCGTTCAACCACCAGCTGGAAGGGTTTGATGGTTTAATTCTTACCTAAACGTTGATAGATGGTTGGTTGAAAATCGCTTAAGTTTCTCAAGGAGTGAGAAACTCTTATCAAATTCTTACTTAGATAGTAAGAACTCAAGTAATAGCTCTAGTAGGAAGCTAATAGTGTGGCATATCTCTAAACTGACTAATCACCGCTTGACTATTCCTTCTAAGACAAATAAACTGAAGAGAAAATCAGTTAAATGGGGATCATAACTACCGACAGTTATGAGAAAATGCTCCTTCGTCAAAGTGATTTTTGATCACTTAAGGATCAACTGAGAGAGCAAAACTGATCTCCATATTTGAAATGCCTAAAGAGTGTACTAGACATCAATCAAGCTTTAAGTCTAGCATGATAAAAAGCTGCAAGAGGGCATATGTAATGCCCTGACATTAGGGCCTAAACGAGCTCACCCTAAAGTTGGCCACGTCACCCACCAATGGCATGGACCGGCATCCAAATTGACGACTAACCCAAAAGACCAACACAAGTCATTCCCAGCGTGATTTGTCTTCACTCACACATATTTGAAAAACTTCCCAATGGGTCACCCATCTTAGTTCTAACCCAGGTCAAACACGCTTAAGTTTAAGATTTTCCTAAAATGAGTGCTAGAAAAAGTGATGCACCATGTTAGTATGACTATGAAAGTCTTACGGGAGCCCCTTATTGTTCGTACTTTTTTACACTAGCATTCACTCCCTGCTCCGGCACTGGGTCGCTACATGCCCACCAGTTTTCATCTGGCTCATCCCGAACCACACCGTACTGGGAGAGGTTCAACTCTGATACCATCTGTATCACCCCAACACCATGACCTGAACAAGCTTACTGAGATTGGCCATGTTATCCACCAATTGCCTGGACTGACTTTCATACTAACGGCTAACCCCACAGACCAACACAAATCCTTCTCAGCGTGTTTCGTCCTCACTCACACACACCCTGAAAAACCTCCCAAAGGGTCACCATCTTAGTTCTACTCGAGGTCAAACACGTTTAACATTGGGATTTTTCCTAGAATGAGTGCCGAAAAAGATGATGCACCATGTTGCTATGCGTAACACCTATCAAATCCTTTTAAGCCCTCTTCAGCTATACAAACACATTCTTGTATATCCTTAGAATCCCTCTCATTCAGGTGTGAGTAAATTATTATTATTTTGTGCAAAGAAATAATGTTTTAAAAATAGATTTTAATGTCCAATGTGTGATTATGTGTATGTGAAATTGTTGAAGAATTTATATGAATGTATGTTCATATATCAGTAGCGCCGTAGCGGAATATGTCTTGTGAATTGTTGACCAGAACCACAAATGCCCTTACTTGGTGTTACCTTATTTTCTACATGTATTTCAAATTGAACTATCTGAGAAAAAGTATGTATATATTTCGCACCACTTAGTGCCTTTTTGTACTCACCCCTATGTTTTTTTTATTAAAAAAAAAATTGGCATTTGATAGTGGAATTGCAGAGATAGCGTGGAGGAGTTTGGATATATTTTAAGAACTCTTAAGTCATTTCTTTTATTTAATTTAGTGCACTTAGTTTCGATTCAGATCATTTTCTATTTAATTTATGTACTTTAAACTATTTCTTTAGTTTGGTTTGTTGCATTTTATTTTAAAAAATTTATTAGGTCCATGATTAAATGGTATTAGTAATTTTCTAAGATAGGTTTGAAGTTATATTTCTGCATTTGAGAACAAAAATGGTAGTATTTTAAATAAAGTATTTAGGGTGTTACATTCAGTGGTATTAGAGACGTTACGATGAAGGAATAAATAAAAGTTGAAACCTCACTCACACGCTGTTAGGTGTTGATGTAGAAATCTCACCTTTAATTTGATATTTTGATGTGTCAAAAATGTATACCAAGGTTTAGTCCTTAGAGTTATTACTTCATGTAATTCTTGTTTAGGATAATCGAGTTGTAATAGTTCGGGAGAAGCAAATTGCCAAAAACTGTGGAACAGTTTTTGAAGATGAAACTGTAGGAACACAAGGACCAGAGAAAACTGTGAAGACAGTTCAATAAGAAATTTGCGAGGAAAACTGTGAAGATAGTTCAAGAAGTAATATGCGAGAAAACTGTGCAGACAGTTTTAAACTATCAAGGATGATATAGCGATGAAAACTGTGGACACAGTTTTCATAGAGAAACTGTCGAGAGCAACTCACAGTTTCAAATAAGCACAGTCTCACGCCGAAATAAACACGTGAAAAGCAAGGGTCCGAGCAGTCATAAAGAGCATTGAAGACTCAATGATGAGGAACAAAGATACACATAGTTATGACTGCAGTACAACATTGTTCAAGTCTGACACAGATGAGACAAAATTGCCTCTGCAAAAGCATGGCAGTGTTCAGAAAAGGCAGAGGAGCAGGTATGCACCAACAGAAAAGAATGGTCATTGATTGGACAACATTCAAATTGTCTCTACCGGCTACTTTCAGAGATCCAACTATAAATACCAGAAGGACCGGAGAGATACTTTATGAAAAAACCAAAACTCTGAATCATTAAAAGCGCTATTACTCTGCCGGATTCAAAGCTCGAAGCATTCAAAGCTCACAATCGAACGACATTTACTCCGTGTGTCATTAATTGAACACGAGGCTCTCTTGCTTATTGAATCATCTGTGATTCACCATGTGATTTTCTATCCACGAGGATTAAGTCTAATCGACTTAGTCTTTCTTGTTGGTGTTCTTACTTTTCAAGTAAGAACATAGTAGTTTGGTTCTCTGAGGAGGAACGGGTTCTTACGGGCTATCAGCAACTCTCGAGTATTCTGGGAGGAATGCAACCATCCACTTACCGGAGAAGGAGAAGGGAGGTTTGTCCTCAATCCATTTCCGAACTCCTTTTTCAAATTAGAGGATCCGCTCCTAGCACGCTCTAGCTCAACCTTGCAGAGACAAAGTTCCTTCTATGCAGTGCCAAGATCCTCCTCCATAATTTGAACCTTGTTTACCAATTCCTTGACTCGGGGACCTTTGGACCTCGCACTTTCCAAGTCTCTCAGCAAACCTTCGCATAAGTGGTCACCTCCCGGTGCAGAGTAAGAAGTCCCATTATGCCCTGTGGAACCAGACCAATGTCACAAATAAAGACCCATGTCAACCTACAATACGCAAAGTTCTCAAGAAAAATACCTCCACAACCTTGGTGTCAACATCAACCATCCGGTGAAAATCGGACCTAAAGACGCCTTAGGGGCAGAAACAGAACCTGTCAATAACCTGTGAACCCTTGACACGAACAACTCTATGTCACCAGCACGACCAGCAGGAGGAGGTGGAGGTGGAAGCAGAGAGCGGGGTCTATCAACCTCACGCTCTGAAGACTCTTCATTTACCCCTATTTCCCTCGGCACCTCCTTTCACGGCGTGTGTCCCGCTCGTCCTCCACAAACACGATCATCCTCTCATCCATCTTCTCATTGTCCTTTCGTTGGTTGTCCCTATTATGGATGTATGATTGGTACTTCTCGTGATTGGTTTGTGATTGCTTATACGAAGGGGATCCGGTCTTGCACCCCAATGATGGACGCTTCCGATCAGAATGGTCTACCTCCTCCCTGGCATGCTCTTTAACCTTCAGCGCCTCTGCCAACGCAGCCCTTGTAGCTTTGCTTCCCCTCATCTTCACCGGCAACTCAACCACTCGATTGCCGTATATTGGATGTAAGAAGTGGAGATACTCGTACCAGCACGAACTTCCTTCTACGACCTCACCCCAATAGAGTATGCCTTGTCTACCCCCCTTCAGTTCCGTGCAATTCAATTCAATATGACGCAGACCTGCACAAAAAACCAACAAGACAAACATAAGAAGAAAAGCAACCAGATGAACACACAAGCCATCATCCATGGAGCAAACACTAACTTAAAACATCTTCACGTATTGAAGTGAACTCCGCATCATCGTGATTCATCCTCAGGTAGAACCATCGGTTCCACCACTTCAAAAAATTTTCCGGAGCCTCCTACATTAGCGGGGACTGGTCTCTGGTCCACTTAGTCATGTAATAGTACTCGGGATAGAAAGGATTAAACCTATACATATAATGCCACTCACGGATGGTAGGAAGACCGAGACCATGATCCATTAATATTAAGAAAGTACCCACCATGTGACACCAACTTATAGGGGATAAGTTAAAAGGGGCCAAACTATAAGAATTAAGAATATCGCAGAAAAAAATGATGCAAAGGCAGATCCACTCCTTTCTCTATGATCGGGAGATAAAATGCCACATAACCTAAAGGTGGGGTACAACACTTCTCCTCGTCCAAAGGAAGGCAAAACCTAACGACTTCTCTAGAATTTCCTCATGATTTCATGAAGTTGAATGTCCGATACCGTAGTTATCACCTCCAGCACTTGTCCCTTTTTTGCAGCTTTATGTTTCTCCTTTTTCAACCGAGCGGGTTGCACCGGAGGTTCGCCCCCCAAAGTGGACGAAACTTCAACAACTCGGTGTTTGAAACCTGGATTGACTTCCCCACTTCGTTCAAGCTCCGTCAACCCACGACCTAAGGAAAGGGAGCCTACCTCCTCCAGAGCTGACGATTCAAACGGAAAAGGTTCAGAAAAAGGGAGCAAACTACTTCCCCTATTTTGGGAATCAGAGGCGGAAGACATATATAAATATTACCAAGGAAACCCTAAGAAACCCCTAACCAGACTAAAGGGACGACTGAAGCAACCTCCAAGAGAGAATAATTAAATGAAGAAAACGAAGACGAGCACGACTAACCTTACAGTAGAGAGAACTCAACTCAACGAGAAGTTCACAACCACCAGGATAAATCGCTAGAAGAACAAAATAAGTACGCCACGCAAGGATTAAGAAAATGAAAAGTGATGTGATGTTCGTAACCGGCGATGGTTCATATTCCAACAAACCTTCTCTAACTACCCTAAAACTACCCACATATTTACGGTTATGATTGCACTAAGCGACAAAATTGCTCCCAACTCCCGCACTCAAATTTCAAAGCAATACCCGATAGCGTGACCCAACTAGTCACGACTCGGTTAATCACAGTCCGGTAAGACTCGACCCAAATTCACACGACCTCAGGGTCTCGCAAATCAATAAAACAGAACCCCACACACGAAGTTCCCTACGGGGATGCACAAAGCATTGTACATGAGAGTTTAACTCCCATAAAGCGGGGCATCCTACAGGATGTCCCCCTCCTATCTCATGGTTCCGGACCCACAAATTAAGCTCGCAAGATAACTCCACGGAGCTACTTGTGCTCCAGTGCAGGAATCCATGGGCTGGTCCCTACACCTGTCAAACTCACCCACGGGGAGATTGACCTTCCATAGGAGAAAATGTCCTCACGAGGACCGCTCCAGGGCTCTCGATGCCTCCTTATGAGGAGCTCGGAACTTTCGCGTTTTGAGCACTTGCATTATGATAGGTTCGACCCAACTGCTCGATCTTGGGGCTTTCCTAGCAATCAACCCCAAGTCCGAAGAGGTTATTGTTGATCTCAAATTAGGTTGGGCTAAATCAATCCAGGCCCGCTACGGCTAACCAAGGCCCATGCACTAAAAACCCAACACACCGTGGCTCCATCCCAAAAATCAAACGACTTGCAAAGGACCACCCACAAGACCACAAACCTCGGCCAAGGTCACAGGACATGAACTACAATCAAGGTCAAGTTCTCAAGAAGCACGACCTGTAGCTAAGGACTCATAGTCAACGACCTACCCATTGTTTGGAAGGAACACGACCTATTCCTCCCAGCAAGGAGCCACAGAACTAACATAAACAACCTACCTGGAAGATCGAAGAGATGAGTACCAAACCAAGTGCAAAACTCGGAAGACCGGTGGAAGCCGTAATCCAACTGCTCCACGAAAATCAGAACCTC
Organism: Plectranthus barbatus; assembly: GCA_026898455.1. Lineage (NCBI taxonomy): Eukaryota > Viridiplantae > Streptophyta > Magnoliopsida > Lamiales > Lamiaceae > Plectranthus > Plectranthus barbatus. The sequence continues at coordinate 93,819 of JAPKLW010000794.1, forward strand.
CTCCGAGTTCCTCGTGCCACCTGCAGAGGAGATATCTGATCGGATGAAGATCCCGACCCCAGCTGAACGACCTCCGAAAAAGATGCAGTCGCCACCGTCTGCAACAACCGCCGAGAAAGACGGAACCACCTCCTCAAATTCCTAGGTTTGTAACAACTCCTCTTGAACTACAAAAGAGGAGCTGCTAGGTCATTTTTACCACGATTTTTCCCATACGAGCACTTGTATTTTGTAACTCAACGCCTATTTTATTTCCACAAAATAAAATTGCTATTTTTTATTGTTCTTTACTCATTTTATTATTGTTCTTATGATAGTTCCAAGGGTCCTTATTTTATCACAAATCGAACATCAACATAGATAACGCGGTATTCTGCATCGTCTATAGGGATATAAGCAACGCGGTATTTAGCGTTGTCTTATAGACAACGCAGTATTCCGCATCGTCTATTAGCATTTTTAATACACTACACTTATATAAACAACGCGGAACATAGTAATAGACAATACGAATTATGTGTTATCTATAAACTTATTTGTTGTAGTGAGTGAAATAACATTTATATATTCCTTTTCAAAAAATGGTTCAAGAAACAGGAACATCTCAATAAATAAATGATAAAGACTTGGGAATCAAGAAACAAGAACGACTTAAGAAACAAAACACTGAAAAAAAACGATCCAAATAATGAAACAAGAAATAAGAATGACTCTAGCTAGAAATATGGCAAAAAAAAACTAAGACTCAAGAAATGAAATCATAAATAAAAACGACTCAATTTAATGTAAAAAAAAATAATAAGAAAACTAGTCATGATGAATCCAGCTGACTTAGCTTTATACATACATTAAATAAAAATACAAACGAAGTCAAAGAATGATGGATGTGTGAGCGAAGTGATAGTTATGGAAATTGTGGGATAATTTGAACGGACCATTTCATTACTATATTTGGTCCCATTTGTATTTAAAAAATAATTTTTCTAATTTAATTATCGTCCAATTCAATTTCTTCTATGCTAAGTCATATCTCGTCCGCTTCCTTTTTCTCTCTTTTGGCAATTACAATATTTTATAACTTTTGAAGGATAATCTATTATATATATCAATAAAATTTTGAAAATATTCCCCCAAAATTCTAGAAAAATATGTATATGTTTAACTAAAAATATTGATTTAACTCATGGTATTTTTGTAATTATTAATTTATTGATCAATCATATTTTAGATATTTGTTCATATTTAATCCATAATTTATACGAATTAAATATATTAAAACTATAAAGATTATTAAATTATAATCATTAATACTTATAATAAAGATATTAAAATTATATATTAATAGTTGATACATTTAATATATCCATACTTATTAATGATGCAATTCATAATCTATTATCTTTTAGTCAAAAATATATTTTTGCTTATTTGTTCATTAAATATATACAATTTAGAATTTAAGTATATTCTTATTTAGTATCCTTTCTACATTTTTATAAAAAAATTAGAATATTTTCTCGATATAAGCAAAATGGATAAAATGTAATTTAAAATAATTTTGCCATCACATATTATGTGTTATAAATTATGTAGTTTTGATGATATGTTAGAAATTTTCTTCAACTAAAAATTGAATATAAGTTGATAAGTAGATAGATTTTTAATTAAGATCAGTTAGGCCTAACTTGGTTTTAGCCATTGCGAGCCGAGAAAACAAAACTGAGAAATTGAAGTCAAAGATGTAGTCGGAACAACTCTCAACTGAAGACAAGAGGCTACACTTGAAGACGGTACATTGAAGTTAGTTGGTTAGTCAGTTCATGATCGTTGAAAGAAGTCATGTATCCAATTGTCAAGAAGAAAATTGAGGTAGATCCAGAGTTGACTAGGATCAACTCTAAGATAGCTTACCCAGGAAGATTTAAATATAATAGGAGCGGTTCCCAACCAATATAAAATCTATATTAAATAAATAGTTTGTCCAAGGGTCACTTCACAACTGACAAACGACTACTTGCTAAGCATAGAAGGGCATGTTGATGTGTCCAATAAATTTATTCCATAGGCACACTATAAATAACCCCTGTAGAACAAAAAGATAACTTTTTGAGATCTCACGATTCAATCCTAATCTTCTGATTCCATAAAAACTTCAGAAAACTCTCAAGCATTCATGCTTATCAGATCTCTCATCTTCTTAGGTGATCTAGATGTGAAGTTCATCGCAAAGGTGTGAACAAACTTGACGGCAATGTCCTGTGACCGAAGAAAACTAAATTTCCCGGGTATAGAGGCTTCGTTTTTATATATTATAATCTGAATCTTAGATTTCCTTCCTACTAACATGAAGAAGAGTGGAAATAGGAATATTGAAATCCCGAACCACTATAATCCAATTATCTTTTACTATTTTTTAATTGTTATTCTTGCACTTTATACTAAGCTTTGAATCTCACCGGTTCTTAATTGATAGTGTATATCTGAAAGTTGTTTAATATTTGTTTGACCTGCTCAAGGACAAATCAATTTGTAATTAAACTTGGACCCAACAGATACAAACACACTTCCGTATACTATTTATTTTCACACACACTTTGATTGGCAAATTAAATGATTATCTTTTAGTTAACAATATATTTGGGATCAACATTATGATTTTAAATGTATAAAAAATACTTTTCTACAACTCAAGGATATAAATCTAATATAATATCTACACTAAAAGACATATTATGAACAAAATTAATCTACATCTTTTGATGAAATTTATATGAAGAATGATACATTCATATTTAACATACAAAAAACTTTATTGGGTAATTCACGCGAGAGAAAGTAATAATCTCCATTAGATAAATTTTAAACAAATTAAAGTGAATTATGTGCAAGCGGAATCACTTTGTTGATGCTCAAACCTGTGCAAATTACAAGAATACTTATTTGATTACCTTAATAAAGCCAGCTTTAAAATGGTAATCACAATCATATCTGAATCAGACAGCATTAATACAAGCCATAATGACTTAATAAATCTGGGATTTTATTATCTATATATGTATACACCATATAGAATTAATATGGAGAATTTTAACGGATGGCCATTAAATCGAGAAAATGGAAAGATTTCAGAAAATAAATATTAAGAATTTAAATTAAATAATAAAAATGAAATTGAATAAATATAATTTTTTAATATTAAAAATCAAATTACAATCAACCTTAAAAAGAATGTGCTAAATTAAGTTTCAAATGTTTCATTATTGATTAACGGGCCGCATTTAGGGCCCTAAAAGAAACCTAATATGGGTCGGGTTATTTTTGCAAAATGGGTCTCCACTCGTGGAATCGGTCACTCACAGAGAAAAACCTTTGTCTCACTCAATATTCTACTTTTTAACAAAAAAAGATACTCATATATTTTTTTTAACTGAAATCCTAAAAAGTAGGCTTTTCACTTGAGCTAAATAAGTATTTTGTTTGAATGAATAAACATGAAATTTTATTCTTCACTAAAATGGGAATGAACTAAGATCGACTAATCTAATTATATATATATGTATATGTTCAAACAAATCACTTCTTAAGTAATGCCTTAATTTTTTTATTTTTTATTTTGAGATAAAAGCATATTCATTGCTAACAAAGAGCATCAGCTACATTAAATGTTTCCCTACATATTTAATTTCTATTCATGCAAAATAATTATTTTATTCTTAACCATACTAATGATTTGAGGTCAAATTCTAATTCTCATTCATTTCTAATTGTCATCGAAATACATCCAAATATGAACATATATCATAGAATTCCGATTCACCATTATATTTCTAATGGCAAATTTATGATGCAGTTTTTACACTTCATTTCAAAAATCTTTCCCAACCACACTCTATATATTAATGGTGATCTGTTATTACATTTTTGAATTCATTGATCCTACAATAATCATTCTGAAGAATATTAAGTATCAAATTAATTATATAAAAAGAATGCATGCAAAGCAAAGCAAAGGTACATTTATGTGAATTGTTGTCTAGCTAATTAAATAAAATATATAAATTAATTAATTAAGGGATAGTTGTTGAGTTTTTAAAAAGAAATTCAAAGGCATTTTCGAGTCCCTGCACCTGCAGAATAGCAACCACGTAACAAGACAGTTGAAATAAAAAAGGGAATAATTAACGTAACAACTTCTATCCTCATGATTTTTTGAGTTTTCTTTTTCAGCATTCAATCAAAACAAATCTCCAATCCATGACTACAATATTCATCATTTTTCTCTGTTTCTACCTTGTGTTTCTCTCCTGTGCAGCTCAACTTTACTATGACTGGACTGTTTCTGCCTCCCAACTGTGGCCACTTGGAGTTGAGAAGAAGGTGCATTGCATTGCATTGCATGCTTTTTGTATACACATCAGAATGTATTCATAGATATATTTTGTGTCGATTCGATATTAGGTTATCACGATCAACGATCAATTTCCAGGACCCTTGTTGGAGGCAACAACAAATGATGTGGTTAACATCAACATCCACAACTTCTTGAATGAGCCATTTTTAATGACATGGTAATTAATTAGCAAGAATATATATATATATATATGTTTATGGGATGTATGTCGAAAATTGTATTGAATGAAAATGCAGGAATGGAGTGCATATGAGGACGAATTCATGGCAAGACGGCGTGCAAGAAACCAACTGCCCTATCGAGCCAGGCCATAACTGGACTTACACTTTCCTCCTCAAGGATCAGATTGGATCCTACTTCTATTTTCCTTCTCTCTTCTTCCAAAAGGCTGCCGGAGGTTACGGCCCCATTCGCCTTCGGAATCGGGATATTGCCCCGCCTCCATTTCCTCCCAATGATGATCATGAGTTTGATGTGCTGATTGGAGATTGGTATAATGCAGATTATCAGGTATAGTTCAAAATGTTTGAGAGATTGGTATAAATGCAGATTATCAGGTATAGTTCAAAATGTTGTAGGGCTTGAGAGCTGCCTTAGATGAGGGTAGAATGCTGGGTTTACCTGATGGGATTCTCATCAATGGCCTCGGACCTAATCAAGCATCTTTCGATTTTGAGCCAGGTCTAAATAAAATATTCATGTCCAACGACAATTAATCTATAATATTTCCATTAATTTGCTAATGCAAATGTGTTTTTCCATCTCAGGAGTTACGTACAGGTTGAGAATCTCGAATGTGGGATTGAAAACAACCTTAAACTTCCAAATCAAAGACCACCCAATGCTGCTGGTAGAAACCGAAGGAACCTACACCTTACAACAATACTACGACACCTTGGACATCCATGTCGGCCAGTCCTACTCCGTCTTGGTCACCGCTCTCCACCTCCCCGAAGCCGCCTCCTTCTTCATGGTCGCCGCTTCTCGTTTCATCCCTCTCCACCTCGCCGGCGTCGCCCTCATCAGATACTCCGGGTTTGGGGGGCCGCCCCTCGAACCCATGCCACCCCTGCTCCCCCCCTTTGATTATGTCTACTCCCTCCAACAAGCCTTATCAATCAGGTTACTTCACTTTATCCATCATTGAGTTAATTTTTCATATTTATATTTTTACAACAAATAATTCATTGCAGGACGGACTTATCCGTGGGAGCGGCGAGGCCTAACCCTCAAGGGTCGTACCGTTACGGCAGCATAAACGTTACGAGAATGCTTGTATTGGAAAACGGTGAGGCCATGATAGACGGCGCGTATCGATACACGGTGAACGGAGTTTCGTTTGTTCATCCGGATACACCCCTCAAGCTGGCCGACTACCTCAACATCGGCGGCGTCTTCGAGCTCGGCCTCATCCCCGATGCTCCGCTGCTCATCCCTCCTCGTCTCGGCGCCTCCGTCATCGACACCAAGTACCACGACTACGCGCATGTCGTCTTCCAGAACCGGCGCCTCTCGCCGCAGACCTGGCACTCCGACGGCTACAACTTCTTCGTTGTCGGGTAACAACTCCTAATCAAACCAGTTTTTCTTCTCTTTTTTTGGGTTCGAGAATGAGAAATTGAGATGTAAACTTTGCAGGATGGGGATTGGAAGATGGGACAAGTCCAAGACGAGAATGTACAACATGGTGGATGCTATATATCGATCGACGGTTCAGGTTTGTTTTATTTGTTATGAATACATAAGAACTAAGTAACATAGAAGTTGATAATGTTGGGATTGCTTGATCAGGTGTATCCGTTTGGTTGGACTGCGATAATGATAAATTTGGACAACATGGGAATGTGGAATTTGAGGTCACAAGATGCAGAGAAATGGTACAAGGGGCAGGAGTTGTATGTGAGAGTAAAGGGAGAAGAAGATCCTCCCAATATTTCGACTAGAGATGAGCAGCCTATCCCTCTCAATCTCATCAAATGTGGAAGAGCTCTTTCTTTCTGATTTTTTCTTTTTTTGCTGTTTACTTTTCTTGGCTTTGTACCAATTGCAGATCTCCCCTGAGACAGATTTACTGTACAATTAACTAATATATGCCAGAGTTGTTCGATTTTGTGAAATCTCGATTAGATGTATGCTTCCTTTGATTGGGTATACTTAATTTATAATAAACAACTCTAATCCTATTTAAAATGGAAGAGAATAGATAAAGAATATAAATTGAATGGTTAAGAAAGATAACTTTTAAGTGAAAAAACAGAGGAGTGTGAAATTTGGGAAACGTGAACTAAATGCAGCCCGTCCCACATCGGTTGCAAGAAAGAGAGAGCGAGGAAATTCCCTTATAAATAAGCCAAGAAGATTAGTCAATAAGCATGATCCTTCAGGCAAGTTTAAAGGGGATATGATGAGTGGTAAATGCTCGCAATTAAATATGCGAGACGGGTGCCCGCTCCGCCTGTTACGACAATGAGGCATTCTCATTTTCACCAATCTGATCCCTGTTTTTAAATTAAAAAATTATTATTATAATTATTATTCTATTTTTTTTATTAACATTTTCGTATGAGTATTCATATTTTTCCTACATTTTTAACTGTTTCCTATTTTTGCTTTTTCAATTTTCATTTTTTATATATTTCTGAAACTGTTAAATTCTTTTCAATTAAAAAAAATGTTAATCGCAAACTGCTGAAAGTAAAAAAAGTCGTAATCCTGTAATTTGTAAAACAAAACTACATACTTAATTGAGTAAAATTGTAATCCTGCAATTTGTAAATCAAACTTCATTACTTAATTGAGGAAAAATTCTAAAATAATAAGTTTAACTATTTCATGTTAAAAATGAACAATTTTTATGAAAAAATGCTCGATTTTAAAAATTAAAAAAATGATTTAATTTATTTACAGGAGAGTGTTTCAATTAAATAATTTTATTTTATTTTATTTTAGTTTATTTTAATTTTTTTGGAATTGATCAATTGAATTGGAAATGAAATTTAAATTATTATTTTAATTAAAAAATAAAATACGGACGTAAATTGAATTTCTATTATTTCGAGTTCTTAAAGTGATTTATTTCATTTCAAAATAGACATGAACAGTAATTTTTACAATTAAAGGGGATGTAAATTTAATTAATTTAGGTAGGTGTGAATTTACATTTAATCAATTAACTGTATGTTTTTTAATTTACATATGGCCTGCATTCCAGAATATTTGTATCATTAAAAAATAAGTTATAGGCCCAATTATTAGATTTAATTCTTTATTAAATGAAAACAAAATAAATATTCAATTTGTTATAATTCTCATTACTGAAATCTAAGGATTTAATATATTTGATTTGACACCTCCAAATAATTAAATGATCTTTGAGGGTAAATAGGGAGTTTTACTTTACTTTTGTTATTTTGTGCATTTATTCGTAAGAGTAGTACTCCCTCCGTCCCAAGTAAATTGTCCACATTTCTTTTTTTGTCTGTCCCACAATATTAGTCCACTTTCCTAAAATAGCAAATTCTCTACACTCATCAATAAAATATTCATCCCACTAACTCCCACTATCACTCACAAACATTGGTTATCGTGTCCGGTCAAATGTGGACAATTTGACCGGGACGGAGGGAGTAATTTTTTGGATGTAATTTTAGTCTTTCGCTATTTTAAATTTGTAATACCCCGTGTATTAATTCGATAATGTATAAGTTATTGGACTTAATAAAATGAATTATTCCAATTTTGGAGACGATTGTTTCATGAGTTGAACTAATGAGTTGATCATTCTTATAATTTAGAGTGGAATTATTATAATAAGAAATTGAGAAATTGTATTGATAGTGAGATAGAACAATTAATCTTGAGGAAATTGCCAAGATTTATTGGAAATAATGTGGTGAGAGTTAAAATGAAATTTTGGGAATATTACGTTGTAATTGGTGAATTAATGGAAATTAGTACATGTTTATACACATATTATACTTAACATATATGAAGAAGATTATATATATAGGTTGGAAATTATATGGTAAACTTTTCCAACATACATTATAATCCTAGAGAGAGAGAAAAAATCCTCCCCTTCACTCCAACCCGCTAGAGACTTTCCGGCGAGTTTTTCGGTCGATTCCGGCGATAATCCGGTGAACCACCACCACCATCTTGTAACACTCTCCAAGAGCTTCGATTTGAGTACTCGTGGGCTCCGAGAGGACGAGTAACGAGTGAGATATTGAGGTTGGAAATTGAGGTGAGTTTATGTTACGAAATTCGAATTATTTAAGTTAAATCTCAACATTCCGGCCAAGATTCGATGTTTTAAACATAGATTCGAACTCCCCATCATGTAGGGAACATTTGGAGGTCGAGGAAGCTTCATTTGGACGCTGGAAATTGCCACCGCCGCCGTGAACGGAGGAACTTCGGCGAGGTAATTTATATCTCCATTTTTCGTCTTATTTTGAAGATTTGAGGGTAGAATCATGTTCTAGGAAGCTTGGGGACCCTGAAAGTGTATTTGCATGTATAATCGGGAGTGTAGAGAGGAGTTTTAGTCGCAGTTGCAGGTTTCCGGCGAAACCCGCGAAGAAGACGACTCCTGTCGATCAACAGGAATTGTGTCGATCGACAGGGGGTCGATCGACGGGGTGATGTCGGACCAGTCCTGTCGATCGACAGGAGGCGTGTCAATCGATAGGATGTATGTCGAAGGAGGCATATCGACAGACTCTTGTCGATTGACAAGAGAAGTGTCGACCGACAAGAAGGAAGACATATCGAGTCAATCCTGTCGATCGACAGGGATTATGTCGATCGACAGGGATGGGCGACACAAGTTTTGTCGACAGAAAATATGTCGACTGATAGGGTCGTGTCCTATCAGTCGACTGAGGCATGTCGACAGAGTCAAGTCGACAAGGACTGTGTCGACCGACACAGAGCCCTGTCGGTCGACACAGAGACTTGAAGTGTGATGAGATGTTGTTCAATCCTAGTTTTCTCGAGTCCTATTTATTTACAATTTAGATATATTGTCCTAGATATATCGTACTGACTTATAAACCCTATTTGTTTGTAGGAATTTGAAAGCAAGGATTGTTTGAGCTCATTTTAGCAGAAAGCATCTAAACTAAAAGCCGAGAACGAGGTGGGAAACTATTTTAGTAAAAACTCAAAATGCATATTTTTATTTTCAAAATGTGTTATAAAATGCTTTGATTTGAAATGAGACTGCTATGCTTGTTTTCGTACTATTATATATGTCCTCTGTCGTTTCCCATTGACAAGAGAGATAACAAATGAGTTTGGAACCAGGTTTTCATAACTGAGCTAGAACTCATTTGGTAGTATGGAGTAGCAACTCCATATGATTGGGATTTTGGCAGATATAAGGGGAATTTGTTATATGTGGATGTGGAGATTATGAATACAGAGTTCGTGAATGATGGATATTAAACGATCGGGTCTCAATAAGGATTGCTGAGACTAGTGCACTTAGATGACAGTAGGTTGAGTGTGTTTACATTCCTAACTGATCATCGTAACTCGGAAGTCGGCCAACTTCAGTTACAACACCGAAACAGATATAATAACATATAAAAAGCACGTGCGTGAAAATAAAATGTTTTAGATAGCATGGATCTTTTCAACAAAACCCCATGTCTATCTGTGTGAGTTGCATAGCATGTTTTCTATATAAATGTATGATTTCGGCCATGTTTCTCATTGGGTACGAAAGTACTCAGCCCCTCGCATTATTTCTAAAACGTGCAGGTTAAGCAGCCTGGATGGGAGTAGCGGGGTGTAAGCAGGCAAAATAAAGTGGTTTTGAAGGATTAAGAGATCCTGTGACATATATCTCCATATATATGTCACCATCACGCTACACACACAGCTGCACCACTCTCTGATAGATTCCTTCCCTTTTGAAGTGTTAAACATTTGATTTGCGAAACTGACTCGAAGTACTAATTTCTTTTGCCTTATTACTCTTTATTTAAATGTTTAAGTCTTCCGCTTGTTTATTCTTGAAATGTGTTGATAAAACCTGAAACATCAATGTAACGTGGCCCCAAATTGGGAAGGTCAGTTGCGGGCGTTACAGATGTGGTATCAGAGCGAGGTTTCAAAGTTTTAAAGGATTTTAAAGTAATTTGAAACTTCGAGTCTTAAAATGTTTTGAAAATTGTGTGAAGTGATCGCTCATGCTTACACCCTACTGTAGGGTTTTCCGTGAACCGAATCACCAAAACCAAACTGAACCGGATCGATCTATGGATATTGCCCATAATTAAATATTCTCAAAACCCTAGCATGCTCCTATACAAAACCTATCAATCTCCCACTTATACTCAAAGCATAACTAAGCTATTACATAGTATACAGTCCGTCTATCTAGTCTGCTGTCTTTAACCACTATCAGTGGTCGGCATCCACCTCAGACCCAGCTCACGAATATGTCTTTTGTAAACTTTCTGCGGCAAGCTCTTTGTAAACGGATCAGCAAGATTGTCAGCAGTGTCAATCTTCTCAATCAGCACATCGCCCCTCGATACGATTTCTCGTATGATATGGTACTTTCTCTCTATGTGTTTGCTTACCCTGTGAGACCGCGGTTCCTTTGAGTTTGCCACCGCACCAGAGTTATCACAATAAATTGTGATGCTCCTCGGCAAACTCGGGATCACGCCCAACTCTAAAAGGTAGTTCCGGATCCACGCCCCCTCTTTCGAGGCGTCGGAGGCGGCGACATATTCCGCCTCCATGGTGGAATCAGCAATGCATTTCTGCTTTGAGCTCCTCCAAGATACAGCTCCACCTCCCAGGGTAAACACATAACCTGAGGTCGATTTCTTCTCATCCTGGTCCCCTTGGAAATCCGAGTCCGTATAACTCACAGGGCACAAATCCTCACTTTGATAAACTAGGCAGAAATTCCTAGTTCTTTTCAAATACTTGAGGATATGCTTTACAGTAGTCCAGTGCGCCTGTCCAGGGTTAGACTGATATCTTGCTACCATGCCAACGGCATAACAGATATCTGGCCTGGTACACAGCATCGCATACATGAGACTATCCACAGCCGAAGCATATGGTACAAGACTCATTTCGTCTTTCTCCCGTTGTGTCTGAGGACACTACCCACTAGAAAGACGAACGCCATGTCGGAAAGGTAGCAAGCCTTTCTTGGCGAGTTGCATGCTGAACCGGGCTATCACAGTATCCACATAGGATGCCTGGGATAAGCTCAACATTCTTCTTTTACGATCTCGTAAGACCTTAATCCCAAGAATGTAGCCAGCTTCACCCAGATCCTTCATTTGGAACTGTTTGGATAACCAAACCTTGATTTCGGACATCACTCCCTCGTTGTTTCCAAATAGGAGTATGTCATCAATGTATAGTGCAAGGAAGACCACGCTCCCACTGACACAAAGTCGGTAAACACAACTTTCGTTTTTCAACTGTGCAAATCCATAGGATTTAATCACATCGTTGAAACGTAAGTTCCACGACCTTGAAGCTTGCTTAAGTCCATACAAGGACTTCCTAAGCTTCCAGACAAGATGTTCTTCGCCCTTGCTTATGTAATCCTCGGGTTGCTGCATATAGATGTCTCTACCTTCTTCAAGGTAACCGTTTAGAAAAGCGGTTTTGACATCCATCTGCCAGATCTCGAGGTCCATATGCGCAGCTATGGTAAGGAGTATCCCGATGGATTTGAGCATGGCTACGGGTGAAAAGGTTTCGTCATAGTCAATGCCCTCTTTCTGACTATAACCCTTTGCCACCAGCCTGGCCTTGAAAGCCGTAATCTTTCCATCCGCCCCTTTCTTTCTCTTGTATACCCATTTGCACCCTATGGCCCTAAAGCCATCCGACAAATCAGTTTTCTCGTATACATCCATAGCAGTTATGGATTCTATCTCAGAATCCATGGCGACTTGCCATTTGGCAACATCCTTGTCCTGCACTGCCTCTTCGTAAGTCAATGGGTCAGAGTCCTCATGTCCATCTTCCGGGCTCAAGTCCGAAGACTCACCCATGAACATGTACCTTTCCGGTTGGAAAATAACTCTCCCACTGCAACGAGGCATCGGTGACGTGTCAGTAGTAGGTGCAGTGACTTGTGGTCCTGCACCTTGCACTGAAGAACGTGTCTGTGGTGTTGTACCTCTCACAGGTGCACCCACATCTACACGTTCCCCTTCCCTTGGAATTGCATTCTCGTTCTCAATTTCTTGAAGAACGATATCACTCATTGACCTGTGATTACTCACATACTCGTCCTCCAAGAATCTAGCGTTGGAGCTAACAACGACTCTTTGACTCTCAGGACAGTAAAAGTAACCACCTTTCGTTTGCCTGGGATACCCTATGAACAACATTACTTTTGACCTGCTTTCTAACTTATCAGGTTCCTTCGACAGTACGTGTGCCGGACAGCCCCATACTCTAAACTTGCACAAACTAGGTTTGCGACCAAGGAAGAGTTCAGCAGGCATCTTAGGAACTAATTTAGAAGGCACCACATTAAGTACGTATGCTGCTGTCTCCAATGCGTAGCCCCAAAACGAAATTGGTAAGTTTTCATAACTCATCATTGATCTTATCATTTCTAGAAGAGTTCTATTTCTTCTTTCAGCTACACCGTTTTGCTGGGGAGTACCCGGTGCAGTCCACTGGGATGTAATCCCATTTTCTGACAAATACTGCAGAAACTCGTTACCGAGGTATTCGCCACCGCGGTCAGATCGCAGCGACTTGATTGTTTTCCCGACCTTCTTTTCTACCTCAGCCTTGAACTCTTTGAATTTCTCAAAGCATTCAGACTTGTAGCGAAGTAGGTAAACATATCCGTACCTTGAGTAATCGTCAATGAAAGTGACGAAGTACTCGTACCCTCCACGAGCCTGCGTGGACATCGGTCCACATAAGTCAGAATGGATCAATTCCAACACTTCATCTGCTCGAGACTGACTAGCCTTGAAAGGCCTAGTTGACATCTTGCCCTCGATGCAGGATTCGCAGACTTGATAAGGTACAGCCCGGACTAAGTCCAATGTACCGTCATCTGCAAGTCTTTGAATCCGCTTCAAGCTGATGTGGCCCAGTCTCAAGTGCCAGAGATATGTAAGATCCTCATCAGAAGAAGTAAGTTTTATCTTCCTAGGATTATCAATTACGGATGAATTACATGCAATACTTGCGGACATATTTGATCGAAGTAGCATAAAGAGTACAAATCAACACAATGGATAACATTGTTACTGCCAATGATAAAATCATAAATAACAAATATCCATAAAAGGTTGATAAAATTTGTCCTGCCAATAAACCACGGCCCACAAATAAACTCTCAAATGTACTTAAAACTTCAAAATATGAGGAAAGGAAAAACTCCATGAAGTTCCGTCATAAAACGTTGCCTTCATCCAGTCTGGTATCTTCTTGCCATCACTCACCAGCCTTGTCGGCATGGTCCCCTGCAAAGTACAACAACATGATCAACAAGTCAGTGCTTACAGCTCTGGAAGAGCAACAACTAACTCTAACCATGCTTACAGTTATACATGCAAATGGCATACCTTGTCCTTTGGCATTCGGACAATCCACCTTTCCGCAGCCAGCACATTTGTTCTTCTTAGGAGTGACCTTGACTCTCTTCCCCTTCCTAGACTTGTTATCATGGTTTGCCTTCCTGAATTTGCTCTCAGCACCGTCATCTCCAATCTTAGAGATTGTCGAACCAGTGCTAGAACCGGACAGAACAGGCATCCGTGCTCGCATGGTAGACTGCTCCACTACAAGATCCTCAAGTAGCTCATGCAGAGCATACTCTCCCTGTGCAGCAGCAACTACCTTAAAGTCATTAAAGGAATCCGGAAGAGAATTCAGGATGATATCAATCTCGCCTTGCGCACTGATATTACCACCCCGCACAGTAAACTGTCTCATGAGATCAACCACAGACATCATGTGCTCAGTCACCGAACTATCCTCAACCATCTTCTTGCACACAAGATCGTGTAAAAGCTTACAGTTAATAGTTCACTACACGTTCCCATAGGCTGTCGAGAGTTCCTTCCAGAGCTCTCCAGCCGTCTTGAGATACTCATACTTGTGCCTTAATCCTCTAGACAGGGAACCCGTGATGAGCCAAAAGGCGAACTCATCAGCATCCTCCCATCTATCATAGAACTCAAGCTCAAGCTTGCATACCCCTCTATGGGAACGCAGCAGTGGATCCATGTAAAGAACATGTGCTTGATTTTTCAGATAAAGGACATGTTTAATGCAAAAACTCCATTCGGGAAAGTTTGGACCAGTAAGAGGATTGAGAGCAAGTATATGATCGACAGTAGACTTAGACATATCTGAAACAATAAATAATCTTAAATAGGAACATACATGTTGAACTTCGAAAACAAATGCATTGAAAACCTTTTAATAAATCAAATACAAATGTTTTCCACTAATTGCCCAAGAGTTCCCACCGCAAGCTACACTCGTAGACATTTACGATGTCACCCTCAACCAGAACTGCGGGTTTTAAGCCCCAATCCATTTAATTTCACTACCATGTCAGGATGCTTTTGACACTAGAAATTAATAATTAGTGAAAACCTTAGACCAAGCCATCTCTCAAGAACAGGGATGCAATTCTTGCATTATATTCTAAGATTCTTCTAAGCAATTAACCACAAATTTAACTCCGGCCAAAAGAGACAGTTTAGCATGGCACGTAACCATACCGCACAGCCCTCAAAGCTTTTGTTATCTTTAATTTAAATCAATCCTAGAATACTTGTGAAAGAGGTCTACGCAAGCTACACTTGTAGACGTTTACGCAAAGCCCTCCCACTATTCACATGATTTAAATTGTTTGTCTAGAAATCCCAACAACCGTACCCATGCACCTCCGGGAACTAGCAAGCTACACTCGTAGACGTTTACTAGAACGAGAGATACACTTACAGCCTAGGACCGCTTTGTGGAGGTCTATTGATTTTAATTAAAAAATCTGCTTAGTATTTTTCTTTTAAAAGGTTTCTTTATGCGCACACATAATTTCTTTTTGTCATTATATTTTCCAAATTTTTGCATGTAATAATACAAGCCCAAAAATTCCCAAAATATAATCCAACAAAAGAAATTAATCACATAAGCATGCTTGGAAAGCTGTAAATAATAAAAGCAGTAAATCATGCTTTTCCTATTATCTACGCATGCTTAATTGCGCACATAAATAAATCACATATCATACGAGGACAATTAAGGCAAACAAAAATTCCTCGTGCCCCAAAATAAATAGAAAATAAAATCTATATATTACAATTTGAATTTTGAATTTAATAGATAAATTCAAATCTTCTCAAATCTTCAAGGGCCTCCAAATCTTGATACACCAAATCTTTTGGATTTTTAGGCCTTAGTGATCTGATGATTTGCCCTAAACCTAATGCAAACCTAGGGTTTACAAAGGATTGCACAAACCACCAAAACACGAGCCACCACGACGGGACAGCAGCAGCCGACGACGACCGAAGCCGCCGCCGACCGTCGACCGCCGCTGCCGCCAGCCCTGTGCCCAGCGCCGCCGTGCGTATGCATGCGCGCGCGCCCCGCGCGCTGCTGCGGTGTCGCGCAGCGTGGCCCTGCGCCCGCGCCTGCCGTGCCGCGCGCGCCTGCAGCCTTGCGCCCGCGCGCCTGCTCCTGCGCCGCCGCCGCGCCCGCCATCGTCCGCCGTGCCCTCCGTCGGCTCCGTCTTCGTTCTTCGTCCTCGACCCGTTCAATTACAGAATAAAAATTACAGAAACTATTCTATTACAATTTCAAATCTATTCTAATCATGGATTTTCTCATGATTTTACAAAACAATTTAGCCCTACACGGATAATCCACCGCGGGCTGAATCAACGGGTTGCCACGAGGAACAAAAACCAACATACACAATAATAAATTCATACATGCATATTATCTAATTTAATTAGGAACAACAGAGCCATAAATCAGAAACCTGGCTCTGATACCAATTGTAGGGTTTTTCCGTGAACCGAATCACCAAAACCAAACTGAACCGGATCGATCTATGGATATTGCCCATAATTAAATATTCTCAAAACCCTAGCATGCTCCTATGAATTTAATGCATAATTGTGGATTGAGAGATTACCGTAAATCCGTAGTGTCTGTACCGATCTTTTGCGTTTGAATTCCAAGAACCAATTCAGCCACGCAATCCGATTTCTCTGCGGAAACAGAAATTAGAAAACTAATCTCTAGAAAAAATCGAAAATAAAGAAAGGGAAAGAAGAAATCTGTTGTTCTCCAGAACAGGTCTTCAGATCTGTGTCCCGGTGCTGGTCAGATCTACTACTGGTGAGGACTCCGTAGATCTGTGACTTGAGCAGAACCAGAATCGAAATTATCCTCCCTCTTCTCACCAAAAACGGCGCCCACCTCTCTCTCTCTAGGGTTTGTGTTTCAACTGTGTCACAACTTATGAGAGAGAGCTGTCTATTTATAGACCTAGGGTTAGAAACCCTAATGGGCCAATTTGGGCTCAATTCAGCACACTTGTTGGGCCAGATCTGGGACCTAATGCAAATAATAAAGTGGGCCTATAAATTAATTAATTCTCATGTCCACAACCCAGGACACAATTAATTAATTAATATTAATTCTTTTTCACCACAGAATTAATACTGACCTACCCCTTTATTACCACGTTGTGAGAACGAGTTGCATTAATTGAGAATCCCCATATTTAAGGTTACCGGACATGCATTAATTAATCGGAGCCTCTGACAAGCTCTAACTACAATTAATTAATATCTTATTATTCCTGAGTAGTACCACTCAAACCTTATCACTCGTGCCTGAACTTAATCAGCCTGCAGGACTTTGGCACGATGAATGTTATTGAGCTCCTCAGGGAATGTCCCCATCCTATTACTCGGATATGGTTACCTAAGTTCAGTCTCAGGCGGTACTACACGAACTGCTGTTACCCAAGATGCGGATATACGAGCGCGCTGTGTTGGCTCTCCACCATGGCAAGTCAAAGCAACAGTCAACCCGTGCAAACCCCTGAACCTTCGTTAGGGTTTGGACTCAATCAATATAACGAGATCTTTTATTCGTTGATGTCAGACAGACGAATATATCTCACTGCGGTCCATCAATACGCCACCTCTGCGTACCAGCATGTCAAGTAACCAAGACAGACTACTTATTCCGACAATGCCGCAGCCATCCGGACAGACGTATCCTCATACGTTGTCTCGGCTGTGATCATGTTTATGTCTCACTAGGTCAAGTGATCATACTGTCTTCTGCGATCTACAACACGCCGTATGATCGTCCCTATCGGTGAGACAAGAGGATACCATTGTTCAGACATGTACGATTGTTAACAGATAGGAGAAATAAACTGTTGTATACACATTGTAATAAATGCTTTCAGTATACAAAACCCATCACCTACTCCATCCTGCGCTACCTGAGGTATGTTTTGAAAGTGTTTGAGTTAAAAGTTTCCCAGCTTGCAATTCCAGTAAAATTTGAGTATTTTGAAAACATCACAAATGATTTGAGAATTTATTGAGAAAGGAAGGTAAAGTATGGGAGAAATAAGGAGTTGAGATGTTCTGATGTGAACTAAAATAAACTTGATTGATTTCGTGTTAAGCAAGAGTGCTAACACTGAAACTGTTTATGTGATTTGAATTAATGTGGAAATGGTTGAGTTGAAAAGTGGTGTTTACAAAAATTCAAAGAACTTGATAAGTGAAAAGTTTGGTGTTTAAAATTTAAAGTGTTGAGTTTATTTGGCACCGCAGGGTGACCTTTTCTTGGAAGTTGAACTGAATTTGAACTGATTTATAAGATGTTGAATAATTGCAAGCTTAAAACCTCGATGATATGGCTATAGATGTTCTAGAATATAATGAGCTCAGGTATGAATAACTTGATTGATGGAGAGAATGACTGGTATGAATCAGGACTGATGAACTAATTGTGGGCCTTAAAAAGGCAATGATTTGATTGACGGTGATAATTTGATAATTGTGAGAATGGAGTGAGTACATTTTGTAATAATTGAACTTAGAACTTTGACCTTATGTTGTGAAATTGAAAATTTCATTGGACTGGAAAATCCAGTAGTTGGAAAAGTGTACAGAATGCACAAGGAGCCTGGCACATCAGTCTAGACTCGAGTGAGTGTGTTTTAGCGCGAGGATTCATTTAGACCCTCGACATAGTGTATCGGAGGCCAGCAGATGACCCGAGACACCGAGTTGCGCATATTGATGTTATGTTGACCTCGGACTGATCATTTACTATTTTGTCGTGACAGATGGACCCTAGGAGTGCAGCTTATCGCTTTAAGAGCGCCACTCCATTTGAGGAGGATAATTTGCCTAACACGTTGACGGAGTTCTGGAATTTTTGGAGGCAAGCGAGAGGACAGGGCATCACGGATGCGGAGGCGATGGAGAGGACCACAGAGCTGATGCCATCGAGATGGACCACTCGGACGTTGGAGCTAGCTAGAGTCCACCGTAATCAGAGGACGGGCACCCGAGGGAGTTTTCAGACTTTTATTGTTGCACTTATTCAGGAGACAGTTCTAGCCGAGGGAGTATCGCCGACATCTTCATGGGGCACCCAGGCGTCAGCGACAGGCGAGGCGCCGCAGACAGGGCCTAGACCTGCCTCATCTTCTATAGCACATATGGTAGTGCCATCCGAGCATCGATCGGGAGGATCAGTCGGACCCCACTTTGATCCTGTTGGATCATCAGGCTATGTTGATTACCAGGTGGCATTGCAGCAGTCATCGCCGCAGTGGACACCAGCTTTACCACCAGTACCACCTACGGCACTTGATGCACCTGCATCCACGTCGCGCCCTAGGATACGCCCTACACCGAGCACGCCCGTAGCAGCGTATGCGTCACCCCAGCATGGATTACAGCAGGGAGGAGCGTATGATCCCTACGCATGGTGCGATTTTTCCACCACTTCAGTCCATTATCCACCGCCGCAGCAGGATCCGACCTTACCATATGGATGTCAGGATACACCTTTACCACCAGTTCAGCAGCCACAACAGGATTTGGGAGGGCCTAGTGAGGCCAATCAGGTACATGACTATGGTTTGGACAGCGTCGAGATGTGGCCGAGGCAGACCACTAGCGGGTATGAGGATATGTTCGGAGGTCATGGGATTGCTTATGGTCAGGGGACGAGGCAGACACCTATTTATCTATCCCGCGATACTGAGAGCAGCCGAGGGAGGAGGATGACAGCTCGGAACAAGGGTAAGATGCCGATGAAGATGGAGGATGACGAGGAGGAGGAGGATCCATCCGAGGGATCCGTGTGAGAGTGTACGAGTTTATTACTAGTTGTTTCATTAAGAATTGGACATTTCATTATTGTTGTTGTACCCTATTTATGATTTTGTGTGGGACGGAGACTGAGACTTAATCGTTGCAGAACCTTTATTATCATTGGTACTTGTAATCTCGCTTGTATTGGACTGTGACATGTGAGACTGGCTGAAATACTTGATAATTGTTGTATGGAACTTTTGGGATTCTGAATAATTGGTGTTGAGTGTTTATAAGCTTTGAGTGAGTAATGAATGGATGGTATGATCCAGGATATTATGAGCACATTTATGTGAGGATGTTATGAAATTGCTAAATAAGTGTTGTTTTGTAGTGAAGATAATGGAATTCATCGATCAAGGTCGAGGAAGAGGTAGAGGCCGAGGCAGGGGAAGAGGTAGAGGTCAGAGAGGCCGAGGTCGTGGAAGAACTATTCCACCACTTGTATATGAAGAACCACTCTGGGAAGAGGATCCCATCTACCAGGGAATGGATGATATTGAAATCTTATCTGATGGAGAGAGTGTTGCAGGGCAGCAAGGACAGAATCCACCACCTCACGAAAATGTACCAGAAATTCCATCTGTTATGTGGGTGGAAACATTCAGGAAGCAGCACCCACCAACTTTTGACAGAACAGGAGGACCTTCAGCTGCAGAGGATTGGATAAGAGAGCTTGAGAAGATATTCAAGCATATGAGATGCTCGGAGGATGAGAAAATAAACTGCATGTCTTATCAACTCAAGGGAAAGGCAGATAGGTGGTGGGAGACCTATGCCAAGTCGATTGCTCCAGCACAGAGGGACAACATCAGCTGGGAAAGATTCAAAGAAGCGTTCTTTGAAAAATATGTTCCGAGGCAGTACCGGAAGGAAAGAGCGGTGGAGTTTTTCCTGTTTGAGCAAGGGAAATTAACAGTGGAAGAGTATGACACCAAGTTTGGAGAGCTACTCCAGATGGCGCCACACTTGGCAGACACACCGCAGAAAATGGCTGATAAATTTAGAGATGGTCTGTGTGAAGAGATTCGCACACAGCTGGCAACCATGAAAGGGTTGAGTTACCAGGAGCTGTTGGGTCACGCTTTGGACATAGAAGTGTCCAAAAATATGAAGAAGATGCCAGAATGGGGAGCGCAGGAGGCGCAGGCTTCAGGTTCGAATCAGAAGAGGAAATTCGAGGAGCCGCCAAGGCAATTCATTCAGGGTCAAGGCCATCAGAAGCGCCATGACCAAGGCAGGCCACAGAATTTTCAAGGGAGGCCAGACCATCAAAACTTTCAAAGGTTCAACCCTCATAAGGCTCAGAGGCGGGAACAGGCAGGACCAAAAAACTGCCAGAGGTGTGGCAGAAGGCATGTTGGGAACTGCCAAGGAAATGCCGGCAGATGTTTCAACTGCGGAGGGCAAGGACACTATGTCAATAACTGCACCACACCGCCAGCACAGGGAGGCAACCGGCAGAACTTTCAGAGGCCGGCGAACCAACATCTGAGGGCTATCAGAGGACACCGCCAACCATGGAGAGGAAATGCTGGAAACAGAGAAGGCTGAAGGCAGGGAAATCAGGCGCCACCCAGGAACCAAGAGGAAAACCAGCAGGGCGGCGATGGCAAGCAGAGGAGAGCCCGGGCCTATGCGTTGGACGGAAATCAGGATGATGGAAACCTGGCAGGTATGGGATGCATTAATGATATGCCTGTCATGGTATTATTTGATGCGGGAGCATCGCATACATTCATTTCATCAGCATGTGTTGAGGCATTAGAACTTAAAGTAGAAAAGAATAATCAGGACTTGAACGTAGTAATACCTTTAGGAGAAACAACTATTTCTACTTTAGTGTGCCGAGACTTGAGAATCAGGATGAACGAGAATGAAATTCTTGTGGCAGAGATGAATGTTTTGGATATTCACGATGTAGACGTAATCCTAGGAATGGATTGGCTGTCGGAGAATAAGGCAACAATCTTGTGTCGCGAGAGAAAAGTAATCATTCCTCAGCAAGAGAATGAAGAATCATTTGTACATGGATTTAAGAGGAGACAGAGGGTACCTGTAATCTCTGCAATTCAGGCAACGAAGTTGTTGCGAAAGACCGGAAACCAAGCTTTTCTCGTGTACTTAGAGGGAGAAGAGAAGCCAGAATTGACGATACAAGATGTCCCAATAGTGAGAGAATTTGAGGACGTATTTCCAAAGGAATTATCAGGATTGCCGCCAGACAGACAAGTAGAGTTCACCATTGAACTAGAACCAGGTGCGGCACCAATTTCTAAAGCGTCGTACCGCATGGCCCCGAAGGAATTACAAGAACTGAAAGTCCAGTTACAAGAACTTTTGGACATGGGTTATATTAGGCCAAGCGTGTCACCATGGGGTGCACCGGTTCTGTTCGTCAAGAAGAAGGATGGATCAATGCGGATGTGCATTGACTACAGAGAGCTGAATAAATTAACGCTGAAGAATAAATACACATTACCAAGAATCGATGATCTTTTCGATCAGCTCATGGGAACTAAGGTGTTTTCTAAGATCGATCTCTGATCAAGGTACCACCAGTTGAAGATTCGGAAGGAGGATATTCCAAAAACAGCGTTCAGGACTAGATACGGTCATTACGAGTTTGTAGTAATGCCTTTTGGACTCACGAATGCTCCTGCAGTATTCATGGATCTGATGAACCGAGTATTCCATCCATATCTGGACAATTTCGTGTTGGTATTCATAGATGATATTCTAATATACTCAAAGAGTGAAGCCGAGCATGAACAGCATCTGAGAGCAGCTTTGCAGACTTTGAGGAATGAGAAGTTGTATGCCAAATTCAGTAAGTGTGAATTCTGGCTGAGAGAAGTGACATTCTTGGGTCACATCGTGTCGGCAGACGGAATTAAGGTAGATCCAGCCAAGATTCAAACGGTGATGGACTGGAAATCACCAACTACGCTGAACGAGATTCGTAACAGGGTTACCAAAGTCACAGAAAGGAAATACGGTGATATGGGTTATTGTGGATCGTCTAACAAAGAGTGCTCATTTCTTACCGATTAAGGTAAACTACGTATCAGATAAGCTAGCACAGATTTATGTCCGAGAGATAGTCAGACTGCACGGAGTGCCGAAATCTATCACGTCTGACAGAGATGCGAATTTCACATCTCGATTTTGGATGAGTCTACAGCAAGAATTGGGGACCCGCCTGAATTTCAGTACGGCGTTTCACCCTCAATCAGATGGTCAATCTGAACGAACCATCCAGACTCTCGAGGATATGCTGAGAACAGTGGTGTTAGACCGAGGAAGCAGTTGGGAGCCGATTTTGCCACTCTCGAGGATATGCTGAGAACAGTGGTGTTAGACCGAGGAAGCAGTTGGGAGCCGATTTTGCCTTTGATTAAGTTCGCATATAATAATAGTTATCAGGCAACAATCGGAATGGCTCCTTATGAAGCCTTGTATGGGAAGAAGTGTCGTTCACCTCTATACTGGGATGAGGTAGGAGAACGAAAGGTTGTTGGACCGGACACGATAAGTGAAATGATCGAAATAGTCCGGCAGATCAGGGAGAGAATTAAGGAAGCGCAGAGTAGGCAGAAGTCCTATGCCGACTCGAGGAGGGCTGAATTATGTTTTGAAGTGGGGGACAAGGTATTCCTTAAAGTTTCACCTACCAAATGAATAATACGCTTCGGGGTAAAAGGGAAACTGAGACCACGCTATGTGGGACCATATGAGATCCTAGAACGTATTGGTCCAGTAGCATACAGATTAGCTCTACCCCCGAGCATGGGCAACATTCATAACGTGTTTCATGTATCTCAGCTGAGGAAATATGTTTACGATCCGAGGCATGTGATTCGCCAAGGGGAAGTAATTTTGAGCCCAGACCTAAGGTACGAGGAGCAGCCGCAGGCTATATTAGACCGCAAGAATCAGGAGCTCAGAAATAAGTCCATTTCACTCGTTAAGGTGCTTTGGAGTCACCATGGGCGAGAAGAAGCCAAATGGGAGTTAGAGGACAAGATGAAAGAGAAATATCCCGAACTCTTTGAGATTATGTAAATTTTGGGACGAAATTTTTATAAGGGTGAGGGGATGTAATACCCCGTGTATTAATTCGATAATGTATAAGTTATTGGACTTAATAAAGTGAATTATTCCAATTTTGGAGACGATTGTTTCATGAGTTGAACTAATGAGTTGATCATTCTTATAATTTAGAGTGGAATTATTATAATAAGAAATTGAGAAATTGTATTGATAGTGAGATAGAACAATTAATCTTGAGGAAATTGCCAAGATTTATTGGAAATAATGTGGTGAGAGTTAAAATGAAATTTTGGGAATATTATGTTGTAATTGGGGAATTAATGGAAATTAGTATATGTTTATACACATATTATACTTATCATATATGAAGAAGATTATATATATAGGTTGGAAATTATATGGTAAACTTTTCCAACATACATTATAATCCTAGAGAGAGAGAAAAAATCCTCCCCTTCACTCCAACCCGTCAGAGACTTTCCGGCGAGTTTTTCGGTCGATTCCGGCGATAATCCGGTGAACCACCACCACCATCTTGTAACACTCTCCAAGAGCTTCGATTTGAGTATTCGTGGGCTCCGAGAGGACGAGTAACGAGTGAGATATTGAGGTTGGAAATTGAGGTGAGTTTATGTTACGAAATTCGAATTATTTAAGTTAAATCTCAACATTCCGGCCAAGATTCGATGTTTTAAACATAGATTCGAACTCCCCATCATGTAGGAAACATTCGGAGGTCGAGGAAGCTTCATTTGGACGCTGGAAATCGCCACCGCCGCCGTGAACGGAGGAACTCCGGCGAGGTAATTTATATCTCCATTTTTCGTCTTATTTTGAAGATTTGAGGGTAGAATCATGTTCTAGGAAGCTTGGGGACCCTGAAAGTGTATTTGCATGTATAATCGGGAGTGTAGAGAGGAGTTTTAGTCGCAGTTGCAGGTTTCCGGCGAAACCCACGAAGAAGACGACTCCTGTCGATCGACAGGGGGTCGATCGACGGGGTGATGTCGGACCAGTCCTGTCGATCGACAGGAGGCGTGTCGATCGACAGGATGTATGTCAAAAGAGGCATATCGACAGACTCTTGTCGATCGACAAGAGAAGTGTCGACCGACAAGAAGGAAGACATATCGAGTCAATCCTGTCGATCGACAGGGATTATGTCGATAGACAGGGATGGACGACACAAGTTTTGTCGACAGAAAATATGTCGATCGATAGGGTCGTGTCGACTGAGGCATGTCGACAAAGTCAAGTCGACAAGGACTGTGTCGACCGACACAGAGCTATGTCGGTCGACACAGAGACTTGAAGTGTGATGAGATGTTGTTCAATCCTAGTTTTCTCGAGTCCTATTTATTTACAATTTAGATATATTATCCTAGATATATCGTACTGACTTATAAACCCTATTTGTTTGTTGGAATTTGAAAGCAAGGATTGTTTGAGCTCATTTTAGCAGAAAATATCTAAACTAAAAGCCGAGAACGAGGTGGGAAACTATTTTAGTAAAAACTCAAAATGCGTATTTTTATTTTCAAAATGTGTTATAAAATACTTTGATTTGAAATGAAACTGCTATGCTTGTTTTCGTGCTATTATATCTGTCATCTGTCGTTTCCCATCGACAAGAGAGAATAAAAAATGAGTTTGGAACCAGGTTTTCATAACTGAGCTAGAACTCATTTGGTTGTATGGAGTAGCGACTCCATATGATTGGGATTTTGGAAGATATAAGGGGAATTTGTTATATGTGGATGTGGAGATTATGAATATGGAGTTTGTGAATGATGAATATTAAACGATCGGGTCTCAATAAGGATTGCTGAGACTAGTGCACTTAGATGACAGTAGGTTGAGTGTGTTTACATTCCTAACTGATCATCGTAACTCGGAAGTCGGCCAACTTCCAGTTACAACACCGAAACAGATATAATAACATATAAAAAGCACGTGCGTGAAAATAAAATGTTTTAGATAGCATGAATCTTTTCAACAAAACCCCATGTCTATCTGTGTGAGTTGCATAGCATGTTTCCTATATAAATGTATGATTTCGGCCATGTTTCTCATTGGGTACGAAAGTACTCAGCCCCTCGCGTTATTTCTAAAACGTGCAGGTTAAGCAACCTGGATGAGAGTAGCGGGGTGTAAGCAGGCGAAATAAAGTGGTTTTGAAGGATTAAGAGATCCTGTGACATATATCTTCATATATATGTCACCATCACGCTACACACACTGCTGCACCACTCTCTGATAGATTCCTTCCCTTTTGAAGTGTTAAACATTTGATTTGCGAAACTGACTCGAAGTACTAATTTCTTTTGCCTTATTACTCTTTATTTAAATGTTTAAGTCTTCCGCTTGTTTATTCTTGAAATGTGTTGATAAAACCTGAAACATCAATGTAACGTGGCCCCAAATTGGGAAGGTCAGTTCGGGGCGTTACAAAATTATTTCATTTACTTAATTCTTTACAAATTTTGCAACAAATATATTTGTTTCATCTCCCTGAGAAAATGTGTTTATTGGAGTTTTTTGTATTCTTAGTTGAGAACCACTTTACTTGACCCTAAGTATATACAGTGGAAATATTAGCAAGTTTATCTCTGAAAATATATACCAATTCAAAACTTAAATATTAGTCGTTGTTTAACCAAATTATGTTATTTTTATTTCTAAAAACCAAAAAACATCGTATCTAGAGAATCCTGAATCCATCATGCTATTACCAATATCGTAAATTTATATTTAATTGAGAAGCATAAGTGCTACATAAAAATAAATTTTAACATTTAATTGTTGGCAAAAACTTGTCTTTACCTAAACGGTTTAGGCGGGTTTTATCCATACTTAAATAGGTTCATCTATCCCAAATAGGATTTATTAATCTCCAATTAATATATATTAGATGAATTTGGATTGTAATAACTTAAGAATCAACCACAACTGAAGGTGAAAATAGAGTTCATTTGTAACTGAACCCAGAATAAAAGTTCAATTTTAGGCAATTTAGACTAAAGAGCAAGTATAAATATTTGCATAACATAGTTAGAGCTTAAATTCATCGGAATGGTTGTCTTTTAAATCTATTAAAACAAAATGTCCATAAAATGTCGTACAAAGGTGTTTATTGATGGAGAGAAATCATCAACATCTCTCAAACAACTTAGATGTTGAATCTCTCAGAAGAGAAGATGGAGAAAGTTAATACATACTTAAATCTATTGAATCCAAATTCGAGCAAAGCTAAATTTAAATACAAAATTGACAAGAGTATCGAAACAAGAATTTTTAAATTCAAACCACGATAATTACCCAAGTAATTCGTATACAAGAACAACTCAATTAATAGTAAAATAGTTTCAAGTACCTTGTAAACATTTTTATTCAATATCATTTGACCTAATAAACAATATAATACAAAATACGCAACTTTTCATTTAAAACAAATTATAATATGCAATACAAATTTGTAATAAATAAATACTTATGCTGGTTGCGTCGAGAAAAACCCTCATACTAGATTTGTGTTAAATTTATAATAATTGGGAAGGTCTCAAGTTAGGCACGCATAAACGGTTTAGGCAAGTTTTATCTATTAACTCAAGTTAAATCTATCTAATATACTTTAATTGGGGATTAATAAATTCAATTTAGAATGGGTGAACCAATTTAGGTATGAATAAAATCTGCCGTGAAAATAGGAAAATATATCCCCATCTTTTACAAATTAGGGAAATATATCCCCAAGTTTTTCTGTTAGGGAATTATATCCCAAAGTATAGTTATGTTAGGAATTTTGTCCTTCTTTGCTGACTAAGCAGTTAAGTGTCATATGGCGCTGAGATGGTATTTGAATAAATGTCACATGGTGCCACATCAGCGCCACACGGCAAATGACGTGGCATTTTTAATTTTTTAAATTACATAAATATTAATTAAAAATAAAAACATAATTGAAAGAAAAGTAGAATTTATATAAATATTTATTGTCTTATTTTTTTATTTTACTCTCTTTTTAATAATGATTTAATATTTAATTATTAGTTGAGTAATATATAAATTATATATACTAATGTATATTAATAATATTTATTTTATTTCGTTCATAAAAATAATTGAATATTTTGTATTAAAATATTATTAATAAAATAGTAATGATAACAATAAAAAATTAGATTTTTTTATTATTTTTTTAAGAATTCAGATTTCTTGTGACTTTTTAAAATATTTTAATTATTATTTTAATAAAATAATCTGAATTATTATTATCATTATTAGTATTTTTTTTACTAATATTTTAATATAAATAAATATTCATTTATTTTTATGAATGTAATAAAATAAATATTAATAATATACATACTGTATATGTAAAATATATATTACTCAACTAATAATTTTATATTTTAATAATAATTTAATAAAAAATAAAATTATACAAATATTAATTAAAAATAAAAATATAATTGAAAAAGAGTAAAATTTATATAAGTTATGTTTTAATTTTTAATTAATGTTTATATAATTTAAAATTAAAAATATCACGTCATTTGCCATGTTGCGGTGATATAACATCATGTGACATTGAGTCAAATACAACCTCATCGTCACATGGCACTTAACTGCTTAGTCAGCAAAGGAGGACAAAATTCTTTAACAGAATTATACTTTGGGTTTGGGATATAATTCTTTAACGGAAAAACTTGGGATAAATTTCTATTATTTGTAAAAAATGGGAATATATTTCTCTACTTTCCCAAATCTGTCTGAACCGTTTAAGCGTATCTAATACTTGTTTTTGCCATAATAATTAGACTATTAAATTTAAACAGTAAATAAATTGTTTTAAACTTAAAAAATGCATGATTAAATTGAATTCATATCATTTCATTAGAAACATGATCATTTTCTAGAATAGTTGATTTGGATCCTTGTTTAAAGTCATCAGTCATCTTTACGTAACAGATAGTAGTTACTGAAATTTATTTTGTGCAATAGGAAATAAGTAATTCAAGCTAATTAATTTAATTAAACAGAATAGAACTGAAATATTTACAAAGGTAGAAAACGTTTTAAATTTGATACATTTGTGTTTAAAAAGCAAATAATATACATATATTCATTAAAACTTACTCATAGTATAGTATAAGAAAACTAAAATAATCACCAATTGAATTTTTATATAAATATACAAATAAATTAAATTAAAATAGGGTGCCTCAAAATTGTTTTTAAATTGTTTAATTCCGTTTTATATTTTCTTAATGTACAGTTATTTTGTTTGCTAAAATTTAGTATTACCTCGCTTCTGTTTAAGATGTACCATTTACTGTAGGAACAATTAACAATATTTATAATAAAATAAAAATTAAATATTGTTGATAATATGAAAAAGTTTATTATTTATACATGGCAGAGAACAAAAAAAATGAGATTTCTTAAACTTGTTGGAGGGTGCGAACACTTAATTAAAATGGGACCGTAACTTCTAACACACCATATCTCGAGTCCATTAAAATAACATTATTTAAAATTTAATAATAATTTCATTTGTAATCTCCCAAAATAATTGTCTCTTTTTTAAAATGAAAAGTTAATACACACTTATTGATAAAATTCTAATTTCTTTTATCTCTACTGGCATTGGTAGCTGTGCCATTTCCAAACCAGACAATTTGTTTTGGGATGGAGAAAATATAATGTAATTTAAGTAATGTGGCACACTAACAATACTTTACATAATAAATATTCTCAATATCAAGGCAACTTTGTTTGCAAAAATTTAATAACTGCTTATAACATGCCATCTGTTTTTTAGTGCATCATATTTTGATTACACTAAATAATTAAATTAGTTATTTTATAAAATAAAAAAAATTTATATTTTATGTGATACTATTTAAATTAAATAGTCTTTGTGTTTCACATGCTTCTTCCTATTTTCAATATATATTTGACATATAATAAAAAAATAGTTTATATTATAATATATTAAATAAGATATTATACATTTAATTTGTGCGCAAAAAATTGTGTCATAATAAAAAAATTATAATATTTTACAATTCGAATGCCATGACAAACACTAAAACTTGAATTTTCAATCGAAAGCAATTCCTAAACTGTGTAAAAAATTCACGGAAAAGTATATTATGAGATTAGTATTACAAAAAATAACAATTAGAATTAATAATTATTGACTATTTATTGAATGTTACAAAGGGTAATCTCAAGTAGACGGAAAATTAAAGGAATAAAAAGGAGAAGCCCCTAAATATTTTTTTCGTTTCTAAGCTTAATTAAACAAAAAGACTTATAAGATCCCAAATATAAAAGAAAATATAAAAACTAAATCATAAAAATGGAATAAAAAACAAAATCTATCAAAACTTTCGAAATTTATAAAAATTAATGAAAAGAATTTGTGTGATCAAATAAACATATCAAAGAAAAAAATGATAATAGAACATATACATCATCAATGTGCTAATTTGCAATCGAAATCGCATAAGACCGAGAAACTTTATCCAAAAACTATGTAAGGAAGCGATGAAAAAACATTAACGTCGGAAAGCTCTCAGAATGAGTAGGAGGTTAGAAAATCCATTCATGAATTTCTCGGAATAATTTCACTTTGATCCTCATCAAGCTATGACTCCATCAAAATAGAAACTAATAATTGAAAACACACAAAAAAAAAAGAAGGAAAAAAACCAATCGGTTAAAACGAAATCCATCAGAAAACGAGGATTGTGAATACATCAAAGATGCACTGAGCATCTTCAGACGACCGTCGTGAGATTAGAATCCAAATTCATCCTGTGGGAGTAAATAATTGAAATGCTTATCAAAGAGAAAAGCCTATGCAGAAAATTTAAATACCATTTGTCGAATATCTGATGAGCTCAAGTAATGAACGATTGAACGGCACATTTTGTGGGGATGGATTTTTTTGCAGCGAGGTATAAATAAAGAAGCAGAATGCAGCAATATTTAAAGGGGCGGCTGATTGATTAATTAGGGTTTTGCTTTCCTTCTAGTCTTGTTGTTAGTGGGCCTTTGGTGGAATTTAGCCCAATTCTTTTACAAGAATACTGGGCCGTCCAATTAAATTAATACTCCATCTGTCCTATTAAATTAAATTTTTTTTTATTTTTGTCTGTCGTACATTAGTGTATTTTTAAAATGCAAAAAAAAATTTCTTAACATCAATAAAATATTAATTTTATTACACTCACAAATATTGATTACTGTGTCGAAACCAAAAGGGATTAATATAATGGGATGCGGAGGGAATATAAAATATGACAAGTAAATTCGGAAAAACAAAATTAATTGGAAGACTTACTTAATAAACACTCATGATTAATTACAAACTTGAGAAAAAACAAGAAGAAATCAACTTGCACTAGAACAAACATTAAATATATTGGATGGTAAAACACTAAAAGCTAAAAATATACATTTCTTTTGTCTCATTTTATTAGTTTCACTTGTCTTTTTTTGTCTGTCCCAGTTATTAGTCTTGTTTTCCAAAATGGTAATTTTTTCACACTCATCAATAAATTATTAATTCCACTAAACTCACAAATATTGGTTATCGTGTCATTTTCGTTTGGGACTATTAATATGGGACGAAAGGAGTATATGAAAGACAAATTCAAATTTTGGACTTTAACTTAGGGTTGCTTTGCATTTGTTGGGTAGTAAAGAATGCAATTAACCATAGTTAGGAGGTCTTGGGTATCAGGGCTGTAGGACCCGTTCACCGGCCTGTTACTCGTCAGACTCCGACCTAACCCTAATAGAGTTAGGGTTCCTCGCGCAGACTTGGGTCTGCTCTTCAAGCTTGGGCTACCGAAGACGTCCCCGGCCTCTGGATTTTCCGATCTAATGAACCCAAGCCTTACCACGTCGATTTGGGACAAAGCGTTGGCTTAGAACTCACCTTTGTGAGCCCCTGCCTTCCTCCGGCCAAAGAGAGGAAGAGAAACGATGGACTGGGGTTCATACACCCTCAATCACTCACCAGCTCACCGGAATCACACTCAGATCGCACAGAGAAGAAGAGAGAAGGGCGAGCTTGTTCAGAGGAAGAGAGAGAGAGAGAGCGTCGCACAATTAGGGTTAGGGTTTCACGAATGAGAATAGAAACCGGGTCACAACTATATATATAATAGGGTTAGTTGAAACCTCTTACTCGAACCGCAAGTCCAACCCGAGTATCCAATCCATAAACACAACGAAGGAGTTGGGCTCGGATTAATAAAGAAGTTGGGCTTGGCAATTGAGTAGCCCAAACCAAGGCCACACAATTTCCACATTCTCCACCTTGGTCGTGGTTGCAGAGGCTTTCACTTATTGAATGTCATCATCGCCAATTGCCTAGCAATACATGTACTAGGACTTGAGGGTAAGGCTTAAGGTATACTATCACGAAAGATTAGTACCTGCAAAACAAAGACAATACCCTAAATAAGAAATGGTATTAACACAGAGTTGTACAAACCATCAAGTCAAACTGATTAACTCAAGTCACAAAGTCCTAACAGTTAAACACATTAACACAGTTAAGAAACACAGAAGTTACAAATCATATACACAAAGGTTATGAAGTGAATTGAAGTGCATGAGACTAAAACCTTTGCTGCACCGGCTTGCAGTTTGGGTCCACCTGGAGGCGGTGCGTGATGACCGATGGGTCGACTCCGATCATATCACGGTGCGACCAGGCGAATACATGAACCTTGCTTCGAAGGAACCCCAGAAGGGCGTTCCCGACATCGGCGGGTAGCTCCGCCCCAACGAAGGTGGTGCGAGTCGGATCAGACTCGTCTATGGCTACTTCCTCTAGCTCCTCGGCTTTGGGATGACCAGAAGGGGTCGGTGCCGAGTCGTGCTGTTGCGCACAGACGGCTCGAAAACTGGCGTAGTAGCAATCTCTTGACGCCTTCTGCTCACCTTTAATAGTCTGGATTCCCCAGGGAGTGGGAAACTTAAGCACCTGGTGATACGACGAGGGCACTGCTTTAAGCTCATGAATCCTAGGTCTCCCCAGAATGGCATTATGCGCGGAGTTGGCGTCTACAATCTGGAATTTCACGTCTAAGTTCAGGCCTCCGCAATACATGGGTAAGGTGACCTCTCCTACCGTCCGCTGTTGGTCCCCGTTGAAACCATAGAGGGTCATGGTTACTGGCTCTATCTTGCTCATAGGGATCTGCATCTCTTTCAATGTTCGGAGGAACATGATATTCGCGGAACTGCCGTTATCCACGAGCAACCTCTTCACTTGGCAGTTTGATATCAAAAGTGATATCACGAGCGCGTCATGGTGCGGATGAATGAGCCCCGGCATGTCCTCGGTTGTAAACTCAATCGCCTCATGCTGCTGCATGGGGCTAATGTGGTGGACCTCCTGATTGAGGACCCTACGGGCTCTCTTGGCCGCAGAGCACGACATCCTGCTAATCTCAGATCCTCCGACGATGACGTGGATTGTCCGCTCGGCGGGTGGTGGTTTGTTCTGGGGCTCTGCGTTCCCAGCGGGGTTGGCTTGCCTGCCCCTCGTCCATGTTTTTTTTCCCTTGTTCGTCAGGTACTCGGCAAGGAAACCGTTCTTTAGAAGCTCGAGCACCTCAAGACGTAGGGCTTGGCATTCCTCAGTTTTGTGGTCGTGATCATTATGGAAGCCACAAAACTTCTTCATATTCCGTGCCTTGGGGTCGGACTTCATCTTGGCTGGCCATTTCACAGCGCCACCGAGCCCCTTGAGCACGTTGTTGACCAAGTAGTTTTGGTCGATGCAAAGGTTATAGGGTACTTCTCCCGCTCGCGGTGCGCGACTGTAAGGATGATCTCGTCAGGAACGACGCTCGTTTCGGTAGTCCTTCTGGTCCACGTACCTTGAGCTAGAGGAGCTTCCTCTAGGTCGATCCTCTCGGTGCTGACTGGCGAGCTCATAGGCCTTCTGCTCGTTCAGATGCGCGATGCGGTTCGGCTCGTCCTCTTCCCAATTAATCTCAGCCCAAGCCTGCGAGAGGACCGAGTCCATGTCGTAGCAAGGGTGGCTAGTCAAGTCATGATAGAGCTTTGAGGATACGTCCAGGCCATTTTTGATAGCAAAGACCGCAGTGAGAGGAGGGCAGTTCGGTATAGAGGCGAGCCCCTGGTTGAAGCGCCCCACGTAGGATCTCAGGGACTCTCCCTTCTTTATGTGTATGTTGTTGAGCGCGTCCGGGTGCTTGGCCACGCGTCGGCAGTTGGAGTACTGCTTCTTGAAAGCCATATGGAGCTCCGAGAACGTCGAGGAGGAGCCCCTCGGTAGGTTGACGAACCACTGAAGGGTTGGTCCAGTCAGACTCGCTCCGAAGCTTTTACACATGCAGGCCTCGCGAAGGTCACCTAGGATCGAGGTAGTCAGCATCTTCTGCTTATAGAGGGCTATGTGATCCTCCGGGTCTGTCATCCCATCGTACAATTGGAATGACGGCGGCACAAACCTCGACGGGACGTCCGTGTTGGTGATGTCAAGCGTGAAAGGTGAGTCAACATAACTGTCACGCGGTATCAGCGTGTCTGGAGGGAAATTTTATAAAAATAAAAGGACTTAAGTAGACCTTCCACATCCCTAATTGCTGCTAAATATGAAAATGGTTTAGAACACCAATAAAAGGCTTGTAATTTAACAAAGAATTGTTAGTCATCATATTTAAGTCCTTTATTATCAAATTTTGGAATTTATTATTAAATTACGAACTTATTCGAATTTAAACTAACTTTTAAAATTTAAAAACAGAACAAATATCACATTTACTCAAATTCATTTTTATATAACTAACAAAGACAATATTGAAATAGTTATCACAAATATTGTAAAACTCAAATTTATTTAATCAAACAAAAAGTCATAACATTTAATATTTTTTAAATGGTAAACTCTGACGATACCTGTGGAGTAGAGTAAAATCCCGTTATTATCAAACGAGATAAATTTATTTACTCAAAATTAAAATAATAACATTTAAACAATTTTTAAAAGCAAAAAATGTGAAACAGTCGTGGTCGGCAGGATTCGAACCTGCGCGAGCAGAGCCCACATGATTTCTAGTCATGCCCGATAACCACTCCGGCACGATCACAACTACGAAATTTAAAGTTGTTTAATTTAATATATTTGAATCAACATAAACAGCTCTTTGTTGCTATTATTAATATTGCACATACGTATATAAAAACCCCAACATTTATTCAATGAAGGTTCGTATTTGGAGACTTTTATTCAGAATGTATTTGTTTTTTAATTTGAAGTTCTCGTGCTTTAGTTGATATCGATTAGGATGTATTGTAATCCATTAAAATCTATTACTTCCTCCGTCCCGTCATATTAGTTTCATATTCTTTTTTGGTCCATCTTATTTATTAGTCTTATTTCCTAAAAAGACAACATTTTTCCCACTCACCAATAAAATATTAATTATATTACACTCACAACACTTAATTTTTGTGCAATCCCCTCCGTCCCTAATATGACGGGACGGGGGAGTACTATTATTGAAGTCTAATTTTAAAATACTCATTTATATAAAATTAAGTTTGCGTTAAATATGAATAAAATTACATTAATGGTTGAGATCAAAGCATAAAGATTGAAAAAATAAGCATAATTTTCATTTGTGTTTAGTTGCATTATAAATAAAGCTTAATCAATTAAACATGATTTATAAATAAATTAAGTATATATATATATATATATATATATATATAAAGAGAGAGAGAGAGATTCACTCAAGTGCTAAAATTAAAGTTTGTGTTAAATAAGAATGAATCTCAGCCCTTGGATTGATAGCATCAATGGTTGAGATTAAAGCATAAAGATTAAAAAATTAAGCATAATTTTCGTTCGTGCTTAATTGCTTTATAAATCGTGCTTAATTCGATTAAGCATGATTTATAAAGCAAAAAAGCATAAAATCTGGGAAAATGTTTTAATCTCAACCATTAAATTTTTTAGATGAATAGTGTAGATTCATTCCTATTTAGCACAAACTAATTTTTAGTATGTGAGTAACTCCCTATATATATATATATATATATATATATATATATATATATAGAGAGAGAGAGAGAGAGATCATGTAAAAAAATTCTCCTGTGAAAAAAAAAATGAATCATATCCATTAGATCTAAAAAAAATCAATGGTTGATATTCAATCAAACAACAACTAAAACACAATCAAGCAACGACCTGAATACAATCAAACAATCTCATGAACCAGTGGCGTATCCAGAAATTGAAAATTGGGGGTACAATATATAAATATAATAAATTGGGGATACATTACATAAAAAATATATAAATAATATGTAAAATTATATATCAACAATAATAAAAATATATAAATTTATAAAAGAAAATAAATATTTTGGGGGTACAAGTGTACCCCCATATGACCCCCTAAATCCGCCGCTGTCATGAACACAATCAAGCATCTTTTTCACTTTCTCACGTTAAGACATTTCTCATTGGATTTGCTCCATATATATATATATATAGAGGAGGGATCATGTAAAAAAAAATCTCCATGTGAGAAAAAAGAATGAATAATATCCATCAGATCTAAAAAAATCAATGGTTGATATTGAATCAAGTAACAACTAAAATGCAATCAAGCAACAAAATAATCAAGCAACAACTAAAGCACAATCAAGCAACATTGCAATTAAGCAACAACCTGAATACAATAAAGCAATGTCGTGAATACAATCAAGCATCTTTCTCACTTTCTCACGTTAAGAGTTTTCTCACTGGATCCGTTCCCTATATATATATATATATTCCAATTATGTATATCTTATATAAAGACTTTTAAATAAGAGATTCGGGATTCATTTTTCCTTGATTTTGTTCATATGCAAAAATAATACTTCCTTCGTTCCGGTTTAATTGTCCCACTTTTCTATTTTGTCTGTCACGTCTCAATTGTCTCATTACTAAAAAAAGTACTCCCTCCGTCCCACTCCAATTGTCACACTTACTAAATTGGGCGTCACAACCAAATTGTCACCTTTCCAAAAATGGTAACTTTTTCACACTCAACAATAAAATATTAATCCCACTAACTCATTCTACACTCACAACTCTTAATTTCCGTGCCGAAAAGAAACATGACAATTCGCATGGGACGGAGGGAGTAATTTTTTCACACTCAATAATATAATTTTAATTTCATTCAACTTATTCTACACTCACACTTCTTGGTTATTATATTCGGTCAATCCGGAACAATTAAATTAGGACGGACGGAGTATTTGATAAATAGGAAAGTGTAACAAGAAACTCAAACCGTGGTGAGGTATCATGCACCTCACAAGACACTAAACAAATATAATTTGTTTCAATTTTAGATCGTAAGTAATT
The DNA here is from genome assembly GCA_026898455.1 of Plectranthus barbatus. Classification (NCBI taxonomy): domain Eukaryota; kingdom Viridiplantae; phylum Streptophyta; class Magnoliopsida; order Lamiales; family Lamiaceae; genus Plectranthus; species Plectranthus barbatus. The sequence continues at coordinate 131,107 of JAPKLW010000794.1, forward strand.
CAGTACTCTGGCTATTAATTTGAATTTTGTCGGAGCATTTCATCTCTATTAGGAGTTGAAATAAGTCGGGTCAGACTAGGTTTTGGTCTGGTAAGTGTAACCTGTGAAAAATTAACTAAACCTAAACCTGACCCATTAAATATTATAGGCTTTCATAAAAATCTAGGCCTGATCTTTTTATAAATGTAGATCATATTTTTAGTCTACTTAAGACTTATTTAATACTAATTATTTATAAAATATTTTTAATTTAAAAATCCATTATTTATTTTATAAATTAAATCTATCTATATATATATATATATGATGGTATCTATCTCAAGCTTGAAATGAGTTCTCAAATCTAAATTGAACTTTTGAATATAATCTACTAGTATAAATATAAAAGTCGTATTAAATTATGAATTTAATCTTTAATATACAATAATAAATATATCTAATGATTATATAATATATTATTTAAGTAGGTCAGACAGTTAGGTTTGAAAGATCATATTTGAAGCCTGAACTTAAGCCTGTATAGTTATATAGACCTTTAAAGAAGATTAAGTCTAGCATTTTTATGAGATAGACCGAGCCTAACTACGCTTTAGATAGACTGGGTTGTAGGCTCCTGTCGAATAGCCTGATCTATTCCCACCCCTAATCTCAATTTATATAGTGTTTCCAATTTTTATCATACATTAATATTTTGTACGATATACGATACATAAAAATACAAAACAAAAACAAATATCCTTTATCGAACCATACCTACACAAGATAGCTAGTTTTGATGCTCCTTGTAATAACGTTGTTATTTGAATGTCGAATTCTCCTTCATGGTTAATTCTAATTAAAATATATTTAACCTACATAAACAAGAAATAAAAATAATAAATAAATTATTAACAACAAATAAAGTGTATGAATTTCAGAATTGTTGGTCCCGAAAATATAATTAATTAAAAGATATGCAATCAGTCAACTAAATAGAATATGTGTATATAAAAGAGGGTTAATTGCAATTTAATTCCCAACGTTTGCTCATTTTTGTAAAAATAACCTAACATTTACATAATTGCAAATTAATTCCTAACGTTTGTCTATTTTTGCAATTTAATTCCTAACATTCCAAAACATGCAATTCAATTCCTATCCTTACTCCATTTTCGCAATTTAATTCCCAACATCACAAATTTACATTTTAATTCCTAGAATTTATTAAATTACATTTTTAAATACTAAAAACTATCTATTTTTTTAATTTTAATTAAAAAATAACCAAGCACCTTACATATATTCCTATTATATTTTCTTAATTTCTTGAAAAAATTATTAGTTCTTAAAATTTGTTCAATTTTAAAATTTAATTTCTAATTAATATTTATTTTTTATAATTCAACTCATAAATATTAAAAATCTAAATATAAAATTATTAATATTAGTTTTTTTAAGAAAAACGTGCATCCATTATTTTTCTTAAATAGATTAATGTAGGAATTAAATTAAAAAAATTGAAACATTAACTTATAATGTAATTTTATATAAAAACGAACAGACTTTATGAAATTTTTTTTTCTGCAAAAAATAAAAATAAAAATTAGGAGTTAAAATATAATTTTATAAATGTTAGATTATTTTTTAATTAAATTGTAAAATGGATAAACTTTAGTAGATAAAATATAATTTAATATAAATTAGGGAATAAAACACAACTTTTAAAATATGGGGAATTAAAATGCATACCTTATATATGTTGGGCGTTAAATTGCTAAAATAAACAAACGTTAGGAATTAAATTGCTTGTTTGGAACGTTAGGAATTAAATTGCAAAAATAGACAAACGTTAGGAATTAAACTGCAATTATGTAAATATTGGGAATTAAATTGCAATTAACCCTATAAAAGAAACTAAATAATGTGCGGAAATGTGTGTAATTACTAACTAGTGGGCTCAGTTTTTTGTCTTAAAAACTTAAAGGGGTCAAAGAATTAGACTCTTCCTTCTGGAATCTCCAAGTTCATCTATCAGTAATTTTATACGGAGTAAACTTCCATATGAACACTTTGAGATTTTAACAATTCTCAAGTGCAAACATCCTCTCAATATTTCTTGCTGACCCTTTTCTTTGTACGAGGTTTCTCTCTCACTCCTCGTCTCTTTTTTATCTTCTCTATTCGGGAGTATATATATTCATCAAAATATTCCTGTTGAGAAAGGTGGAAACTGCTATTTGCATTTTGTAGATTAACGTTGACGTACTAAAATTTACCTTCATGCAGTTTTTTGTCATGTGAGACATTAAGTCTGATTGATGTTAAGTGCGACTTTCAGATATTGATATATTAAGATTCAGTTTATCTTGTAGCTAATTCTTTGGAAATGACTTGACGTAGTAGCATTTCCTTCTCATAACTATAAGTAGTTAGACGATTTTATCTTCAGCTCATTTGGGTCTTCATGTTTTTGGCCGTCTAAGCATAAATTATTTCAACATTTAAATTTAAAGAATACATTCAAAAAATCAACTTATCCTCAATCAGTTCTATACAATATGACTTTTGACATTTCATCAAAACTTCTAAAATAATTTTTATAATTAATTAATAACTCTTCAATGCATAATTCTTATAATTAGTTTAATCCAAATAGGATGCGTAATCACTTTATCAAGTAAGCTTATGACATTATAGATTTTTTTTTTTTGAGAAAAGCTTATGACATTATAGATGATAATCGCATGATATTCATTCTAAAAGTAACATTTACATATTCAAAAGATTATTTTATCTATAATCTAGCACTCAATATTTATATGGGAAGTCTTTAATAATAACCATTACTTATTGTAATACTTGCTTAAGAAAGATCTTCTCACACAAAGAAATTTATTAACAAAACGAATGACTGAATGAGAACCATTAACTCGGTTTTTTGAATTATGATCTTGCTAAAAATAATTCAACAAATTATAGCTGTAACCCTCTACATAAAGTTTTTCTTATTCCACCCCTATCACTTCTCAAACCTTGAAGATTGTATTTTTAGAAAAAAAAATATATATAATCAATTATTGTTCCTAAAGGTAAAAAATATAATATTATGCGACCCCACGACGAGAAATTATCACTAGTTTATAACTTTACCTATATACGATTAAAATGGGTTTTTCTTTAAATTTGTAAAATATGTACTATGTAATTAGATTAACACTGGGAATTTTAAATAATAATAAAAAAAGGTTGGTCCCTGAAAAATAATACTAAGAAAATAATTGGTATTGTTTGGCTTTTCACTGCATTAAAAAGGAATATATGTACATTTTTATGAAGATCTCTTTTTGGTTGAGAATATCTGTCTTACTTTTGCGTCAAGCAACCATATTTTTGGTAATTAATGGCTTATATCGCCAATAATAACTAATTTCACTTTTTAATCAATTTAATTCAAAACAAAATATTTTATATCTTCATCATCTATCAAGATATGTATAGAACTATCAAGATATGTCTTGAACTTTCATTTTTAAATATTTGGTAGGTTGTTTAATCTTAAGCAAACTTGAAACAATTTATAAAATTATAGAAAACTTAACAATTTCAAACAAATATTAAAAGCGGGAATTTACTTAACAAAATGCCCACATAATATGGGCAAGGTTAAACAAAAACAAATTAATTCTCTACTAATTACAATTGCATCCTAACAAGTGGTTAACGTGAATAAGAAAAATATCAAAATCCAAAATTCTGATTTTTTTTTCCCAAAAAATTTGGTTATTAACCTTAACCGCTCAAGCCAGATTTCTCTTTGACTTGGTCTTGATGATTTCTGCCCTCTTCCTTCTAGCCTCAGCAAATCTGGAGCGTTTATCCGCGATCAAGCCACTGACATCCAACGGCCAATAGACGTCTACACCGAAAGCTTCTTCTGCCGCAGGGAGGTTGAGATCGATCCCCAATGGGCCCCCCTGGTTGACCACATCATCTGATGGCTGTGCGCGGCCGAACGAATTCTGGCATTTCTCAGCCGTCTGATCGGCAGCCAAAGGCTCGTGATGAAGCTCTGAGTTAACCCGATAATGCTGCGGCAAATCGTGGTTCAGCCCTCCGGAATTCAACACCTGTTTCGATTTCAGTAGTCAATGAGGGATAATATTTAAATATAAGGAATCCGTATTATGATAATCAAATCTTTGAGATGATGTTACCTCGTTTTTCTTTGCTTTGAGTTTGGAATTGTGAGCCTTGAGGAGGTTGTAATACTTTCTCACTTTTTCTATCTCCTGTTTGAATTGGGGAGAAATATGAGTGGAATGAAACAGTGGAGTGGTGTAGTGGGGAGAGAGAAAAAGATAAGATGATGAGAGAGAAGGAAAGAAAGAAGACAACTGTACAGTGAAATACGGAATTTACAAACTGACCCCTAGAAGCAGCTCTTTCCGCTGAGTTTCCGCTTCTATCATATCCAAATAATCCTCCCTTTGCATCGCCTGCAACTCCAAAAACCAATGGTTTAAGATCGTGGATTTTAGCACATTCAACGAAGAAAACAGAGGAATGTCGACGAAGGCTCAAAATCAAAGAATCAAAACAAAACCCATAATTCCGAAAACGAAATTAAATATAAAAAAAAATAGAAAATAATAAAATCAGTGGAAAGAAAATAACTAAACAGAGAGAGAAGAAAAAAGACGTATACCCTTTTCTTGGAAGATTTCTTCGACGAATGTTTGCGCTTCTCATCAGATTCACTGGGGGAGAAAGAGAGAGGAGTGCTGGGGCTGGCGGAGGTGCGGGCGGCGACTCCAATTTTCTCCTCCTGCGCAGCTTTGATGTGAATCTTCTTCTTCTTCTCCTCAGTGATGTTTTCCGGCGAAGGCGGAGGCCTGGAGGAAGCACTGGCTAACCGAGGCGGCGGCTCCAGGCAAGATCTCTTCCTCTTGCAACCCCAGTTGGACTCGGACAATGATGTAGACAATGACATTAGATTCTTGAGATCGAGTAGAATTCGCGCAACGATGATTTCATCCGCCGTAGCAGAAGCTAACAAAGAACTGCTCGAAGTTGCTTTCTGTTCCATCCCTTTCCATCTCTTTCTTCCACTTTCCATCTCTCGATGAGAAAGAGCTTTGAAATCGTTTGGTATCGTGGTAAGGAAGATGGCAATGTGGGTTTGAGGGAGGATTTGGAGAGAGAGAGAGAGAGAGAGAGAGAGATTGAATTGCTTGAAGAGTTGGGAGTGGAGGGTTTTTTTAGGCTGTCAAATTTTGGGGGAAAATATAAGGGGAGGGGAAATTCACGGCTGATGACACGTGTCAAACGTAGAGAGAGATGGAGAGTCTCTAGGGTTTAAGGCATATGCGGTTCGATCTTCTCTTTATTGCTTCTTTTTTGAGGTGTGAATCCAATCAATCATAAAACCATACCATTCCCAATTAAGTAAAACCAACGTTTTGTCACTAACATATAATAATAAAATAAAAAGTAATATACTCTAAATTAGTTTAAAATAAAGATTTATCAATATTTCAATGGAAAAAGGTTTTAAAAAAATTAAATAAGATATTTTATTACGGATCATCTCCTCCATATAAACAAAACTATATTAGAAATAATGTTTTCTAATTACAGTTTTTTAATATAAAATTAATAATTTTAATAAAGGGGTAGGAAGGAAAGTAAGGAAATAGATTAGAAGATTCCATTCGATCAATTTCTACACATGGTAATAATACTTCCAATAACTACTTTCTTTTTAAACGCCTATTTTCCATATAGATTATTACTTAATTATTTTTCAAAGATTCGATCATGGAAAGTAAAATCATAAATGTAACCTGAAAGTCTAATGTATTTTATTTAGTTCTACAATATTGCAAATTGTAAATCCCAATTATATTTTGCAAAAGTATATTTCATTCGGACTTATGTTTTATGCAATTGAACAAATTAAGTGTTTGAGATGGAGTGATCAAATATCAAGCAATTAAAATAATTTCATCTTTTTGTGTATACTTTTGGTACAAGAATTTTAAAAAAATACCTACTAAATTCTTAGTAGGTGTGGGAACATGTTGGATAGAATGGACTTTGGTTTAGTAATTTTGACTGTAGAGTTATCACAAACCCTAACCGACCCCGAGAATCTGGGCAGTTGCGAGATTCTCGACGACCACAGGCTCATAGGTGACTAGGGTTAGTGCTAGGGTTTTCTCACTTTTTGTCTATAAATTGGGGTGGAAGACTCATTTTCTGTATCGATTTTCCTGCTTACAAGCTGTACTGAAACTCTGCTGAAATAAACACTGAATTTCTAATGTTTTACGCTCTGGTTGTTCGTTTGCTTATTTCTCTCATTACTTTGGTTGTATTTCCTTTGTCGAGTCTCAACCGCTCTTTTATTACGCTTTGTATCTGTTTTGATTTTATAATTATTTGATATTTCCATTAACGATTCTAAGAGCTCCATTTACTTTGGTAAATCAAATATCAACATAATCTATAAATTTCCGTCTTAATAATGAAGCTCTCTCTTGAGAAAGTAAGCATACATATGTGTGCCAAACCTCGTAATTCTCCATGTTTTTCTCTTTACGCTTATCAAATCAACGCCGACAAAGAAGGTGACCTATCGAACCCCCAACAATATTGCATAGTTTCAAGCAAATATATTTTATAATATATATAAATATATTCTTTAGTAACAAATATTTTTTCAATAATTTATTATTCATAAATTTTAAATATACTTTATTATTTTTAAATAATATATATTTAATCAATTATATAATATATTAATACTTAAATGAGTCTGCCTATTTTGAGTTTTTGGCTTGTGCTTGTTTTATTAAATAGACCTGTTTACAAAATACACTCAGTTGTCTAACTTGTGATACGTTCGGCCAAAGATCCTGTCGGATAACCTTCCTATTCTCACCTCTAATTCTTAACATAAAAATTCGTCTAATTATTTTTATTTAGTTAAAATATCGAATAAAATAAAAGTGATGAAATAAAAAGGATATAAATGACTCAGTTTGTCTCAAATTGATCACATTTTTCATCTGCAAAACTTAATGGTATCAAAACTTATTTTTTATTTTATATTTTTTTATATGTTTTGTTCTTAAAATATAACGTACTTGAATGTTACATAACATTATGGTTTACTTTTTAAACAATTGGTGCTTTTGTTGCAATTGTTGGTGTGATTACATATAGGGATAACAATTTAGCCCAAAGCTTATGAATTGTCCGGTTAACTCGAGCCAAAACGCAGATTAAGGTTGAAATATTTTTGTCCGAACTTTTTTAACCGAATAGTCAGAGACCTAATAACCGGTGGGCTGAAAGAGTTGAGCCTGAAAACCAATGAATTGGGACCAAATTAATTTTCTTATTAATTTTTTTATCATAATTATATTACCTAAACATACTTAGATTATTAAATATCACATTTCTTAATTAAGTCTTAAGTTACATAATATAAATAGTTTATAATAGATAATTAGATCCTTGAATCATGAAGTTAAAAATATATAAATGTTGACAAAATAATATATCTTAATATTTAGATGTATGAATATATAAAGATTGTAATGCATTTTCAAAATTTAAAGATAAAATAGATATTTTGTACATATTTTATTATTTAAAAGAATATTAAAGTGAAATTTTTTAATGAAGTGGAAAAATATTATAAATAAAAAATAATTCATAAATTCATTGGCTCGACGAGCTAGCCTGAAAATCAATGGGTTAATGTCAAGATTTTTTAATCTAAAAAAATTTAATCCAATTTCATTCGGACCAAATAACCCGCAACTCAATAGAGTTTGCTCGAAATGTGACCTTATTGACATCCTTCAACAAACAAAGATTTATTATTGTTTAGTATTTAGTTTATTTTTTAATAACCGGATCTTAATTATCTTTATATATTATTGTTCAATTCTATTTAAAATCAAATCCATGCATTATTAGCCATGTTAGATTTGTTTTTGTCAGATACAAGCCCAAGATAGTTTTTTTTTTTTTTCTTGAATCTTTCATGGCCGCAAGAGTGAAGATTTGCCCCACAAAATCATTCCTTGCAATCTCAAAACATCTTCGAAAAAACTTGGTAAGCATGCACAAAATTTGACTAAGTCTATATTTATTATGATAATTATTCACAGTGCCTATCAATTGGAGTCTATAAAAATCAAATCTGACCGAGATTTGGATAAAAAGAAAAAGACTTCATTTATATATATATATATATATATATATATATAGATCCACTCAAGTGCTAAAATTAAAATTTGTGCTAAACATGAATGAATCTCAGCCCTTGGATTGATAGCATCAATGATTGAGATTAAAGCATAAAGATTAAAAAATTAAGCATAACTTCCATTCGTGCTTAATTGCTTTATAAATCGTGCTTAATTCGATTAAGCATGATTTATAAAGCAAAAACGCATAAAATCTAGGAAAATGTTTTAATCTCAACCATTGAATTTTTTAGATGAATGGTGTAGATTCATTCCTATTTAGCACAAACTAATTTTTAGTATGTGAGTCACTCCCTATATATATATATACATACATATATATATATATATATATATATAGGGTAGTGATCAGGTGAGAATAGGAGTTACTATGAGAAATAGGAATAGATCTCGCGCGTCCATCTCATCAAATCGACGAACATGATTCATTCTCAGCAAATTGAAAAACGCGGTATTTTTGCCCAAATATCCTGCAGTTTTAGCCTTTAAAGGCTAAAATTGTAAAAATATTCAAACACAAACAGCAACCTGCATTTTAAGTCCGATTTACTTTATTTTTAGCCCGATTTACTTCATTTTTAGCACGATTTACTTCATTTTCACATAAATACGAATTAAAAAAATTAAACATCTTCTTCTTCAAAGCAGCAACACGAGCGTAATCTCTATAAAACTCAATACCAACATCAACAATTCTAAAATCTCTGCCCTTAAAATGCTTCATCTCATCAACACACTTTGGAATAAATGAACCAGTAAGATACAAAAATACACAAAGTTAACACTAAGGATGCACAATATAATAGTAAAAATGAACGTTGATCTGAATAAAATAAATTTTTTTAAACTATATTCATGCACGATTAACAAAGTTGAGACCGAACACAAATGCAAAATCCAGAAACAAAGAAAAAAAATCTGATCGGCAGAAGAAATATAAATCAAATCGAACGAAGAAGGAAGAAGAAATCAAATCGCGCGAAGAAAGGAATAAAAAATCTGATGAGATACTATTTCAGATTTTTAAAAAAGCTAAAATTACAAAAATAACCTTAATTTTGCAAAACTGCAATATATATATATATATATATATATATATATATATATATATATATAGGGGTGTGTTAATTTCACAAGTGGTCTCTTAGATGGGAGAAGATAATGAATCTAGTCCATCTAATTAGGCCTTTGGATGGTTAAAATCAATTTTTGCCCGAAATTAAAAAGTTGCATCGGCGACCTAATTATAGTTGCAGAGTAAGGGCATTAATGACATAATTCATACTCATTAAATCTACAAAATAGGAAAATCCCTAATTTTATGCTCCATTATTCCTGCTTTTTTTTTTATTCGAATTTTAATAAATATTTTCCTAAATTAATTATTTTTATCCTTTTTCACACTCATTATATCTAGAAAAATCCCTAATTTTATGCTCCATTATAGGTGATGTACGTCAATCTCCTATATTCAAAACAAATTACATAAAACGCAACTCAAAATCATCGTCCTTATTTAAAATCATAAAAAAACAGCTCGATTAAAAAAAACTCGTGTTGTTGAAGGCCTGAAAACTATTGACTCATGTGTTCCACTTCAAACAAATATCATGCAAAACAAAGTGGGTGTAGATTATGAATGCTGAAAATTCAGTAGTAGCATGCCATATAATTTATAACTTAATATTTCTCAGCGAGTCCCAAAATTGAAATCCTTGTGATTATTATACTGCAACTGTACAAGGATATATAATGCATGTTTACAGACTTATATAATGCATATTTACAAGCTTAATAATGCAACTTACGTCTGAAAATATATAATAAGCAACTTACGTCTGAAAATATATAAACATGCAAATATGCATTATCTAAGCCTGTAAATATGCAAAGCTGCAGTATCTTATTTTTACTACGATTATCTTATTCGAAACATATGCAATAGTGAATAGTATTTTCTTTTGAAAGATAATTAAATTATCTTTAATTTGATATACGGTAAGTTAAAAAATAATTTAAATTGAGTGAGATATGATTAATTCAAGTTTTATAAGAAAATTAGAGGAGATAATATATTGAAGAAAAAAATACGTGAGTTTGAGATGAAAGAGAATATGAGATTTTTTGTGGTCCCCCATGTTTAACTTATCTAAATGCCCTTATTACAAAAAATTAATTCAAAAATTAAGTAACAAAATAAATAGAGATATTAAATCTGGACTACTTATTTTATCAAATCAAAGGCCACGATTTATTCTATTCTCCCATTTAAGGGGGACTTGTGATAAGATCACTCATATATATATATATATATATATATATATATATATATATAGGGAGCCGATCAGGTAATAAAAAGTCCCCCGTGAGAAAAAAGAATGAATCATATCCATCAGATCTTAATAAATCAATGGTTGATATAAAATCATGCAACAAATCAAACACAATCAAGCAACACAATAATCAAGCAACAACTAAAAGACAATCAAGCAATTGCTTGATTGTGTTTTAATTGTTGCAATCATGCTTGATTGTGTTTTAATTGTTGCTTGATTGCATATCAACCATTGATTTATTTAGATCTAATGGATAAGATTTATTCTTTTTTCTCACATGATCCCTCATCTATATATATATATATATAGGGGGCTGATCTGGTGAGAATAGCCCTTATCATGAGAAATGAGAATAAATCTCGTCCATATATTTGACAACATCAACGATCCAGATTACATAAGAGCTTTAACAAAAAACGCGGCATTTTATCCTTATTTTACTTCATTAAAGGGCAACATAGTCATTACAAATGTACAGGGCGCAAAAGTTATGTTTTGTTCATTTTATGTATTATATGCTTCATTTTATCTTAGTTATACTTCATTTTATCTCAATTGCGAATCATTATAAAATAAATTCGATTCGAATTTTGATGTTACACGTGACATGCATTTTATCTTAGCAGTTCTTC